>CM065925.1:20794433-20956933 GCA_033439105.1 Magallana nippona
TGAAAAAACACCTTGAATTATGATTGATTAAATACTTCTACACTAAAATTTGCTGAAAATATTTACATTATTCATGATGTGGAATTTCATCAATCATCAATTATTTCATGAGTGTTTTTTTCTAAAAAACCTGCGTGTCTCGATATCTACATAATTAATAAACTTGGTTTTTGAAATGGTTGAAATGGAGAAAGATCTACTGTAAATATTTGTACACTGCTACAATGTTGGTACTCGATTGTCCCACATGGAGATTGTTCTCATCATCCACACACACACTTCGAGGAGAGAATCCTTTTTCTTGAGGTTTTGGTGTGGGTGAAGAAGACAGCTGCTGACCGTCCCCATCAGGGATGTCGTTGGTACTCGATTGTCGCACATGGAGATCGTTCTCATCATCCACATACGCACTTCGAGGAGAGAATCCTTTTTCTTGAGGTTTGGGTAGAGCAGACAGCCACTGACCGTCCCCATCAAGGATGTCGTTGGTACTCGATTGTCGCACATGGAGATCGTTCTCATCATCCACACACACACTTCGAGGAGAGAATCCTTTTTCTTGAGGTTTGGGTAGAGCAGACAGCCGCTGACCGTCCCCATCAGGGATGTCGTTGGTACTCGATTGTCGCACATGGAGATCGTTCTCATCATCCACACACACACTTCGAGGAGAGATTTCTTTTTCTTTTGGTGTGGCTAGAGCAGACAGCCACTGACCGTCCGCATCAAGGATGTCAACTTTGTCGGAAGAACAAACAATGATATGACCGAGGATATCAGTACAGATACCAAAGGGATGAAACACTGACCCCTGATCATGACCAGTGTAGGAAAACCTGTATTGACCTGATTTTTTGACGACCACTACGGCTCCTTTGTTATAGTCCGATGTACAGATATCACCGTTGATGTTTTCTGTGATGTAATGTGGATAGCTATACAGTTGTCTTTTGCTTGAGCTCTCTATGCTCTGTAGTTTTTTTCCTGCCTTGTCGTACCTCCTAACAATGGCTTTTTTATCCGTCATCATCCCCACCAGAAAGTCCCCGTTGATAAGTGACGAGTATATGCCGAGTGGTTTGAAGTCTCCTGTTTCAATGAAAAGAGTCATTTTATTATCCAGTGTTACCATGTTAATGACGTTGTAGTCTTTGCTTGTATAGATTAGATCTCCGTCCTTTGTGACGGTGTGAAATCCCAGTCCACGACTAGTTTTTATCTTCGGTAGAGTTTCTTTCTTTGGTAGGCGCTTCCCGTTAAGATCTGTTGGGACAAGTTTTCCATGACCATTACTGACCCAGATTCTGTCTGATTTACCCAGTGATATATGAAATACATGGCGGGCCAATGGTGCTTTGTACTCTCTGACCTTGATGTTTTTCTTTATTTCTTTAGTATCTTCCTTGATATCCATTTTCAAGTCTTGAGAAGTTGTGAAACTGTAAAAGTATATGAAAATGGTATTCTGTCACAGTAAGAAAGAATGGCAACAGTAATGGCAACAAGCACATAGATGAAGACCCGTTCGTGTCAAAACAACGCGACAGCACACATAATTGTCCTCCACTCCCAAAATTTAGACAAATCTCACCTCTAGACAGTGACAACAAACAAATATTCCTTATAAATTTCATTATTGTTTTGAATGGCATCAACAAAAGACGGCTATTAGGGAAAAGAAAAACCGGGGAAAATGTAATAAACAGAAAGTTATTTCACTCAAGAGACGGGATTTTTTGAAACATTCAATGTTTTGTTGTTGGATACGGAAGTTATTTCACTCATGAGACAGATTTCTTTAAAATATTTTCAAGAATGCAGAGTGAAAATATAAAAAAATCCTGTCTCATGAGTGAAATAACTTCCGTATCCAACAACAAAACATTGAATGTTTCAAAAATTCCCGTCTCATGAGTGAAATAACTTCCGTATCAATAACTTAATCAATTCCGTATAATTAATTCCGTATCCAAGTACAAAACATTCAACGTTTTGTTGATGGATACGGAATTTATTTCACTCATGAGACAGGATTTTTTTTTTTATATTTTCACTAGTGCTCCTCTGCACCCGTGAAACTGTCAAAAAACCCCAGTCTGATTGAGAAATAACTTCCGTATCCAACAACAAAACATTGAATACCCTCTATGAACATATCTATGACGATCGTCGATTATCTTTGAAATGGTGTTTATTCTAATATCATAATTTCAAAAGTAATTAACTATTGGAAACATTATATGTCAACACATGGAGTTAATTTATAATACTTTGAAAGATTTGTTCTTAAATTCTGAGTGTAACATTTAATATCCACATCATATTGATGCCAATTCTATCGAAGGTTTCATTAAATAATTCGTTCAAACGATGTACATGTGTATTTCTTAAGTCGAGAAAAATCATTTTTTTTAAATATTCAGAGAAAACCTGTCACACATAAGTTACAAATTCCCCCCCCCCTCTCTCTCTCTGTTTTCGTTTGGGTTTCAATTTTAACCTTTACGAGAAATTTTAAAATGCATTACTAGTGATGCTTCAAAATAGCTCAGGTCTTTAACTCCTGGGAGCAACGAATTCAGTTCTTTACGTGTTAAAAAGTTGCAATTTACGGCGCACAAAAACTTGCGCTAGTTTGGGCTGATTAACACAGATATATTCGATTCCAACAAATCTTCGGACATTTTATGACAGATATAGTCACTTTTTTTGCCTCTGATTTTCTTTTAAATGCCACCTTCAGCCCCGTAAAGAAACAGTGTAATTTGCTTAGACGTAAAATGGCAAAAATTCACATATATCTACTAGTACTTCATTTTCCGAGATCAAATAGCGCGCTTAAGAGAAACCTTTTACCAAATAAAGCACCGACAAGTAGAGAGAGAGAGAGAGAGAGAGAGAGAGAGAGAGAGAGAGAGAGAGAGAGAGGGCTTAATATTTGGTTTTACATTGAATATTTTCAAAACCTGTATAATTTCAAACTCAATGTAATACAAAGTGTTGCATGAGCACATTGCTTTATTACAGTGCCCTTTAGTGCCCACAAACTTCCATTTAAAACTCACAATAAAAATGTAAATATACTCACTTTTCTACTATAGATGTATGGGTTATATTGTATGGATGATGTTAAAGTTGTCAAAGAGTAGATTCAGAGTGTCGGACAACAAGGCGACAGGGTTTCATTAAATTATTCGTAAAAACGATATACATGTATATTTCTAAAATCGAGAAAAACCAATTTTTTTATATTCAGAGAAAAACTGTCACACATTAGTACAAAATCTCTCTCTCTCTCTCTCTCTCTCTCTCTCTCTCTCTCTCTCTCTCTGTTTTCGTTTGGGTTTCAATTCTAACTTTTACGAGAAATTTTAAAATGCATTAATGCCTCAAATTAGCTACAGGTCTGTAACTCCTGGGAGCAACGAATACAGTTCTTTACGTGTTAAAAAGTTGCAATTTACGGCGCACAAAAACTTGCGCTAGTTTGGGCTGATTAACACAGATATATTCGATTCCAACAAATCTTCGGACATTTTACGACAGATATTGTCACTTTTTTTGCCTCTGATTTTCTTTTAAATACCACCCTCAGCTCCGTAAAGCGAAGCAGTGTGCTTTGTTTACATTTAACATGGCAAAAATTCACATATATCTACAAGTACTTCATTTTCCGAGGTCAAATAGAGCGTTTATATGAGAAAGCACCGAAAGCAAGATGAGAGAGGGAGAGCTTAGTATTTGGTTTTACACTGAATATTTTCAAAAACTGAATAACTTTAAAATCAATGTAATAAAAAGTGTTGCATGAGCACATTGCTTTATTACAGTGCCCTCTAGTGCCCACAAACTTCCATTTAAAACTCACAATAAAAATGTAAACATACCCACTATTTCTACTATAGATGTATGGGTTATATTGTATGGGTGATGTTAAAGTTGTCAAAGAGTAGATTCAGAGTGTCGGACAACAAGGCGATAGGATGGTCTGGATGTGGAATATCAAAAAGGTGAGAGATTTAAATGTGAATTGATGGGACAAACTGTATAATTCCTTGTTGGAAAAACCAACATTGACAATGTTTACGGGTTGTTGTCATGTTGGGTTTTTAGTTGGGTTTTTTTTAATAAGGCGATTTCGATCCTCAACTAGAGCAGCTAATACATTCAAAATTCATTTAGGGTGCATCGGACACCCTTGGATTTGTCTTTTTGGGTTTATTATGGTCCGAATATAACTTCCGTATCCATAACTTAATTCCTAATCCAACTACAAAACATTCAACGTTTTTGTAGGTGGATACAGAATTTATTTCACTCATGAGACAGGATGTTTTATATTTCACTCGTGCTCCTCTGCACCCGTGAAACTGTAAAAAAAAAACCCCAGTCGGATAGTGAAACAACTTCCGTATCCAACAACAAAACATTGAATATCCTCTATGAACATATCTACGACGATCGTCGATTATTTTTGAAATGGTGTTTATTCGAATCTCATAATTTCAAAAGTAATTTAACTATTGGAAACATTTATATGTCAACACATGGAGTTATTATATAATACTTTGAAAGATTGTTCTTAAATTTTGAGTGTAACATTTAATATCCCCATCATATTGATGCCAATTTTTCGAAGGTTTCATTAAATTATTCGTAAAAACGATATACATGTATATTTCTAAAATCGAGAAAAACCAATTTTTTTATATTCAGAGAAAAACTGTCACACATTAGTACAAAATCTCTCTCTCTCTCTCTCTGTTTTCGTTTGGGTTTCAATTCTAACTTTTACGAGAAATTTTAAAATGCATTAATGCCTCAAATTAGCTACAGGTCTGTAACTCCTGGGAGCAACGAATACAGTTCTTTACGTGTTAAAAAGTTGCAATTTACGGCGCACAAAAACTTGCGCTAGTTTGGGCTGATTAACACAGATATATTCGATTCCAACAAATCTTCGGACATTTTACGACAGATATTGTCACTTTTTTTGCCTCTGATTTTCTTTTAAATACCACCCTCAGCTCCGTAAAGCGAAGCAGTGTGCTTTGTTTACATTTAACATGGCAAAAATTCACATATATCTACAAGTACTTCATTTTCCGAGGTCAAATAGAGCGTTTATATGAGAAAGCACCGAAAGCAAGATGAGAGAGGGAGAGCTTAGTATTTGGTTTTACACTGAATATTTTCAAAAACTGAATAACTTTAAAATCAATGTAATAAAAAGTGTTGCATGAGCACATTGCTTTATTACAGTGCCCTCTAGTGCCCACAAACTTCCATTTAAAACTCACAATAAAAATGTAAATATACTCACTATTTCTACTATAGATGTATGGGTTATATTGTATGGGTGATGTTAAAGTTGTCAAAGAGTAGATTCAGAGTGTCGGACAACAAGGCGATAGGATGGTCTGGATGTGGAATATCAAAAAGGTGAGAGATTTAAATGTGAATTGATGGGACTAACTGTATAATTCCTTGTTGGAAAAACCAACATTGACAATGTTTACGGGTTGTTGTCATGTTGGGTTTTTAGTTGTTTTTTTTTAATAAGGCGATTTCGACCCTCAACTAGAGCAGCTAATACATTCAAAATTCATTTAGGGTGCATCGGACACCCTTGGATTTGTCTTTTTGGGTTTATTATGGTCCGAATATAACTTCCGTATCCATAACTTAATTCCTAATCCAACTACAAAACATTCAACGTTTTGTAGGTGGATACAGAATTTATTTCACTCATGAGACAGGATGTTTTATATTTCACTCGTGCTCCTCTGCACCCGTGAAACTGTAAAAAAAAAACCCCAGTCGGATAGTGAAACAACTTCCGTATCCAACAACAAAACATTGAATATCCTCTATGAACATATCTACGACGACCGTCGATTATTTTTGAAATGGTGTTTATTCGAATCTCATAATTTCAAAAGTAATTTAACTATTGGAAACATTTATATGTCAACACATGGAGTTATTATATAATACTTTGAAAGATTGTTCTTAAATTTTGAGTGTAACATTTATTATCCCCATCATATTGATGCCAATTTTTCGAAGGTTTCATTAAATTATTCGTAAAAACGATATACATGTATATTTCTAAAATCGAGAAAAACCAATTTTTTTTTATATTCAGAGAAAAACTGTCACACATTAGTACAAAATCTCTCTCTCTCTCTCTCTCTCTCTCTCTCTCTCTCTCTCTCTCTCTCTCTCTTTGTTTTCGTTTGGGTTTCAATTCTAACTTTTACGAGAAATTTTAAAATGCATTAATGCCTCAAATTAGCTACAGGTCTGTAACTCCTGGGAGCAACGAATACAGTTCTTTACGTGTTAAAAAGTTGCAATTTACGGCGCACAAAAACTTGCGCTAGTTTGGGCTGATTAACACAGATATATTCGATTCCAACAAATCTTCGGACATTTTACGACAGATATTGTCACTTTTTTTGCCTCTGATTTTCTTTTAAATACCACCCTCAG
The DNA here is from genome assembly GCA_033439105.1 of Magallana nippona. Lineage (NCBI taxonomy): Eukaryota > Metazoa > Mollusca > Bivalvia > Ostreida > Ostreidae > Magallana > Magallana nippona. Next base: position 20,800,929 of record CM065925.1, read on the forward strand.
CTCCGTAAAGCGAAGCAGTGTGCTTTGTTTACATTTAACATGGCAAAAATTCACATATATGTAGTAGTTACCCTATATAATATTGTTGGTTATGTGCAGATACCCGATGGGCGTGGTCATAATGATACGAGGGAGCGTAGCTCCCGAGTGTCATTATGGCCACGTCCATCGGGTATCTGCACATAATCAACAATATTATATGGGGTAAGTTACTTGTACCATAGTTTACAATTATTACAGTTTTCGAGCGTGCACTTGCCTCTAATCAATACGGCGCCAATGTGTTGGTCTTATATATACTGTATGTACATTGTACTCCGTGAATTTCTAAAATGATTTTCTATCGGCAACGAACATTACTTATCTGTAATTGTTTAAAAATTCATAGCTTAGGAATAAATCGACTGTTCAATGTCATATTTTTATTTCATATTTATTCATTTTCCGACTTCTAGTATCGATACTTGCTTCAAATAATTAAACTTATTAGAACAATTTTGAGTTTACGAACCTAAGTTGTGCAATGCTCCTGTTGAATTAGATTAAATTGATGATGATATAATTACTCTTTTTGAAATACTATCTGATACTCTGTAACAATAATATACATGTATGATTTTAAAAATGGCTGAATAAACATACACATATATATACTTTAAAAAATCAATCAATAAGCAAAAAAAAATAAAAATTGAGAAATGTATGTCGCAAAACCGTGAATGATAAATGTCAAATCCGATTGGCCGCCGCTATTCACTCTGTCCACAAAACAAGTTTACTATTCAAACACGTTCCTATCACGTGATTGACTTCCTATAAAACCTTTCTACAGGATACCCTTATTTCATCTTACACGCGTTACTTGTTCGCACACATGGAGGAGAATATTAAAATAGAGTCATTCTGACAGAGCCATTGCCGATATTGTTTTGTCTCAAGCTTCAAATCAGATTTATTCGACGAACTTAGTTTGAATCAGTTATCCGTGTTGAGTTATTAGCAATTTTGATCTGGAGGAATCTTTTACTGTGAACAGTATCATGGACGTGTTAAAACACAACTTTGTTGATGTTGTTTTTACCTGAGATAGTGGGCGGAGTTTTAAAAAAAAGTGTGGGGTATGTACAGATAACCCACACTTTTAACAATAGAAAACACGTCAAGTTATGGTACAAGTAGTAGTTACCCTATATAATATTGTTGGTTATGTGCAGATACCCGATGGGCGTGGTCATAATGATACGAGGGAGCGTAGCTCCCGAGTGTCATTATGGCCACGTCCATCGGGTATCTGCACATAATCAACAATATTATATGGGGTAAGTTACTTGTACCATAGTTTACAATTATTACAGTTTTCGAGCGTGCACTTGCCTCTAATCAATACGGCGCCAATGTGTTGGTCTTATATATACTGTATGTACATTGTACTCCGTGAATTTCTAAAATGATTTTCTATCGGCAACGAACATTACTTATCTGTAATTGTTTAAAAATTCATAGCTTAGGAATAAATCGACTGTTCAATGTCATATTTTTATTTCATATTTATTCATTTTCCGACTTCTAGTATCGATACTTGCTTCAAATAATTAAACTTATTAAAACAATTTTGAGTTTACGAACCTAAGTTGTGCAATGCTCCTGTTGAATTAGATTAAATTGATGATGATATAATTACTCTTTTTGAAATACTATCTGATACTCTGTAACAATAATATACATGTATGATTTTAAAAATGGCTGAATAAACATACACATATATATACTTTAAAAAATCAATCAATAAGCAAAAAAAAATAAAAATTGAGAAATGTATGTCGCAAAACCGTGAATGATAAATGTCAAATCCGATTGGCCGCCGCTATTCACTCTGTCCACAAAACAAGTTTACTATTCAAACACGTTCCTATCACGTGATTGACTTTCTATAAAACCTTTCTACAGGATACCCTTATTTCATCTTACACGCGTTACTTGTTCGCACACATGGAGGAGAATATTAAAATAGAGTCATTCTGACAGAGCCATTGCCGATATTGTTTTGTCTCAAGCTTCAAATCAGATTTATTCGACGAACTTAGTTTGAATCAGTTATCCGTGTTGAGTTATTAGCAATTTTGATCTGGAGGAATCTTTTACTGTGAACAGTATCATGGACGTGTTAAAACACAACTTTGTTGATGTTGTTTTTACCTGAGATAGTGGGCGGAGTTTTAAAAAAAAGTGTGGGGTATGTACAGATAACCCACACTTTTAACAATAGAAAACACGTCAAGTTATGGTACAAGTAGTAGTTACCCTATATAATATTGTTGGTTATGTGCAGATACCCGATGGGCGTGGTCATAATGATACGAGGGAGCGTAGCTCCCGAGTGTCATTATGGCCACGTCCATCGGGTATCTGCACATAATCAACAATATTATATGGGGTAAGTTACTTGTACCATAGTTTACAATTATTACAGTTTTCGAGCGTGCACTTGCCTCTAATCAATACGGCGCCAATGTGTTGGTCTTATATATACTGTATGTACATTGTACTCCGTGAATTTCTAAAATGATTTTCTATCGGCAACGAACATTACTTATCTGTAATTGTTTAAAAATTCATAGCTTAGGAATAAATCGACTGTTCAATGTCATATTTTTATTTCATATTTATTCATTTTCCGACTTCTAGTATCGATACTTGCTTCAAATAATTAAACTTATTAAAACAATTTTGAGTTTACGAACCTAAGTTGTGCAATGCTCCTGTTGAATTAGATTAAATTGATGATGATATAATTACTCTTTTTGAAATACTATCTGATACTCTGTAACAATAATATACATGTATGATTTTAAAAATGGCTGAATAAACATACACATATATATACTTTAAAAAATCAATCAATAAGCAAAAAAAAATAAAAATTGAGAAATGTATGTCGCAAAACCGTGAATGATAAATGTCAAATCCGATTGGCCGCCGCTATTCACTCTGTCCACAAAACAAGTTTACTATTCAAACACGTTCCTATCACGTGATTGACTTTCTATAAAACCTTTCTACAGGATACCCTTATTTCATCTTACACGCGTTACTTGTTCGCACACATGGAGGAGAATATTAAAATAGAGTCATTCTGACAGAGCCATTGCCGATATTGTTTTGTCTCAAGCTTCAAATCAGATTTATTCGACGAACTTAGTTTGAATCAGTTATCCGTGTTGAGTTATTAGCAATTTTGATCTGGAGGAATCTTTTACTGTGAACAGTATCATGGACGTGTTAAAACACAACTTTGTTGATGTTGTTTTTACCTGAGATAGTGGGCGGAGTTTTAAAAAAAAGTGTGGGGTATGTACAGATAACCCACACTTTTAACAATAGAAAACACGTCAAGTTATGGTACAACTACAAGTACTTCATTTTCCGAGGTCAAATAGAGCGTTTATATGAGAAAGCACCGAAAGCAAGATGAGAGAGGGAGAGCTTAGTATTTGGTTTTACACTGAATATTTTCAAAAACTGAATAACTTTAAAATCAATGTAATACAAAGTGCTGCATGAGCACATTGCTTTATTACAGTGCCCTCTAGTGCCCACAAACTTCCATTTAAAACTCACAATAAAAATGTAAACATACTCACTATTTCTACTATAGATGTATGGGTTATATTGTATGGGTGATATTAAAGTTGTCAAAGAGTAGATTCAGAGTGTCGGACAACAAGGCGACAGGATGGTCTGACTGTGGAATATCAAAAAGGTGAGAGATTTAAATGTGAATTGATGAGACTAAATATATATATTTCCTTGGTTGTTGTCATGTTGGGTTTTCAGTTGGCTTTTTTTTTAATTGGGCGAGTTCGATCATTAACTAAAGTTGAACCTCGGTAGGGAAACTTAATTACAGTGCCCATGGCTGTGTTCGAAAGCATTGTCTAGTTAAAATAATAAGAAACTAGATGGTATCCCGTGGAATAACACTTTACACATTAATAGGATAAAATGTTAATATGTTGAACCATATTTTTTGTTCATTGTTGTATATACTGAATTTTTTCTTAATTGCTTTCTTAACATATTCTTTAAAATAAAAATATAAAAACTAACTGCATGGCTGGATATTTCGAGGAGTAGACAGGGGTGAAAAATCTAAACTGAAATTGATGTTATATACATGTACGTGGCCTTAATTCTTTTTGTTGCAGGATTGAAAAAAAAAACTTTTTTTATTTTATTTCAAACTAATGAGTAGGTATTTAGTGCTTCGTATCTCTAAATTTTATTCTTTAGGTCAAGTTACATTATAATTTTTATCACTGTTCCAAATACCCCCTCCTTTATTCAACTTTCCCGTTTCATGCAAACCACAATCTGTTCATTGTTTACAAATTAATGTCTAAGGTTTACTACCAATCTGTCGTTGTATAATAATGTATGAATTTAAAAAAACGCTATTGTAGGTATATTTATTTGCATATTTTAAACCAAAGATTTACGTTGTCAGATCCAAAGTATGTACCCGATAATTAACTCTCCCTACACTTTCCGCCATGACGTTAATTAGTCAACCCGCGTTCATAGGACACTCCGCTCTCAAAATTTTTTTTTTTCATCAAAATTAGAATCGCTTTAAATTATTCCATTTTATTTATTAACTTTTTTGTATTAACCAGAGATGTCAGATCCTAGGTATCTACCCGCGATGCATGATGAACTCGTTCTACACTTTTCGCCATGACGTTAATTGGTCAACCCGCGTTTTTGGTTTTATACCCCGTTCTGAAAAGTTCTATCCATCAAAACTAAAATCGGGCATTAAAAAAACGAGTTGGCTCATTTTATTTGTTCAACATTTGTCAAATCTTAACTTCTAAGTATACTCTAAATTAGTTACCAGTAAATATATTCGTTCTTTACGTAATCATTCAATATTATTTCATAGCAAGTATATCTTTTGATGCAAACTACCCCTGACTTGGATCCGCCAAAACGTGTCTACCACCTTACTCTCTTTTTTGCTATTTTTGGCTTGTTTATCGAAAATGAAAGTAGGTTTTTGATTAATTTCACAATACTTACTGATCAGTTAAAATTCAATTATAGCTTACGGACATCATCTCACACGTGTTGATATACCAAAGGTGTAAGCAGTTACTCTGGTTCAGACATTTTGTAGTTTATTTGCAAATAAAAAATAAATGTCTTTATTTATAAGTATAGATATGTCAATTACTACTCATAGTTTTGTTGATCATTAAAAGGAAGGACAATACCGGTACCGCATTAACTCCCATCATAAACAGAAGGCATGTTATTCTGATTTACTAAAGCAAAATTCGGTCTCACTTTTCCTCCACTTATATACAAATTGTCCAGAATATTGAAAAGACATAAGCACAATATATAAATCCAATTTTTAGTTCATAAAATTTACTGAGAAACAAAATCATGATGATTGCGACGCTCAAACGATGTCCAGAAAACGGTCGACTTAATACGAGGGCCATTCATTAGATAGCGACACTATATGTACTCCTTTATAATTTTACATCTTATTGAATTGACCATTTGTCGAAATGTTAATTGTCGTCCATAATATTGAATTGTCACAAAATAACAAATCTTTTATAAAATACCGATATCCAAAGAAACCACCTTTTCCGGATCAACCCTTAGGACTCTGGGAACACGAAGACTGAACGAAAGCCCTGGAAAGAAACTTGGAACATCAGTCCGTGTATTAAATATCTTTATCTAATGCATATTACTGTGAAAATAATTTTAAAGAACTTGCGTCGTTTTATTAAAATTCTCTTGTTTGTATTCATTAAAACCGTTTACCAATGGTTAAAGTAATTCAAATTAATTTCAAAGACTCATTTAAAAACATCAAACAATCTGAAAGGCCTACACCTACATCACTTATCAATAATATTAATTAATCGCAGCAGCGAAATACATCATTGAAAGATATAGAATAGTAACTGTAAATTAACAGGTAGCGTTTTAAAGAGTTTTAAAGAATATCTAGGTGTCAGGTTGGTTTCTACGAGGTAGACCCCTCCACATATTGACCGTGGACAAAATTGAAAGCAAACAACCTACAATTGCACAACGCGGGAGAGCAACAATAAAGGTTCTGTCCGCAATTTTCTTTAAGGTGGTATGGGACACCTGTCGATATTAATGTGGATAAAAGTGTCACACACTGGTTTTCACCGTCGTGACTAATTGTTTGGGGAAATTAGCTCAAGGATCAACCTGTGTCTAATTGCAATGAACTTGCTTCCACAGCACCTGATTGAATCAAAATAAAATCCGTAAATTTAAGTAAAAACTGTCTTTATTGAATTGCCGCAAGATGGAAAGTGACTTTGTTAAAGTCACCTACCATTGCGGTCAATCTACGGACTTTAATTTTGACCAATCAGGTAACTTGTTTTAAAAAGGTTTACGCCCAATTTCGGCAAAATTTCTTTGATGCTTGACACTATTAGCTGAGCCAAAGAAGGTGTTATAACAATTACTCGTATTTCCGCGGAGAAGGCCTGTAACAAAGACAGGATTAACTCGAAGTCGAAACAAAGTAAATAAGTTTTTATATGAGGCCGAAATGAAATAAACAAGTTTATCGATGTGGAATTTCGAAGTGTCAAGCCAAAACGCAAAGGAATTTACCTCCAAAGAAACCGAAATAAGAATGTTTTTCTTAGTATCTAACAGCTGGGAATGTCATCCTAAGTTTACAAAAGATGTGCGAATGAATTAGGTAACAAAGGGAACAGAAATTTGTTTTTCAGAAAAATACTTAATTAATAAAGGAAATTGTGCGAAATAGTAGATATTCTTAAACTAAAATAAAATAAAATTTAATAATACATGAGGAAAATCCTAATTGAATATTAGAATTAATCCAAAATATAAAATCAAAAATATCATGAATTATGAATTCATGTTAATCATAACTGTTACATTAAAAGTTTAAAATTTATCAATTTAAACTTAACTATAACAGTTTTCCCCCCTTGCCAAAATAAGCTTTGGTCCTCCAAAGCAATGATACACAAATGTTATTTTTTTTTTTTTTTTTTTTAAATATGTATATACAATGAAAAATTTTCAAAAGAAAAAAAAAAATATTGTTTACATTATACAAAAGGGACTGAAAAATAAACATAAGGTACACACGTACCCAAATGAAAAATGCAAGGTATTGAACACATTACATGTACCATAAAAAGAACAAATCAGCAAATGTTGTATGTACATGTACACTGTATACATGTAGAAAAACACAAAAATTAAACATATTGTTTAAAAGTAAACAAAGGCAATTGAAATGGAAAAGGTAATAATACATGTAAGCTAGTACATGTACAAATAATATGTATATATATATACACAATGTATGAATAAAATGAACACAATCAAATTGCATGTGGTAAAACAAAATTACAAAAAGGAGTTAAAACTAAATCTATGAAAACATATTTACAATGCGTATATTAATTATTGGTACCAAAGAGTCAATCATAAAAAAAAAAAATCATAATCATTAGACATATTCAATTATGCCAATTTAAACGGGTTCTATTAAAATCAATTCATATTTCAACTAATGCACATTAACCCATCTATCAGACATGTGTTGTATGAATCTTGACAAAAGGAATGAATCAAGTGGGATATACAACAATGTATAAAAATCAAGGGGAGTGTTCTTTAAGATTCATTGCATTGACAATAAAAGTACCAAAATGAGGCAGTGGTTGATATAAACCATGATGTGAAATCAAAATATGGACATCAAAGGGTTGTTGCGTTATTCTTTTTGCTTTGTATGCAGTACAAAAATCAAGGTTAATCTTTGATTTAACAGTAATTGCTCGAGTACCTTTATTATTTGTCACAGTAAAATCTGACCAGTTAATAAACATTTTGGATGAAAACAATGAAAACTTGACAGAAATATGACAAGTTTAAATTGATAAATTTTAAACTTTTAATGTAACAAAAGTACATTATGATCAAAATACTTTCACCGTTTTAAAATTTTCAAATTCTACAATATTTGACCCCCCAAAAAATACTTGAATTTTTTTTTTTGGAAAGGTAAAAATTATAAAAGCCCCAGCGGGATTCGAACTCATGACTTGCATATTCGTAGTTATCGCTCTACCCCATTTCGATATGCTGTTAGGTAACATTTTCGGGAAAGAAAAAGTTTATAAAATTATACTTGATTGTTTATTTCGATCGGAAGTACGTCACAACATGGAGGTGTCCCATACCACCTTCATTGTAATGGTTTAGTTGCTCAGATTCCCAACAAAAAAGGTAGAATAAGTTACAAACGGTGTTTATATTCATAAAATGTTATCTGATTGATACTAGTAGTCATTTAGTTGAAAAAATCGTTCTACGCGTAAGTATCATTCGTTTTCTCCACACTCTGAAAATGTATGTGATTCGATCTTGGCACCCTTGCGAGTTGAAGTGCTTGGGCCTTGTTTGTTAGTGTTTTTGGTTTTTAGAGGGGGATTCTTTGAAGATTTGATTTTGATGAATGGTAAAACTGTATATTCTCTTTCCTTAATCTGGGGAATTTTATCATAATCATTTTTTATATCTTGTTTACTAGAATGGAAGATTCACACGCACCACGAGCAATTGGTGTCCGCATGACGTAAGTATGACGTACGTTTACTGTGCGTTCACTATGCGTTTTATTTATATGTTGATGGTGAGCACGAGAAACTTGCAGTCAACGTACGTGTAACCTAAGGGACAAGTGGGATCTCCTTAACGTCATTCGTGCATGTTATTTAACGGGTTCCTTGAGTGAAGCACAACTGGAACGTACGTTTTCAGATCTCGCAAGGAAACCGTGGTGTTTTTTGTGCATGTCCCACAGCCACCGTGCGTGCTTACGGAAAGCGCACGTCCTTCAAAACCGTAAGATGCATATGCGTGTCTCGCAAGATTTTCATCAAAATTCGCCCGCAGACCACTCGTCGAACATACGACCAGTAGTGACTGAGGCTTAAGCAAGTCATTTTTTGAACATGTCAACTAAAAGAGAATATAAACCTTGAAATCTTGATCGCATCATTTCCAGAAAGGTGTCTTCCCCTCATTGCATTTTATAAACTATCCAGATCACTGTCAGCATTACCGGTAGTAGAACAATCCATCATTTATACCAAAATATAATTTTCCTGAATTGGGCAACACTATCAAGATAAAACAAAAACTAAACTGAAATTTCTATTTTAATGCAATAATTTCTATAGAGTAATTCGAGTAATAAAAATGAAAACCAGCTTCAAGGTAAATTACATGTTTTACAAATATTGTTTAGAGCTATTTTAACAAGACTGTGGACTTATGGTGATGTAACTCTATAGTTTATGAATCAGAATCAGCTGAAATTGTGAAACATACATTATGAAGGTGCAGCATAGAGAGACATACATCATGAAGGTGCACCATGGAAAAGCATACACGATGGAGGTGCAGCATGGATAAACATAGGGTGCAGCTTGGAGAAGCATACACTATGAAGGTGCAGCATGGAGAAACATGCATCATGAAAGTGCACCATTGAGAAGCATACACCATGAAGATGCAGCATGAAGAAACATACATCATGAAAGTGCGAATGTGAAGCATGGAGAAACAAACACTATGAAGTCGCAGCATGGAGAAGCATACACCACAACGGTGCAGCATGGAGTCGAACAGATAGTACTCTTCACTTTTAGCCAAGGACTGAAATGGTGACAATGAAATAGACACGCCTAAATAAATTTATGTTGACATAAACTATTTGAAAGTACTGGCCGCTGGATCATGAAGCATTCTTAGACTTAAGTCCAAATTGCAGTCATTCATAAAATTATGGTATAACATAAAATACTGCTTAAAATTTGTACCTATCAATGTAATACAGAGACACATTTTAGCAGCATTTCATTTTTCCTGTTTTCAATCACAAACCAATAAGACAGTGTACAAATTTTGACATAAGTCCAAGACTTCTTCATGATCCTGTGGCCCAGTCTTCTTAAAATGGCTCTAAATATAATATAATTTGCATGTACATGTTCCTCAGAAATCCATTATGAGAAAAATGTCAAAGGGATCTGAAGTTAATTCACAGGTATAAGTATTATTCAACAAAAATGTGAAATAAACTAAAACAAGCTATTTTGAAGAAACCATTTAGAAAACTTAACATCGTACATTGGTAACAATTTCACTTATATTAATTTAAACAGGAATGGTAAATCAAAGCTTTAAAAGCTAATCTATTCTGTATTATATTTTAAAAAACAAACTATATTGTCTGGTAGTAGAAACTTAGGAAGTTACAAATATTTTTATTAATCATTCGCACTGAAAAAATCATACACATGTAACAAGAAATACAAAAATAAAAATCTGAAGGAAGTTTTCATGAGCAAAATATTTCTTTAACTTGAACAAAGAACATATATTAAAAGGATGACAGTAGTTGCAACACGTAAGAATTCAGTAAAACTGTCCACTATTAAGAACACGTAAAGAGAAACACATGCTTTATCGTAAAGAGAAACACATGCTTTATCTAAGATCAGGATGTTCACAGAATGGTGTAAACTGTGGTGCCTGCAATATCAGCAATTAAAAACAAATGACAGAGGAGGTAGTAAAAGCAAGCAGCACAATTGTCTCGTGTCAACTTTACAGATTGTTTGGAAAACATGACTTGACATCAAAAAGTTCTTTTTAATTTCAGAAATGGTTTATCCTTTCTTTCTTTCTTTTATTTTTTAATTAAAAATCTGGTTAAATATCATTTGTACTTACAGTTTTCTGCTCTCAAAACAGAATTACATGTATATTAAAAATATCATTTAATGGTTTTTCACTATCTTTGGTCTGGGGAGGTGGGGTGGTGGTTTTAAATTCAGCTGTAATTAATAACAGTATTTTCAATCAAACAGCCTTAACAAATGAAAAATAATAAACTAAGTAAAATTGAAATATTAAAATTGAAATATTAAAACCAAAATCTTCAACATGAGACACAACGTCCTAGACATATAACATAATATTAATCACAGCCACAGTCAACAGGAAAATGAAGAAAATACCAGGTTACCAACCCGGGTAATTTTAGCATGAAGTCAACTTAATATATCTGATGACATTAGGTACCTCCGTTAAATGAAGTTATATTTCCAGCACCTCTATTTCTGTAGTTTTTGATTTGGGTATTTGACACTGTCTCTCCTTTATCAAGAAGCACACTATATTATACATATTACAAACATTTTGAAAACATGTACACTCATTACACTGGCCCCAAATTAAACCTTATATTTTTAAGATTCACTGGGTGAAATAAAACAGTTTGTTATATAGGAATAAAATATATTTTCCAGCACAAAATTTTTTCTAAGAAACATCATGAGTTCTGTTTCTATATTTAGATTATACCTATATCATAAATGAAACTTCATAAGAACTGCAAATAAGAGTTAATAACTTATCCAACAGCTCAGAACAACAGTATCACAGTCAAAATTTTAAAAACTTGAATTTGAGAATGGGGTTTAAAAAAAAAAAGATTAATGAAACAGTACACTCTTATTATGACAAAATTCTTATTATGACAAAATTCTTTGAACACTAAAACACAAGACTCATTGGGAAATGGTTTTATCATCTACTCATTAATCCCTGGCATTATCTAACACACTCTTCACTAGCTACATCTCTTGGTTACAGTTTTGTTGACATTGATGGGCTGGTGTCATCATTGACAGCTGTGGAGGAGTTAGAATCCTCGTCCTCGGGTCGGGGGTCCGACTCCAGGTCCTGATCCAGCGACCCCAGGCTGTCATTATCAGAGCCTGTCAACTGTAGTCTGACTGCATGAATTCTAAAGTGTAATCTGGACTCCAATAAATATCCTTTGTAATTTTTCCTAAAGAAAATAAGGTATTCAAGACTACATTTCATTGTGGTCAATGATACACCAAGGTCTGATCTGACAGCTAAATTTTGGTGGCAAAAAAAAACACCATATGACTTAAAAAATGACCCACAAAGATAAAACAACGCATAGAATCTTACTTGGTCCTGTCTAAATAAAACAGCGCCTGCTTTTTGTCATTCAGCTTCAGGTTCAGCAGAGCTAGCTCCACTGCAGTGTAGGGCGCCAGGTATGTGTCATGCTTGACTAGCTTCTCCCTGTAGTCAAACACAGGCAAGTACTTTTAAAATCCATGTAACAACTGAGAGTGTTACTTATTATAAACTGTCGATTTCTGATAAACTTGCTAAAATCAGATATGAAAATGAAATAAATTAAAATGGCACACGCACTCCTATGGAATGCAATCTAGCAATTTTAGGTGTAAAAACCACCTATAAAGCATTTTTAAAAGCAAATACGACTATCATCTCTTTGCATAATGTAATTCTACTTGCAAAATATGACTTTTACATGCTTCTTTTTAACAAAGTTATAATGAAGACATGCTTGTTGTACCCTTCACTATCGTACATTGGCAGTTTAAGATTTTATTTAAGACACAATCTCTGGCTATTAGCAAACTTTTCAGAAATATAAGGTTCTGGGATTTTTTAACGACAAAGAAATTAACCAATTCATTTCTTTGACCTAAACCTTTGACAAACACCGGCGCTGATGATGATTTCAATACACATTTACCAGAAATTCCCCTACTCCCATTATGTGGGGACTTTTCATTCTGTTCCTACAATTTAATGTCCAAAACTATATATTAAATGCTTTTGCAGTTCTTTTAGAAACCATTGGCTTATGCATTTCTTGAATCAGTAATATATGACTTAGATTTTTATGTTTCATTTTCCAATTGTTGCATTTCCATACCTTTCTAGCACTTCCTTGAAGCATTGCTCAGCCTGTAGAAATTTACCCTTACACTTTAAACATGCTCCCTTTAGAAGAATGACCAAGGAATAGTTGTCATGATAAAATGGATCTGCCTCTGTTTAAAAATAAAAAATAAAATGCCACTAAAATACATGCTTGCTTTTGTACATATCTAAAAAACAAGACATATACCAACCAAAAGTACATAAACTTTTTTATGCCAAGTTTTTTTTTAGTTTACAATGAAAAGCCAACAATAAAAGCTTAATTTCAACCTAAAAATGTATAGTGGTAGAATTTGAACTTTCAAAATACATGTATGTACATTACATACTATATTACATAAAGAGTACGGTAGATTCCTAATTAAACATGAGGAAATAATATCATATTAATATTAATAAAATTGCAAGAAGCACATCTTGCAAATTTTGAAATCTCACTTTTATTTTTCAGACAGATGTAAACAAAATGAAACTATGATAAAAATTTGGCGTTCAAATTCTCATGATTTGATGCAAAACGGTTGAATCAGTAAATTAAGTACTCGTGTAAAATAAGGAATCTAGAGTATTCATAAGCTTTACCAATGATGAACTTTAGAAGTCTAAGTGGACATACCTGAGCCCTTCAAGATTTTGTTTAATGTACTTTCTACTATGGTTAGTACTGGGTCTACCAATTCTTCTCGTTTTCCTAATATACTAAAACCGTTCCACACATACACAAGTTCCTACAATATTCAGAGCAATGATTCAAGTAACTACACTACTGGATTTAATTCGCAAAATTTCAATACTTTATTTCACAAATATATAGTATCACCCATCAACATTATATATAAAATAATGCTCTTACCAGTGCTGGTAACACTAAATCTGTGTTGTGTTCCAGAATTCTTTTGACTTTGTGGACAGAGAATTTTTCAATAGGAATTGATTTACCAGCAATTCTCTGTTTTAATCTTGGCACATCTCTACAATAGGGTTTGATAACTTTTAACTTGGTTGAAAATCATGTTAATAAGTGTAAAACAAGGAAAGATCACTGCCAATATCATAAATATCATGAATGAGAAAAAAAACATCAGAAAGTTGTAGTTAATAAATAACAAAAGGCCCATGGGTCACATGCTCACCTGAGCAACAATAGGCATGATAAAATCAGCTTAATGGAGTCATAATACAAAATATCTGGACAATGTGGTATAATACATGCAGATCCTGTATAAATAAAAATCCAATTTTCCCCCTGGATATTCTTAAGTTTATAATCAAGTCTCTTTTCTAACAGGGTGATTTATAGTCATATCACATGTTGAGCATTGCAGTTCTAAAACAGATCCTAAACAATTGTTTATATACAGGATGTAAACCTACATCAAACTCTGAACCCCTTGTGAGGCCCAAGAATCGTCCAGGGGCCAGAGTCTAATCAATTTTAAAGAATCAGCAATATGTCAAAATGCTTGCCTATAAGTAAAACCATGTATGATAACATTTCAGTTTTTGTGAATAATCAAAATGTTTTCCTCTGTAAAATTGGATCCCCATTGTGGCCACACCCTACTCCTCAAGATTTTGATTTTAACGAATTTGAATCTACACCATCTGAAGTTGCTTTCACTAAAGTTACAGCTTTTCTAGGCAAATGGTTTTTTAGAAGATTTTTCTCTATATATTCCAATGTAAAAATTTGCCCCCCCCCCCTGTTGTGGCCCCATCGTACCCCCTGGGATCACGATTTGAACAAACTTGAATCTACTCTACCTGAGGATGCTTCCACACAATTTTCAGCTTTTCTGGCCAATTGGTTTCTAAGACTTTTCTCTATTTATTACTAGCTAAAATTCGACCCCCCCCCCCATCGTGGCCCCACCCTACCCCCGGGGGTAATGATTTTTATAACTTAAAATCTACACAACCTGAGGATGCTTCCACATAAGTTTCAGAAGAAGATATTTAAAGATTTACTCTATATATTCCTATGCAAAAATTCGCCTCCCCCCAATTGTGGCTCCACCCTACCCCCCAAGGGTCATGATTTTCACAACTTTGAATCTACACTGAGGATGCTTCCACACAAGTTTGAGCTTTCTTGGCTGATTGGTTTCTGAGAAGAAGATTTTTAAAGATTTACTCTATATATTTCTACCTAAAAATTCGACCCCCCATTTTGGCCCCACCTTATCCCCGGGGGTCATGAATTTCACAACTTTGAATCTACACTACCTGAGGATGCTTCCACATTAGTTTGAGCTTTCCTGGCTGATTGGTTTCTGAGAAGAAGATTTTTAAAGATTTATTCTATGTATTCCTATGTAAAAATTCGCCCCCCCCCCCCCCATTGTGGCCCCACCTTACCCCCGGGTGTCATGATTTTCACAACTTTGAATCTACACTACCTGAGGATGCTTCCACATTAGTTTGAGCTTTCCTGGCTGATTGGTTTCTGAGAAGAAGATTTTTAAAGATTTACTATATATATTCCTAAGTAAAAATTTGACACCTCATTGTGGCCCCACCTTACCCCGGGGGTCATGATTTTCACAATTTTGAATCTACACTACCTGAGGATGTTTCCACATTAGTTTGAACTTTCCTGGCTGATTGGTTTCTGAGAAGAAGATTTTTAAAGATTTACTCTATATATTCCTTTGTAAAAATTTGACCCCCCATTGTGGCCCCACCCTACCCCCCAAGGGTCATGATTTTCATAACTTTGAATCTACACTGATGATGCTTTCACACAAGTTTCAGCTTTCCTGGCTGATTGGTTTCTGAGAAGAAGATTTTTAAAGATTTACTCTATATATTCCTATGTAAAAATTTGACCCCCCATTGTGGCCCCACCTTACCCCATGGTTTTCACAACTTTAAATCTACACTACCTGAGGATACTTCCACATATGTTTTAGCTTTTCTGGCCAATTGGTTCTTGAGGAGAAGATTTTTGAAAATTTCTCAAAAATCTTCAATAATTCCTAATTATCTCCCCTTGTAAGAGGGCGTGGTCCTCAATTTTCACAACTTTGAATCCCCTTTTGCCTAAGGGTGCTTTGTGCCAAGTTTGGTTGAAATTGGCCATGTGGTTCTGGGGAAGATGTTGAAAATGTGAAAAGTTTACAGACGGACGGACAGACGGACGGACGACAGACAAAATGTGATCAGAAAAGCTCACTTGAGCTTTCAGCTCAGGTGAGCTAAAAAAGAAAAATTCTGCTAATACTGATTACGTTTAAATTGAATCATTATCTTTGTAGAGTATTATTACATATTATTTATAAATATTCATTGTTCAATATACAATTCATATACTGTGTGTATGTTTGTCGTCTGCATTTACAGTACACTGTTAAATAACTTGAGTATAGTAGCAAGACCAAAATAAACTGGAGCAGTTCATCACAGTTATTTAGCAATGGTTAATGGTAAACCTGAGATTTAGGAGTAATCCTGTATACCATAGCTTCTGTAATGTTTTTTCACTACATGTAACAGCAATGTAGTCATGTTAATAAGTACATTTAATAATACCTGAAACACGACTTACTTGAACAGAAGTTGTATGTG
Organism: Magallana nippona; assembly: GCA_033439105.1. NCBI lineage: Eukaryota > Metazoa > Mollusca > Bivalvia > Ostreida > Ostreidae > Magallana > Magallana nippona. The sequence continues at coordinate 20,817,411 of CM065925.1, forward strand.
AGCCCTGGTCTCATCTGTCTGGTCCTCACACATCATCAGGAATGCTGCTTTCTGGTATGTATAGGTGGCCTTACTCCAGCGACTCTCCTTACACAGTTTTTCTGCATACTTCATGGCCATTAACCAGTCTCCTTTGAAACTGTTGTAAAAAGAGCTCCATTACAATTGGTTCACATAGTTCATAAATTACTTCATACAGTAAGAGCAAGGACATCTTATATTGAACATACCAGTGACACCACATCAGCTCCCAATATCCTAAATGGTGAAACTGTCTCCACTCTTGTTGGCTTTCAATGGATTCATCAAATTTTACAATGGCCTAAATATAAAAATCCAACAGGCATTAACAATTCTTTAACACAGACTCTTTAATGAACTTTTTCAGAAACATAATATACTGACGGCTTAATACCTCATCAATGTTTCCTCGCACCTCCTCAATCCTCCCAGCGAAAAACAGAAACAGGGCACCCTACAAACAGTAGACAGACAGATATAAATACATGTACTGTACTCCCCTTTTCTCTATACATTTTTCACATGTTTCAAATGATATCAATCTTTTTTTCATTATTTCAGAAGAGGCTAAACAAATAAAAAAGGAACTAAAATAACTGGCATATTTTCATCTGCACCTTGAAAGGACACAATTAAGAATCAAATTTCACCTTTGGGTACTGTTTCAGACATGGTTTTAACAGCTCTGATGCATAATTAATGTCACCATCTGCCAGACCTGCAAATCAAGATTTAAGATTTTAGTTATTATGTAAAATCCAGGTGGAGTGTTCAAAACATTTCCGCACTGTAATAAAAAATAAAGGGCCATAACTGTATGAGTGATGAGTCTAAAATAATTTGAGGCAATCTGGAAATCATTTTGTGACTCAGAAATGGTATATAAATCTTGAAATGTTACAAATGTTACAAAAAAGATAATAAATAAAATAATCTTTAATCAAGAAAGCTAACATGTGTGTTAATATGTTATGTATACCAGTACACAAAAATCTCACCTAAAATGTAGCAGACAACTGTGTGATATGCCATCATGATTATGGAACACAAAGGGCCTCGTAGACTGTTGAGATCATAGCTGCCTTCTGATAAACACTTTAACCCATACGTCTGTAGAAATAAAACATGTACTGATATGTACTTCATATAAATTCTGTATCAAATGTACAATAACTTAAACTTTTGCTATAGTTAGTATTAATAGCTTATAAATAATAGTGTACCAGGTAAACTAAAAATAGGTAGCAACTTTTGTTGAAATAAATAAGCAAATGCAATAATATAAACTTACCTTGTTTCCAGAAAATCCTACGAATTCTAAGAGCTTTAGAATTTTACTTGGTAATAATGAGATCATCTATTGAGAAAAAAGACACAAGATTTATTTCACAGTATACAAGAGTTTATATTATAAATTTGCAAATACTGTAGATTCCTAATTAAACGCAAGGAATTAATATCCGCGTAAAATTACGAGAAGCACTCCTCGTGGATTATAAAATCTCGCTATTATTTTCTGGGAGTTGAGAACTATAAGAAATTACGATAAAAAATCTGCGTTCGCAATTTAAATATTTTCGTTATTTGATACAAAACGGCGGGATCGCTAAATTAAGGACTTACGTAAAATAAGGAATTTACAGTACTCCGCAATGCATGCACAAGTCTCGACTTTTTTCAATGTGGGTAATACATATACTTACAAGGTTGAATGTCCCAACACCCATCTTTACACCAGTTTCAAAATGAGACTTTTGTTCTTCCTCTGAAAACTTTGATCTTTCCGTCATTTTATTGCATTCTCTAAAAAATAATAACACACGAATGCAGTTTGAAATTTTACAAGCAAAAAAACTGGTCAAAAGCTTCACTTTTTCAATTATTGCAATGTTCCTCTCACTTGAAAATTTTGTAACATTCCCTGATTTTCAGTCCACCCTTGACAAAACTCAATAAATTTTCATCTTGAACAAAAGACAGTAATGCTCTCAGAAGAAGGCATTCAGCGTAGCACAGCTCAGCATGGATTTCCTCTACAGTGAAAAAAAAGATTTTGCGTGTTAAGATGAAAAAATAAAATATACATGTAGAAACTGGTATTTATAATGTGATCATTGTTGAATATTGAGCATAAAGTGATACATATATGTAAAAAAAGAAAAATCTGGGACAGAGTATATACCAGGTATTTCTAAAATTGTGTCAGTTAAATTGATTACATATCTCTTGTATGTAAACTACAGAGATAAAAAAAACATCAATTCTCTTGAAATAGATTAGATATTAGGTTGTGTCAGTTAAATTGATTACATATCTCTTGTATGTAAACTACAAAGATAAAAAAAAAATCAATTCTCTTGGAATAGATTAGATATTAGGTTCAAAAGTCAACAAGCAATCTTGAGAGTTTGTTACCTTCGGTGAGATCATTGTAGATGGCCCTGGATCTGGTCTTGGAGAGACTCTCCAGCATGGAGAACTTGTGTCTATACCGATCACAAACACTGATGGCTTTCTTCAGAGCCTGGATAGCCTGCTCTATGTCTTGCTGGAAAAATTCAATCAGAGTGGTGATGCAAGTATCTACAAGGTTTTTACTTCAAATTATGAAGATATTGATTCACTAGTTCCAAGGCTGCTCATACATAGACGCTGACATAGAAATACTACAGCAGTAGCTCTATCTATCTAGCCACTCTAGGCTAAATGACCCTCACCTTGATCAGTAATTAATCAATCACAGGCACTTTTGACCTTGCCTTCTTCAAAAATTAAGTCATGGCCTTCTACATACCTGGCCATGGTGTATTGATATCAAAGGGGAACAGACAGAAGACAATAATACAATACATTGTGTTGGGTTAAATAAGGTAAGAGATTAAAGAATAAGCAGTTGGACTTCAAATGCATGTATCAGGACATAAAGTGTTGTTGATGAAGAGGTTACAGAGAACAAGGATATTTCCTTGTGCTGTTAAGTTCAGGAAACATTTAAGGAAAGATTATATTTCTGAGACATGAACACGTTTCTTATTTAGATCTGCTATGAGTCAGTACAAGGATCATGGGAGATTACTATTTTATCTAGCACTTTACCCTTTGGGTAAATTTCCTTTAAAGTACAAACAATATATTTAAAAATGATTTTCATCATTTTTTTTACTCTAAGAAGTAATAGATATACATAGTTTTTAAGAATTAAAGAGACAAAATTGATTGAAGAATGTTGCAATAGTTTAGCTGCTGAAAAGATCAGTAAAATTTTCTCCATAACACAACAATTCATCAAATAATGCAGGGATTCTCATCATACTGTTGAGATAATTAATATTTTTTCAGATTCTCAATGCATAGTTGAGTGAATATTTTGTCACTTGAATATTTTGTCATTTTCACTCAAGTTAAAAAAAAGTTACTTAATATTACAATGTAGAAAATGATAAACATCACATATGTACTACTTAATTCATATTCATTTCTGTAACTATATATGTAGTAATAAACAGCTGGTGAATATCAATATAGGCACACCCACCATGTCAAAAGTCATGACAGCTTGTATGTACAAAATGGTGCTATAGCCCAGGGTATGATACATGCTTCTGTCAGCGCTGGAAACAAAGAGCGAAAAATCAATCATCACACGAACATTTCAATGAAAAGGAATCTATAATTAACTAAACAAAAAATGTTTGTGAAACATATAATCACATTCATTTTTGATTGAGTTAGAGCAGAATACTGATAAACCTATAGTATCTTAAATTTGAACTTACTAAGGTTCCATTCGGCCTTTAGCCTCTGAGAATCTGTTGTTGAGAAACAGATGAAGAGCCACCCTGGTTTGATCAATCATGGAGGAAAGGGTCCAGTCGTCAGGCCTAACAGAAGAAATCAGTAAACTCTGAATATTGGTTCATAAATACCACATGCACATCTTAACTGTATAATGTATTTTCAGAACTACTGATGGGGGAATGGGGATTTCTTTTCACAAATAAACAGCAAAGCAAATAATAAAATGTAAAAAATAAAATGGGGCTAATTTTAATTAGAATGTCCTTTCTTGGATATTATACTCTAATTTTTTGAGTTCAGGAAATGCTGTGACGCATGTTTTTAGGGAATAACAGTTGAATTTTGTACATCGGACATCAAATGTAACAGGTGAAAAGTCCAGTCTCAAACCTGTGGCCTCTATTGTACCATGCCATTGTTCTAACCACTGAGCTCTTACCGAGTTGGTGGACACACCAGTTAACCCAATGACATACATATCTTTTTAATAATTGAATCCCAACCCTATCCTATAATTGGCCATGGGTAATGAGTAGTTAACCCAATGACATATACCGGTATATCTTTTTATAATTGAACCCCAACCCTATTCCATAATTGGCCAAGTGCAATACTTATTTTACATTTTGACCAGAGGAGTAGCATTTATAAAACACTCTTGGTGTATAAATAATCTGAACAATAAATGTTTTATGGCACAAGGATATAAGAAAACTCTTGAAAACTATAATCTGGATTGTTGATATGTCTTCAAATTCATAGAAAGGAGTAGTTACAGTACTTTAATTAGTATAAGTAATGAATTACTGTAAAAATTCAACCTACATGGGCAAGGTCTCCTTTGCATCTTCAAATTCCTGCAAATATATGTAAAACAATGTAACATTATTATGACAGTCAATTTGGTCAACCTTTCAGGTAGTCAGATGTTTTGGAGTTTGTCATTGTAACAATGAAAGATTACAGTGACCCTTAATTAGCCTGAGGGGGGGGGGGAGACTAATAAGGGGGTCAGTTGGTCCTCCCTGGAAAATTTTTTAAATTTACATTGCAGGAGGTGGCATCTGGGACCTCTCTAGGCATATTTTGACCCAATTTATTTGTTCTCAATCTGACACTTTTAGGAGCCCATTTTGAAAAAAAAAAAAAACTCACAAGAGTTACGCACATGCATAGCCTTTCCCTCTGACTTCCTTGATTTTTGTACTTTGCTGTAAATAAAGATTTTTCTAACAAATTTTTGTTGCATTATTGTAGCAGTTGTATAAACCTTGTTTGGAAGACTAAAGAGTCTGAGTGCCTGCAGCTTAGATACATGTATCATTACCTACAATTACTATTAGAGAGAATCTGCAAGTTTCTTTGAAATCCATTTAGAAAATAACAGGTACCCACTGGTTCTTCTTTGCAAGATAAAAATATGACACACACCTATAGACTGACTAAAGAATGTGACTTTATTTTGTACTTCAGTTCATCATTAGCCCTTTGTGTGCGGCGACCCAACAAACTGGGTCTGGAATGGCCGACGTTCTGTTGCAGCAACCCAACATGTTTGATTAGAAAAAGAAATCGCCACTTTGTCACTTTAACCTCAAATTAAATAAAAGCAGCAAAGTGTTTTGCTTGTGAATAAATAAAATAAGAGACAATAAATGATTTGTGTAAAGAATGAAAAAGATAAGCCAAATTTGAAAATAAAAAAAAAGCATAAAAGACTCATTCAATTTGTCATCTAATTTTGAAATTCCGGGCCATTATAATCTCTAAAATAATCGGTCCATCAATTTGTCTATATTTTGCTTGGTTGCCATCGCCCATGCCTCATACAAAACCCAAAATGAGAAACGCTTAGTAAAACTTGAACTAGTCGAATATTGTGATTCTGGAATTATCCCCACGTTTTAAAAAAGGGATTGTTTTTTATCAGAAAAGCGTCAAACAACATCAATTTCATGTTTACGTTTTTACATTCATAATGTAAGATAAAAAAAGTATGATAACCAAAGACCTCTTCTGCAGTACTAATTTTTCTATACATGATCATACTACTTTTTGAAAGTTAAGTAACGGGTGCATTATGAAAATAGGCCGCGAAAACGCTCATTGCTGGCACTTAATGAGGGGTGTTGCTAAAATGCGGAACGGAAAACAGAACGGAAAGCAGAACTGAATGAAAAACGGAAAATTTTATGTAATGTTATTTACTTTATATATGTGTTAAGCATGCTAAAAATAATATACTTTATGTAATTTAAAAATATTTTTAAAAAAAGATTATCAATATGATTTCATCTATTCAGAAAATGTATGATTTCCTCAAAATTAACAGTATATGCATGGATTCCTAATTTATAATCGGAAAATCAAACCAGATAACGTCTATAGTCTGTCCCAAGATACTTATGCAGCACATTTGGACGATTTTTAATTAAAATAATTTAATTAAAACGCCGATATTAGAAGAAAGAAATAAGACATGACAAGACATCTGTCATGTAAATTTTGAATTTACCTGGTAGCCGTAAATACAAAATTTACAAGTTGTCATGTTGTAAGTTTTGTATTCACTGCCTCCCAGTAAATTCAAAATTAACAACATTGGTGATCCAATAAAATTATGTTGTTTTCTATTAAATGTTACATGTATTTTTTAGTGGGACAGGTTAGCAAACAGATGATGCAGCAAGACTTCATTAATTAAGATGATCATGGATGTTGTCAGTCAGCTTTTTGATCTTAATGATACTATACATGTATATCGTTTATATCGAATACACCATTCGAAATAAAATAATATTTATTTCATAAAAATGCACCAAACACTTTATCTAACTGCGCTACACTGTTAGGCCAGCAATGCCGTCAAAGAAAAAAGTAAAATTTTACACCTAATTTACTTTTAACATTTCATTACAATGTGTGTACATTTTATTTTTTCCGTTTTGTATTCAACAAAAGCAAATTGAATGCAATGCTATAGTTGATCAACATTCATAAGGATATCAATTAAACAACCATGTGCTAATAATCATTCGTTAGATATGAACAAAAGATACAAAGACAAAGTAAATCGTTTCTTTCCAGTCTATACACGTTTTTAGCGACAAACTTGATATTATATTTTCCATTTTCTGTTCCGTTTCGTTTTCCGTTCCGCGTTTTAGCAACATCCCTTAATGAGAACCCTGCAACTGTACCAGCAGTTGTAACCTATTGCTTTAAATGTCTTCTGACGCAGATCTAAATATTCATGATAGGTGAATAATTTGTTTTTTCACTTAAAGGAGCACTTTCAATCATATTTTACCCTAAAGTGAGCAAGCTATTGGAACATAATTTTTTTTCATCCCATTTTGACAATTTTTAGCAAAACTACACATACATGTACAATTGATCAATTGTTGGGGGGGGGGGGGGGGGGGGGTAAAAGAGGTTTTCAATGACACGCCATGTCTTTTGGCCTGGAAAAATTGTCAGGAATAAATCAAATTTCTTACAAAGATTTTTAATGGGAAAATCTGACATCTCAACTTTCTTCATTTGAAAGTTACTCAGAACACCTTGCACAATTTTTCAACTTTATCATCCGGGTATTTTCTTGTCACTTGCAATACAAATTCCTTGTAGAGTTAATTATTATTTCTAGCTGTATATTGAAATCATACAAGCTGGAGGGGGCATTTTAAAAGACATATCTTGGGATTCTTTCATAATTTTGAATGAACATCGGTTAAACCCTGATGTTAAAATTAAGCATAATGTTATGCAAGGGTATCATGGGACACAGTGAGAGTATCAGGAATCATGGTCCCAATATTTACCTTTTAATGGGATTCAAATTTTTATTTTTAAAGAATACTTATGCATTACCCTCACACTAACCCCCTATTATGTTACAACTTGTTTAAAATAGATTGCTTATATATTTAACATTTGGACATTTAATTCAACATGTGGAAACATTATGTAACCTTAGTAATCCCCCGGTTACATAGTGACCAGGTAAAAAAATGACATATTTTCATTTTCCCGATGATTTTTACTGTACCGCATGTGAAACCGTTCTTGATTGAGTTTGAAAGAGTTATGTTAAGGGTATGGAAGGCGATGTCCACTTGAAACAGTGACAATACAATATTGTATTTATTTGCATCGCGATAGGCCCTATCAATCGAGAAACAACCAATGTTTTAACGAGAAGCATGGTGTAGTGTGGCAAATAGTCAAACAGCATAAAGTATTTAACAAAACTGATGAAATACATCTCATACTTTACATATAAATAAATACACCACTATACCTCGTCTCCAACGTCGGTCCCTTCGTCTGCCATCGTTGTTTGCCTTGCAGCCATCGCAGCTATGAATTTCCGCTTTCCGAGCCCGATCTAAATAGTTTTTTTAATGATATGTTTGGTAAAATTTTATGATTTTATAAACAAAATTAAAAGTGAAAACATAAAATGACTATTTTTATCTCGTTATTACGAGAAAAGATTTCGTTATTACAAGTTAATTATCTCGTTATTACGAGAAAAGATCTAGTAATAACAAGAAAAGTTATCGTTAAAAGATCTCATTATTACGAGAAAGATCTCGTTATAACGAGAAAATATCTCGTAATTACGAGAAAAGATCTCGTTATTACGAGTAACTTATCTAGTTATTACGAGAAAAGATCTCGTAATTACGAGTAAAGATCTCGTCATCACAAGGAAAAAACTCATTATTTCGAGAAAAGATCTATATAAATGGTGCGTTTTATTGTTCTACTCTCTCTTTATGTAAAATGGATGAACATAAGAAATTAATTAAATTGGTGAAAGGCATTTTAGAAGAAGGAATAAAGCAGATTGATTAAATAAATTAATTAACCAATTTATTAATATGAAAGATAATTTGTTTTATTTTTTATTATAATACAGCTGCAATAACATTGTTGAAATTGTGAGTGAATTCAAATATTTGTGTATTGTATTTTCCAGAAGTGGATCTTTTTATAAAGCCAAAAAGCATTTAGTCGAGCAAGCACAGAAATCTATGTATAGTATTATTTAAAAAATAAGACTCTTAAATCTACCCTTAGAACAACAGTTTGATTTGTTTGATAAAGTAGTAGTACCGGTATTGCTCTATGGTTGTAAAATTTGGGGTTACGAGAATATATATATTATTGAAAAAATCCATTAGAAATTTTTAAAATAAGTTCTATGTTTGAAAAGTAGTACGCCATCTTATATGGTCTATGGTGAATCAGGTCGTTATCCATTATATGTCACTGTATATTCTCGAATGATTTCTTATTGGACAAAAATGATCCAAAGTCAAGACAATAAGAATGTGTTTACTGTTTATAAATATTTAACAAATCAACATATGTGTAATAACGACTGTGTAAATCCATGGATTGTTTTTATACGACATAGTTTAGATTCTTGTGGTTTTTCTAAAATCTGGACAGAACAACATACTGCGATATATACTGTTAAGTGGATTTCTGCTGCCATCAAACAAAGATTACAGGACCAGTTTATTCAGAAATGGACAAATGATATTGATATTGTGATATTGATTCATTCAAGGGTCAAATATATTAAATTTATACACAAAATTTTGGATTTGAAAAATACTTAAGCATTCTTGCAAAGAAATTTTGGAAACCACATATTAAATCACCGTTTACCGATTGAAACCGGGAGATGTATGGAATTTCTGTAAATGACAGAAGTTGTACACTCTGTAATATTGGTAAATTAGCGGACGAATTTCATTTTACTCTCGAGTGCAAATCCCTCTCAACTTTTCGTAAACAATTCCTACCCACCAGGTATTGTCACAAACCAAATACATTAAAATTTAGGGAACTGTTGACGACATCGAACTTAAAAACATTGATAAAATTATGCATTTCTATTTTATCCAGGAACAAGTCTGCTGTCCAGCCTAAATTATTTTAGAATTTATTATTATTATTATTCACGTATTAAATACATGCAATTAAACTCTGTATTCTACATGATCAACCAATTTTTTTCTACCACTTTTTGTATTATTACTATTTTTTTTCTTACTTATGTTTATTGACACACGTATTACTATGCTGTATTATGGTGTTAAATGTGGTTAGACCCTTGACATTACAATTTTGCGCAAATAACAATTTTGTACCTCATGGACCATTGTAATTTAATTGTTTGAGAGAATAAACGAAAAATTGAATTCTTTTCAAACTCCAAAATTTTAATATACAAAAGCAGTTATTTTCAATAAAGGTTGTGTTTGAATATATAAAACACAATCAGGGGAAAATCCCGTATATCCATGTTTGAAACTAAATAAGTCATCTGTAACTATAATAAAATTGGGTTTCTATGACTAGGACTACCTGGTATTTACTTCGGAGTGAGATTGTAATATACAGAGAAATGGGGTACTCTATATGCAATATATTTGCCAAAAAATAATTAAGTTCAACAGCTGGTATTTTTTCATAAATAATCAGAAATCAAAATCCTAGCAATATGCACACCTCTGATATATGTACAATTGATTTGCAAAAGAACAACTTCCTATCTTGAAAATTATAGGAGGAATTATCCGCACAATAGGGGTACCCTATATGCAATGTTTTGCCAAAAAATGATTGAATTCAACAGCTGGTATTTTTTCATAAATAATCAGAAAATCAAAATCCTAGCAATATGCACACCTCTGATATATGTACAAATAATCTGCAGGAGAACAACTTCCTATCTTGAAAACTGTAGGAGAAGTTATCCGTACAACAGGGCTACCCTATATGCAATATTTTGCCAAAAAATGACTAAGTTTAACAGCTGGTATTTTTTTTTCATAAATTATCAGGAATCAAAATCCTAGCAATATGCACACCTCTGATATATGTACAAATAATCTGCAGGAGAACAACTTCCTATCTTGAAAACTGTAGGAGAAGTTATCCGTACAACAGGGCTACCCTATATGCAATATTTTGCCAACAAATGACTAAGTTTAACAGCTGGTATTTTTTTTTCATAAATTATCAGAAATCAAAATCCTAGCAATATGCACACCTCTGATATATGCACAATTGATCCGCAAAAGAACATCATCCAATCTTGAAAACTGCTGGAGGAGTTATCCGGACAAATAAGGGTACCCTTTTGGCAGCCGCCCGCCCAACCGCCATTTCAATTTCATCAACCGAATTTTTTATTTTGGTTAAAAACCAACAAAAAGCAAGATATATATACACAATCTCCGCCAAAAGCTCCAAAATCCTTATTAATGGTAAGAGGATGTTAATCCGTTTTCCGTAATTGTTTGTTGGGAGCGGAGTGGACCGAAAGCCTTTGGATTTCAAAGATTAGAAGAAAAAAAGTTGCTACGTATCCACGTTTTTTTTTTTCTCGTGTTTTGATGTCTTTATTTGTAAAAACATACATTTCGTATTATTGCGCTGTTTAAATGAATATATATAAAATACATGGTTACTGCATGTCTTGAAATATAAGCTATATTTGGGCGAGGGTAAGAAAACGTGACAGAGGGCGAGGCTTGCCGAGCCCTCTTCACGTTTTCGAACCGAGCCCAAATATCCTGCAACAAAATATCACATTTTGCGCCTCATATGAGCTTTTTTCGACAAATTTCGATGCATTTCTGCAGTTGAAACCATGACGCCATTGCGTAAACGAAGCAAGAAAGATGACGCCAAAATGCATTTGAACGTCGGATAAATGCACGAGGCTATATTGGGGCATTTACCGAATATAGCTTTGGTTTATTAGGTAACCTTTATTCGGTCAATGCAATGGGTGGTTGCAGGATAAATTTCCTTATCTACCGTTATAACACAGTGTTATTACGCTTTCGCGGACTTGTTCGGGTGGATTTTCATTTGTCTCATATCTATGGCACCCAAATTCACAAAAATGAGCTAAACATAGTTTCACGTTTGATAAATTGGGTTTATCGACTGTTAACTATAGTTTACGAACCGCAAACTATAATTAACAATTCGTTAACTATAGTTTTCATATGTAAAACTATAGTTTACGAATAATAATAAGTTTATCTGTCTGCAAATAACGTTAACAATAGATTTTGCTAATAAATATAGATTCACATCTGTAAACTATAATTTACATTCGATAACTATAGTTTAGAGTTGTTAATCATAGTTTCACAAACTATATTTATCAGATAAATTATGATTTACAATTTACAATTTGTATTCAGTGTTAATTATAGTTTTTCACTCCTAGAACATAGATGGTCGCGTTAACTATGGTTTACAGATGATAAACCTAGTTTATCGACTGTTAACTATAGTTTACGAACGCTAAACTATAGTTTATTGTTAACTATAGTTTAAGGACCGTAAACTGTAGTTCACGATTCGTTAACTATAATTAACGATCCGTTAACTATAGTTTTCTTTCGCAAAACTATATTTAATAAATGTAAACTGTAGTTTACGAATGATAACCTAAGTTTATCTGTCTGCAAATAACGTTAACGATAGATTTTGCTGATAAATATAGATTCACATCTGTAAACTATAATTTACATTCGTTAACTATAGTTAAGAGTTGTTAATCATAGTTTCACAATTGTGAAACTATATTTATCATGCAGATAAACTATGTTTTGCAATTGCAAATGATTGTTTTCAGTGTTAATTTCTGAAACATATATGATCGTGTTAAGTATGGTTTACAGATGTGAAATAAAGATAATAAAAAAGATTTCTGTCCGTAAACTATAATTTAAAACCGTTTAAACCTAGTTTTCGACCGTGAAACTATGATTAGCTCATTTTTCATATGACCGGCGTAAAACGGCGAATTGGCAAATGAAATAAACCGGTGTAAAATAAAATGAAGGAACACAAGTAAAGTATCAAAATTGTTAAAAAAGCAAGGAAAACGTCAGATATTTCGGACTGATAATCATGGTAATAGTCCGAAATATCTTACGTTTTCCTGGCTTTTTTTTTTAACAATTTTGATATTTTACATGCCTGGAAAACGTCAGAACCGAGAGCCGAGAATGCCGCCTCCAGTTGGAGCGGCGAATTTCCAGTTTTCGTAATGGCGCCGGTTCTGACGTTTCCCTGGCATGTAAAATATCAAAATTGTTAAAAAGCCAGGAAAACGTAAGATATTTCGAACTACCATGGTAACAGTTGTAACAAGTCAAAATTATATATAAAATTATTTTTCATCTCATTAAATCATCTAACCGTGAGCTTTTCGCCATACTTGAAAAAAAAAAACTCACCCCGAAACGGCGAATTCCACGCCGGTCTTTCCAAACCGGTGAGATCGATGTAGCTGGCGAACCTTCCCAGATCAAATGAAGCAACAAGCCGGGTTACCAAAAGTCAATCAGCCAATCAGAGTACGCCGGTTTGACAAATGAAGTCGTTCCTCAGTTGGACCTTAGAACCTTAGACCTTGGACTTTCGGTAGGACGTAACTATCTATTCTTTGCATCAAAACAAGTTAAAAATGACGTTGGTTTCGAGTGAAAAATGAAGAGATTGCATAGGCTCAAATTAAAGCCAGACATATATATATATATATATATATATATATATATATATATATATATATATATATATATATATATATATATATATATATATATATTCCTCATTAAAACGGCAGGATTTTTCGTTATATTAAATATATTTTACGTTAAGAAAAAAAAACGAATACAAAAAACGAATTTGTGCGAGACACATAAATCAGTAAATTGAAAATATATCTCATCATATCAACAAAATCATGAAGAATAAAAATAAATGTTTTCTTTCCCATAATAATTACATACCATGTAACAGCGTAGCGCAATGGGTTAGAGCCTTTAACTACTATTATATAAGTCATGAGTTTGAAACCCACTGGAGCTTTTATAATTTTTACTTTTTAAAAAAATATATTTTTTGGTCAAATGTTGTAAAATTTAACAATTCTTAACCGATGAAAGTACTTTGATTTTAATGTACTTTAATCCACGTTAGTATTGACAGGTGTCTCTGTTTTTTTAAATGGTTAAATATATGTTTTCATGACTACCCTACTCTTAGAGGGTATAAATTATATATATTATGAGATAATATTTAATAAACCTATGGTAGAAAGAAAGTGAACAGCAAAAAATGGCAAACTAAGAACTTATTCCACTTTCAAAAATAACTTTGGTTGAGAGCACTATCTCAGCATTGTCAATAACTATGATCAGAGGAAAAATATAACTAAACTCCGCATTTCTGCACATCAATTAAATACTGAAAGGGGAAGATGTACAGGACTTCACCCTGAAGTTAGAATATGTTCCCAATGTAATATGCAGGAGGTTTAAAGATGAACAGCATTTTTAATTATTTGTCCAAAATATAACAATGAAAACTTATTTTTGAAATTGGTAAACGAATCAATGTTTAGATATGTCTGTCATTGTAATAATGTACATGCATACTTTTTTTTTCAAATTTATATGTAAAATAAAAAAAAAACCATTCAAATGTATGAATACATCGCATATAACATATTTCTATTGTCTTATGATCATTGACATTCATTTGGACACTTGAGACTGGCACTGATACTTAATACAAAGTTCTTTATATAACCACATATAAAGAAAAAAATAAGGGACGTATATAAATATGTGAGAGAGAGAGAGAGAGAGAGAGAGAGAGAGAGAGAGAGAGAGAGAGAGAGAGAGAGAAAGAGAGAGAGAGTTACGCCCCTTTCTTTGATCTTGCAAGATTGAGGTAAAATAAACATCATAATAAATATTACGACTTCCGGTTGAAAAAAAAGCCAGTAAGCAAAAACAAAAATACTGCAATTTTCTGGATATGACATCTGATTCCAACTGTACTATCATTGAGCATTTGAATAGAGATTTTGAAAAATGGCAAGAGAAAGACAACTCAGACTTGATTTACTTGTTAGAGGTAATAAGTCCTACGTTTTCCCATCTTTCCCACGAAGCTACTCCAATGCACAACCATCCTTTTTTGTTTTTGCTTGGTTTACACACGGTGTCAAATTACAACAATATAAACTGAAACAAATAATGCCTTTGTAATGACAATATTTACAGCTTGGATCAACCAAGTGATTAAAACAATGGCAAAAAACCCCCCAAAAAACAGTTGACACTTTCTTTGTCTATACTCTCATTTCCTTTTTTTTTTCTTTCTGGTGTATACCATGCATGGGTTATATGTTTGTTTAATGTATGTAGACTATAGACAAATTATTCATACATTATTTTATAGCTTAGATTGCATGATTTTGTTCAAACTATTTTTTTCCATTAAAATTACGTTTGCCTTACTGAAATGGTTTGTGATTTGTTTTCATTGTTAAATTATTAGAATAAATCGTTTACCGATATTGACAATTTTTCAAAACAAGATATTTTAATGTTGTGATAAATGTGTGCAGAGATATTATACATGTTACATTTTACCATTATCTTAAGTGATATTATGTAATGTTTTATTAGGCCATGCTCTCCGATTTCAAATATTTGTAATGTAAATTTGACTTTATCCTTCTGAATTATAAAATGTAACAGTGTTGAAGAAACACACATCCAAGAGTTAAAACATACATTTATTGCATTAACATAATTTGAATTGACAGTTCATTTTTATCTTTATTTCTAGAACAATACAGATGAAAATGGTCATGTTGTGCTAGTGTTGCTGCTAGCAAGTGAACATGAATTCAAACTCCATATACCAATTAGTAAGTTTAATAGATTCATGTTAACATAATTTTTGTTCATAACTGATTTTATCTATGGAAGACTGCAATAAGTTTCTGTCAAGTTCTACTATGACATAGTATTCCAAGTTTGCATAACTGAAACTCTTGTTGCTTGTTACATGTGTGATAGTCAGACTGGTTCAAATACTGGCACCAGATAGCTCAGTTGGCAGAGCACTGACTAGAGATTCAGAGGGCCCGAGTTCAAATTCTGGTCTGATCCATCATTATTTCTCCCATCACTTTACATTTGGTGCTGTGCCAACCCCTGGAACTGACAGATTAATTCTGCCAGATGAAAGAGCATGAAGTGCTCATCGATGCGATGATCATTTAAGGGGGAAAGAATGTGAAGGTCAGACTGGTTCAAATAGTGGTGCCAGGTAGCTCAGTTGGTAGAGCATCTGACTAGAAATTCGGGGGCCCCAGGTTCAAATCCCTGTCTTGTCCGTCATTATTTCTCCCATCCCATTACTCATGTCAGGCACTGTTGTATGAGAAAAATAATCCTCATTTAATTACCCTTGTGAATCAAAGAAATATCACATGGACTCAAAGAACAGAAGACTTAACTTAGTTATAGGTATTTGAATAGCATGTTAAAAGAATGCATGTTCTCAAATAACTACTTGTACATCCTCATATGTCATTGAATGAATCTTTTAGACATCCAATCAAATATTCCTATTGCATTGAAGACTCCTCACATATCCTAGCCTTTTTTATGAGCATTTTAGAATATACGTTATTTTCTTCTTTGTTATTTAGATTACCCAGACGGGGCCACACCTTTTTATGTTGAAGCTGATTCCTTGATAAGTGCATGGAGTAATAGTCTTAATGAGGTAAAGTTATGAGAAAGTCAAAATTACTCTCGGTCTCTAGATAATTATTTCTAATTTTGGTTGTGTATTGAAACATGAAGCAGAAAAGAGGGTGTTGCAATACAGAAAATCTGGACTTTTTCCATTCTATTGGACTTTTTTCATTCTAGTGGATGAACATTGTTTGGGCACAAAAGTATTTATGAGTATAGAAATATTAAGCAATAAGTAGTGGAAGCAGAACTTTGGGACAGAGTATAGTACATGTACATTGTAAATACATGTTCTTAAAATACTGATATTTGGTAGATTTCATATTCTTCAATTTTCATATTTTTTTAAAGATTCTGAAAGAAGCCACACAACCCTTTTCACTTGAAGAAGTTCTCAACAAGTAAGTACATGTATTGTTAAGTAAAATTTAGTGGTTCAGTCTATGATACATATATTGAAGTTTACTATCTATCAAGTTGGCTACTGTATTATGTTATGAAATAAAGCATTGTAATTCTCTTATGCAACTTGTTGTAGAGGGGATTCATAGCACCTCAAACCGTGTAAGGGGATGTGGGTTTGTTGGTATTGTTTGTGTGTTTTTGAGTAGATGAAAAAAAGCTTGTGGGCAAGATTGAAAGAGAACCGTAGGACTAAGAATAATCAAACTTGGCACACAGTCATGTATTTGTAATGATTCAAACTCTATTAATTTCCAAAGTTATTGGTGAATCACAGGATGAACTGTGCCATTCAGTCAACTGAAATGTGGTTGAAAGGTTACTGACAGGTGACTGAATAGCATAGCTATCGGTATGCCATTCAGTCACCTTTCCAGACCTTTCAGTTAACATTCAGTTGATTGAATGGCAGAGCTTCATCCTGTGAATTAAATGTGGAGATACCCAGCATAATTGAGAAATGATTACTTAAATTCTATTTGTGATTTAACAGTATAGCACAATAGGCAAATGAGTTACATTGAGTCATTGTGATTACTGTGCATTATTCAAGGAAAGTATTTTGAAGAAAGGTGAGTTAATTTTTAAAAAAGAGCACTCTTTTTTAAGAAGTTGAGAAGGGATGCTTTTTATGGTGGTGCTCTTGTTTATATAGAATTGATATTGTGCAGAGGAAACCATGTTCTTGATTTAATACATATATTCAAAATGTGCTTGGATCATGCCTTGCACACTGTATGGCCTAGATTCATCAAATCAGTCATGAATAACACTGCTAAGAGTTTTAAGTTAAAATTTGTAAAAGAAATATGGTATATAAATTATTTTTAAAGACATTGTGATTTTGTATCCCTTCCAATTGTTGGACTCTTGAAATCTCTTTTGAGTATGGTAAACTTAAAAGTTCTTTAAAGTCACCTACAGACGTATGTGTTTTTAATCTGGACTGAATATCATTTATGTATTTAGGTAAATGTGACTTTTCTGTTTCAGTGCTGTTGATTTATACACCAGACAAAAAGCCCCCAAAAGTCCATCAACATCCGAGGCAAGTACCAAACCTTTGACTGATTCTGTGTGGTGTACACGTGCGATGAAATTTATACACTTATGTACTGCCTTAGCCCTCAATTTATCTGATACATATACTAAGTACCTTTCCTATTTGTTTATAGGAGGAGCTGAGTGATGAGGAGATGGAAGCCATTTCTGAGGATGAGGAGGAACAAGAGGTAGAAATATAAATGTAACACTTCTGATCACCTTAACTACTTTATTTGAATGTTCAAAAGAAAAAAAATCATGATACTCAAGTATATCATGCATTATGTAATAGTGATAAAAATAGATGAAGATAACAGGATGTCACAAATCAGTGGTAACAGGAAAAATCACTGAATATAATTTGCTATTCTTGTAGACTCTCATTTTGGCTGATGATGATGCATTCACAACAGAATGGGAGTTGAAAGTTGCTCGTAAAAAGGTACCATTGAAAAGTTTCTTGCTTTTCATTTTCTTTTCAGAAGAATGGAGCTTCCCAATGAGATATATTCTTATTTCTACATCGATCACTTGTATGCTTTGCTTTATCATAATACATGTATGTGATATGTGTATACTATTTACAGAAACGATGGGCACAAAAAGAAGCTGAATTGCGAGAGTCCATGAAGATGACAAATGACCCACACTCGATGGGAGCAGGTAAGATTTGTTAAAATCAAATGATAAGAGACTAGTATATACACCTAATTATATTCAATAAGCGCATCGGGTATGTTACTAAAATATCTTAATATGAAATGGGTTTCTGACTTTTCCAGTTGCAGCGACACCAGCCATGGCTACTGTCAAATCAGTCTTCACCAGTTCTGGAGCAGCAGGGATACTTACAAACGACCTTGTCAGGATCATGGAGAATGAGAGGGTCAGTCAAGTCTTCACAAATTATTCAGGAGTATCACTTAATATCTTTAACTTTCTATTTTACCTAGTAGAAGTATAATTAATTACATGTTTGTCTTTTGATATCAATAGAACAAGCCTTGAATGGTACCTTGATGCAATGTAGCTTGATGGGTGCCTCTATTAGGCCATTATCAATTTGGCTAATATAAACTAATTATAAAAAAAAGTTGTGATCTATTGTAAATATTTATACAGAAATTGTTTTTTCATTTGTGTAATAACATTTCTTGCTAATATTGTGGAGAAAAAACCCCCAAATACGTAACTATGTTATTTTTTGTTTTTTTTTTAGCAAATTGGATTTACAGCTGAACCTATTGATGACAACATTTATCATTGGCAGGTCAAAATATTTGACTTTGACTCCCGAAGGTCAGGATTATACCATTATACCATATTACATGTATCACCATGCAATAACTTCAATTTACTTTTAAAGTGTACTTGGATAATTTTAATCATAATCAAATTTGAAAACATGATGAAACCACGCCAGTTTACTATCAATCATGCTGATATGACACTGTGTTAAAATTGTTAATATTAGACACTAAACATTGTATTTGTTCCATTAATTATAAATGTTTTAACTTTTAAATCATTCACATCACTGGAGTAAATGATATGAAAAAATCTACTACTTTTTGCAATTTCTAGGTTCCAAGGCACTAACCCAACATAGATGAAATTGTATTTTATTGTCATTATTTAAAATCATTGTAATGATAAACGTATTGTTTTATTTACAGTGAATTGTGTCAAGATATGAGTGTTATTGAGAAAAACTTTGGATACAACTACATAGAGCTGGAAATGGCAAGTATAGTATTATAAATACTGGGTATAAAAACAGAATGTTATTGAACAAATCTGAAATATAGAGACTCTTCATAGAATTTTAATAGGATTTAACCATTGTTTTACATGACATATTTCAGATGTTCCAGATTGATCTTTATCCTTTTTATCCACCTTTAGTCAAAGTAATGAGGCCCAGACTTCAGGTAAAGCACAGCTTAACTAGGCCATTTACCAAACACTGGGTGTTTTGTTATGTATTCTTCAGCTGATAATTATCAGTATACAAGACAGTAGAAGATATCTAGATATTGATATTGAAATGGAAGTCCTGTTCCAATTCCTTGTTTTTTTAGTTTACCTTGATATTTCAAATCTTTGGTATCTTAAAGATTGTTTTTGGCTTAAATTGAGGTTAAGATAGAATGTAATAAGGTTTAACTCTTATTATTTTTTCAATGTTATGTGACACATGACTGGGAATGACTATTTAAAATTGCATTGTGTAACAGAAGTAGCTAATTTTAGAGCTTAATGTTACTTTGAGTATGACTGACTTTTTTCTTAGACTGTAAAGTGACTATATTTAGGTTTGTATACCTGTAGCAGAAATTGGTGTTTTAAACACTTTATATAAAAGAGATTTGCTGATAAATAACATTATTGATACAAAGTCTGACTATAGTTTTGGACTGTGTGTAATATCCAGTAGACTGACTATATTGGGTGTCTATTTCAGGGCTTCATGATGCAGAGAGTGACTAACATGGAGATGTTGAAGCTGTCCTACTGGTCCCCCACCAAAGACATGCAGAGCGTCATACAGGAGATCAAGGCTTTCCTACAGCAGTGGGCAAGGTGGGTCAACATATAACTGATAAGATTAGTCTCTAGAATAGTTTTCAGACTGTGTTGTATAGTGCACTGATTTTTCATTGCTACATGTACATTTGCAATGATCTGTTCTTGGGGACAGTATGTGTATTAGTTTACTATTAGTAGAATTGACCATTTGTTCATTATATGTTTCTATGATTTGATAGGTTGGAGGTGGAGAGTGAGAGAAATGATGTTCAGAAGTACCCCCGGGGAGCCTACTTAGAAATGGAGCATCACCTACTTACCCTGGCTTTGGTAATATATCCTATAAGGGTCATATTGAAGAAAATTCTATAAAATAATCCATTTACCTCCTACAATTTTATTTACACTAAACACAGATATAGCAAAGTGCTAAAATGAGCAATTTTTATCTGTTTTTTACTGTACTATATGCAGTTTCAAATATAAATAATTTTATAGTTTGCCATTAAAAAAATATTATTAGAAAGGTATTAATTGGCGATAGAAGTCTGATATAGCTGAGAATGTTTATATTTCAGGTCAGTGAAGTTGTACCTCGTGTTAATTTAAGATACCAAATGGATGTTGACAAAATGGCTGAAATGAAATCTCTACCAGCTAATGTAAGAAGATTTTCAAGTGATGCAATATTTACTGCAATGTAAAATAGATTTAGGAGCAGTCATTACAATTACTATTTGAGTGATATTTACAAAATGTTTATCAGCAAGACTTGTATCCATAGAACAAATGTGTTTCTTGTTTCTATTATCATACTGGATTTATGGATTCTTACAGAAAAATAAAAGACCAGATTTTCACAAAGAATATTGGGCCAGAGGGACAGGATATGGACATCATAACAGACCAGGTAAAAAAGACACAACAGAAGAAGTCAAAATAGACAAATTAGGCGCAGTAGACACAATAGACATAATAAAATAGACACAAAATTAGAGAATATACTGGTAGACACTACAGACCAGTTAAAGTATGCCCAGATACATGCAGATATCCCTTAAAAGCTAGACTCATATTGGGAAGTCTTGTATTATCATGTATAATGCGTACACATATAAAAATGAAGAATATTAGGGAACTGTTTTATATTGAATGTATAAGGGATTGATATTTGACTGAACAGTTCAATGTAATTTAACAGATTATATTTGACATTTATTTTTTAGAGTGGGATATAAATGCCTATCTTGCTGCCCAGAAAGAGAAGGACAACAAGGTATTATGCTTTGATAAGTTGTGTGTACTTATGAAGTACAGTCAAATTTGTTATCTCGAACTAGATGGGACTGTTAAAAAACTTCGAGATATCTGAGTATTCGAGATATCGAGGGTAAAATACATAAAAAATAAGTGGTTGGGACTTACAAATCACTTCGACATATCCATTGTATTCGAGATATCAGTGTTCGAGATATTGAAGTTCAACTGTATTAGTTGATTTACTGTATACTGGTACACAGATACCAATATTGTACACAAATTTTAAGCTAGGGTTAAATCCTTATTTTGTTGTTTTTTCTACCATTACTGCTACAGTGTATTTAAAGATTTTATACAGTATGTCGTCTATTGCTACAGTTGTGAATTCATATTCACAAAGATGAACGTTCATACACATGTACACTGTAAGTGCATGTTATATTGCTGTTAACTAATATATTTTGTTCTGTTCTGGGAAGAAAAAGATTTGCTTGTAAACATACATGTATAATTCAAACTTCAGATTGAGAGTGTTCTCCATCAAATTTTGGAGGAGTTGAAGTTGTTGTACTCCCAGCATGCACCACAGTTGAAGCCTCGGCCTCGTGACAGCCTAATCGACCCTGCGATTCAAGACACGGGACAGGGGGTGGATCCAGTCTATGACATGTACACTGTTCTTGAAGGATCTGCACTTATACCATTTATTGAGGTAATTTGCTGGACTATATTGTTATTCAAATTGTAAAAATTTATTTTCATACACAAAATAGTTTCTTTGAATGTCTGATTTTTGATTTGATGCTGATCTTTTTTTCCCAATTTTTAGCAATACTTAATGGCGGATTCATTTTTGGAGATTTGTAGACATTCAGATGTAAGTACTTATTATTGATCAGAAAATTAAAAGGGCTGATTGGTCAAGGCCATTTCTAGACATTTAAACCTCCTTGAAAGAAGAGTTTTGTAGATATTGATTGAATTTTAAAGCTAGAGCTTGTGATTTTTCCTCTATGTAATGATAATTTATGGCTGGAAAAAACAAATAAAAAATCTAATGGGTAAATGTGGGTGTGGACCACTCAGCCTCCTCGGACCATAATATGAAAAAAGATAAATAAATTTACATTTATAACCTGATCGATGTGACTGGTTATTTTCTATATTTCAGGTATATAAAGTTATTGTTGATATTGTTAAAGAACTGGGTAAGTCATAATCATTAAAAATCTATCTAAAGTTTCTTTGACTAGCGTCCAGCAGAATTTGTATATATTTAATGAATCAGAGTAAAATTCACATTGATACATGTACCGGTACATGTATAATATTTCTACTTCTTCAGCTCGCCAGAGGCAGTTTCTCCCCTTACTGTGTGCACTATCAAACCAGGAGACGTCTATATATCAGTTGTTATCGCAGTTAGAACAGCGAGCCTCTATCATGTTGAGGCACCTAAACAAGGCGGGAAATGGGAGTGTACCTAAATCCACGCCCCCAAAACCCTCCGAGAGTGAAACCTCCAGTTCTTTCAATCTCTTTCCTAAATGTTTCTCTAGATGTCGGAGTTCACCAAGCACACTCAGTTCTCCATCCTCTTCAGAGTCAGAAATGGCAGAAGAGAAGTTAGCAAGGTATCAGACAGATAAAATAGTTACATGTACAGTATAAACTACAGTAGAACTTTCATATCTTAATATTGTTAACTCAAAGTCTATGGATATGTCAAAGGGAGTTCTTGGACCCATTGAGTTTGTGATATCAAGGTTTGACAGTAGATATTGTTATTTGTGTTCTACGTGTAGGACTACAATCTTTATTTTTTTTTTTTTTCTCAACCGTTCAGAACTTTCATTTTTATGTGTTAAATTATTTTTAGAGAATTTGCAGTCCTGTTCAATCTTGTGAAAGGTATGTGTAAACATTTCAGTCACAATTCTGTAATTGGTCACTTTATAACCTGTTGGATGTGTCAGTTTGCTGTACATGTATTTACTCTCTGTGTGGGACAGGTATGCTGGAACTGGACGGTTTATTGTCAAACAGCACCTCCATGTCTAGTCAATCCTCACTGGAGAGCGACAAAAACTCACCTAAATCAGAGGAGTCCAAAATGGAACAAGTAAGATAAAGACTTCAATTTTCAGAATATTATTTCTGTCCTGTTTCCCTTTTGCTGAAGTTTTAAGGTTGAGTGCTACATCAAAATTTCAATATGTGTAATTGATCTGTAATTTCATTTTTCAAAGATGGATAAATGCTCTTTATTATGGTATTTTTAATGAAATTTTTGGTACAGTAATTTTTCAGAGAAAATGAATGCATTTGAATTAGTTCTATCTGCATTCAATCTTTATTCCTAATATTTACATGTATATCCAGCAGCCACAAATAAGTGATGTTCAATACAAGCAAGCGTTACAGCCCCTGCAATATATGGCTGCATCGTTTTCATGTAAGTTATTCAATTTGTCTTACAGTTCATTGATAAATTTAAGTGTAAATAAATGTTAAAGTACAGTTGAACTTCGATATCTCGAACACTGATATCTCGAATACAATGGATATGTCGAAGTGATTTGTAAGTCCCAACCAGTTATTTTTCAAGTATTTTACCATCGATATCTCGAGTATCTTGAAGTCTTTAAACAGTCCCATCTAGTTCGAGATAACGAAGTTTGACTGTACATGTTTTACTTAATTACCATATGTATATTTCCTGTTTGTAGTGGATGGCACACACTGTCACAACTATGCATCAGAATTCAAACACTCACAGAACGTTACACAGAAGCAGGTTAGAGGAGATTTTCATGTACATTACTTAAATAATGGAAAAAAAATTAATCCATATTGATACAAATGTCTGTAGTAAGATGATCTTGATCTTCAATTGTTTTCATATGGTTGAGGGCTTGCCTATTTTGATAATTCAAACATTGACATCTGTTTTTTTTTTTTTTTTTTTACAGGTTTTAAGGATTGCACAAGAGTTATCTTCTCTTTCAACCTCTCTTCCCCTTGAATTGTCCTCTAGCATATTTGTCAGAACTGTGAGTAAATTTTAGACCTCAATTTATTTATTTTGATTTTATTCTGAAAATAAAGTTTGTATACCACAAATTTTTTCTCTTTCAGGATGATGACAAAATAACTCTAATGAAAGCTTTAATCACTGGGTAAGTTTACTGGTATATGATACGAGAGTTTTCTGTTTGGAGTTTCCATTGTTCTATGAATCTGTCCTTTATGCATGATTCTTTCAGCTGACATTGTTTGAAATTGATCTTTCAGTCCTGAAGGAACCCCATACTCTGGAGGTTGTTTTATATTTGACATTTATTTCCCACCGATGTACCCACAAACCCCACCTCACGTAAACCTTCAGACCACAGGAGGGGGCAAAGTCCGATTTAATCCCAACTTGTATGCGTATGTGTCCTTTTATTTATTGGAATACAGTATTTACAATTTCTCTTTAGTTGGTTTCTGACTTTATGGTTTCACAATTACTTTACATACATGAACATTGGATAAATCTTTTTTTCCCCTTTTTCTAGAGTTCAGTAAAAAATTTCAATAAGATAAAAATGTGCCAATTAATTATTTAAAATAATTTTTGATTGATTTCAAATTTTCATTATACATGTACAAGTACTGTATTTATATACATGTACTATCTTTTTTTTCGCAACTTTAGTTTTCGCACTTTGGCATCAACTGAAAAAATAAACGCCCTGTCAAAATAATTTACACTCTGATGTGAATTTATGTGAACATGCATGTACATGGTATGCTATATATTACATTATATTGTTCATATACAGGTGTGGCAAGGTTTGCCTCTCCTTGCTTGGTACCTGGGAGGGACAGAGAGGGGAACAATGGAATGTAAAGACTTCTACTTTGCTACAGGTAAACATACAATTAATATCTCTTGTGCAACATGAGCTCTTCATTGGCCATCATTAAGGTACACATAGAATCCAGACTTCTGAGAATATAAGTACATGTACTGATAAGTGTGTACTGACTCTGTTTCTACAACTTGTTATTTACAGGTGCTTGTATCGATCCAGTCGTTGATCCTAGTCCCAGATCCCTATTTCAATGAGCCTGGATTTGAACAGGAAATTGGAACAGACTCTGGGAAGAAACACAGCGATGATTATAATGAAGGTCAGTTTGTTTAAGGTATCTGATCCATATTAGGACCAATTCTCTAACATTGAATATCCATCATTTATTAAATACTTTGATATTAATTTGAAGCATTTTAGAGTAGAAAAAGGATTTACCAAGAGAAATTTTCAAAAATGTTACCAGGTATTATGTAAGCAGTAATCTATTAATTAAGATTGCATCAAGGTCTATGGAGAAGGCAAGTTTTTCAAAATAAAAAAGTAAATACTAAGAATATCAATAAATACTTTGGTGGAAAGATGTATTGAATCATTAGAAATAGAAAAACTATTGAAATTTTTTTTTATCCGCATAGATTTTTTTAGAATTTATTTTTATAGATTAAAAGCAAAGGTGGGCAAATCTTCAAGAACAGGTTAAAGGTCATTTATTAGGACACATTCTGCTCTTACATACTCATACTTAAACATGAAAATTATGTCTATATGTCTAAGCATACTGAGTATTAAGATCATACATACCGGTATCTGTTATGCATCAAGATTCATTGAATCTGGGGCTATTATGGATCAGATACCTTTACTATGTAAATTTCATAAGTTTGATTTTTTTGGGGGGGGGGGGGGGGGGGGATGCCCTACATACAGTACGTGTTTAGTCTCTTTGTGTATCCAAATACATACATGTCCTTACACCTTACATGTATGTGTATGTTATGAAAAAAGACTGTCAAATTCAAGGTCAAGAATGATGTTCATTTGATCTGTTGAAACACCCCATTTTGAATTGATGCATTGAGGGATTCTTGTATAAAGTACCAAAACTGTGATATCTTTTACACTCCAGATGTGTGCTACAATAATATGAAGTATGCCATGATCAGCCAGCTTCAGAATCCACCCCCAGAATTTGCAGATGTCATTAAAAGCCATTTCTACTGGAAGAAACAAAGGATTCTTGAGGTAATAATCTTGAAGATTTGGTTTACATTTCTCTATTATCCTTATCATAAATCTAGCTTCGGTTGATATAGCAATGTGTTGGGTGCTGACAATTTCAAATTGGTGTGTATTTTAATTGCGATTCGCAACAAAGATTCTGATTGTCGCACTTTTGTAGACCCGCCAATGTATCAAAAGCATGTTCAGAACATGAATCTAACATGTGGAAACAAAAAGTTGTGCTCGCAAGTGAAAATTTGCAGAGTTTATTGGAGAACAAACAGGGTGATGTTTATGTACATATGTAAGTGATATTGGAGAAAAAAAAAAGTTCTCTAAAAGCAGGGAAGGGCGCATATAGTTTATAGTCACAGTTTGTTCTTCTCTCGTTGAATAACGTTATTCAGTTTATTGTGAAGGAATTTGTCAGAAACTGTTTAGTGAATAAATATAGTTTGTTACCATTCATAATGTACCATATGTGGAATATCCCATGAGTTGAACAGACTGTAATTTGCTAATTTTTTCCACACAAAAATCTTGCTGCAAAATGTAGATCCATGGGAAAATGATTCGGGTCGGTAGTACATCTGTCATTTTAACGATAGACCATTATATCTGGAATCGGGTTGACATGATGTGAAATCCATTAGACATTAAACAGCATATATGTATTCACTTATTTACTTACGTTAAATATGTACTGAAAGTCTTTGAAACATCATCAGCAGCTTTTTAATTGGAAGAAGTGGGGTTTGTTTATGTAAATGTGAAATTGTGTAAAATGGCGTCTCGATCTGCAAATGAATTTAGTAATCCGAGGTCGGTTAGAGTGTTTTGAGAGAAAGTCAGCAACAAGTAAAGCATCAACATCAATAGTAAATATTGTCTGATGAAGTTTGAGGTAAAATTTTTTTCATACAGAGTGAATTACAAAATAAGGTTAATCACAGTTCAGTCCAAAATTAAACGTTTGTGCAGTAAATTGCAAGTTTTGTGTTTGTTTGAAGACACATGCATACTTTAATTAAGTAGTTAGTGTGCCATTGATTGAGTTCAATAAAATGCAATTTATGTAATTTTTTTATGGTCAGTGTGTTGTGAAATCTTCGGAATAAGCTACAACAAAATAAATACTGCCTCAATTTAAATTGTTGTGAGAACACTTAATCAACTATTGCAGTGATTTTATTTTAGTTTTTGCAGTTTAAAGTCACAACTGGCAGTTGGTGAATAGTATATCAATAACGTGTAAAAGTGGGCGGGTACCTAATCGGCCAATTAAAACGCTTCTTTTATAAACTGCAACCTGTGATTCGACCTGTCAATTGTTACATCAAATTGTGTCATCACTCAACGCATCGCTATATCAGCTGAAGTGTATACATACATGCATTGCAACACAATCTGGCAGAAATGTAAAACAATTTTATGCAAAATCATGCATGTGTATTTCAGGAAGTGGAAGGTTGGGTGAAAAAGCACAATAACAAAAGGCTAGAGAGAGTGGCACAAAACCTGAAGCAGGAATTAAAGAAGTTGCATCAACCCCCTAGCACTGCATCTTAACAAAAATGGCTGGTGTTTGGCTCCCGAAGTGGTCTAAGTTCAACTGCATCATCAACTGCAATTCCCATTGAGGGCATTTAGTGCCAAAGTGTGTTGCCAATTCAAAAATTCTGTGATTAAGGAAAGACTCTTAAGAAGTAAGAACCATGTGGACTTCATTCACTAAATGCCAAGTGTGATCATTTCATTCTCAGATCTTCCAGGAAGATGTCTTTGAAATGCATCTGTTTGGACATCATAAAACATACAGTGTTTCTATGTAGTTAACAATGTTTGTCTTGCTATGATGTACTTGTATATGGACATCTAACCACATAGAAAATGTAACTGTACACAAAATATCAATTTTGTGTGAAGCACATTTATTATTGCACTCCACCCAAGGTGTGGCAAAGTACAAACTCTTTAATGTATCAGGTTGTTAACATTTTATCAATGAATCAACCGAAGCTAAAATTTCATTTTTTGTTTTTGTTACTGACAATAAGTGAATAAATATTGTTATCTTATAAAGTTTAATTCATCTCCCTTTTTTAAAACCAAGTCTGAATTCTCCACAATGAACCTTGGACTCTTCACAAACAACAGCATTATAAGTTCATAACTGAGGCACTACTGACAAAGGTTATTTTAGAGGTGGAAGTCCGAGGGATGCCCGGAGTTCGTTGGTCTCTGCTACACTGAGGTCGCCCTTTGAGTCTGACCTTGACCCGCCCTTGTCCCTGTCCTTGTCCCTGCTGCGGTCCTTGTCGTCCTTGTGGTGTCGACTACTGCGATGACTCCGCTTCTCCCGGTCTCTGTCCTTGTCACGACTCTTGTGTTCATGACGATGCTTTTTACTTTTCTTTCGACTGAAGAATACATGTAGTTAAAATTTATTAAAGTTACCTGACAGAGTATATTTTTTTAAGAAATGTTTTCTTGATTCATTTATGGTAATAATTGTTAACGATAACAATCATCTAGAAAAGTTTGTAATAATATTTTCTGTAAATCTAGTAAAGAACATACTCATCATCTCTGTGTCTTTTATCTGAAATTTAAAAAAAAACCTAATTGTTACAATGTACTTTTCTAAGTCAGAACCCATTAAATACATTTTATCTTAAATACTGGTTTGTTAAAAAACATTCAGTTTGTGTAAACTTTGGTAAATACAACCTGTAGGAGATCGGGATCGATGTCGTTTCTCTCTGTCTCGAGACCTTGACCGTTTCCTTCTGTCTCTGAAAATGATAAGCGAAGCTGGTTAAGAGAGTTTTAGAAAGGGAGACAACTCTTATTAGTTTCATTTCTGTGATACCGAGTACAGCCGTACCTGCTGCGAGGGGAGGGGGATCGGCGATGTCTTGATGGAGAACTCCTGTCTGATTTCCGTCTATCAACAGGAGATGGACTTCTTTCCTAGTTATTAAAATTAATAAAACATTTTTCATTATTGCTTCTCTCTCCTACAAGTATATCTCTCTCTTATTCAATATGAAAACATCACAAAACTTCAAAAACTTTTCCATAAAAATAAAGCATTAAAGGATATTTGAGAGCATTGCTCGGGCTATTATTTATGAGTGAACAGTTTACCATGGGTTCCTCCTCGTCTGATTCCATGTCCTCCAGGTCTTCATCTAATGCACTGACTCTGCTCTCCAACTGATTGTTCTCTTCCAGGACATGTCGTTTCTAGAATATAAGAGTATGCCTTTGAAAAGTTCCTTATCCTCTATGATGTTCACCATACACATTTTATGCATACCCCAGAACGTGAGTCATTACTTGTGTAAATCTTGGTTATGGAGCTCCAGGTTTAAGTTTTAAAAAGAAATGATCTCCTATGCCTATGCTAAATGTACAGATTCCTTACAGACTTAATACAAACTTACAAAGATATTGTGTCCATATTTTATCCAAATATTTTATGAAGCCAGAAAGTCAAGAAAGAACCTTGACTAGAATTGAAGCTTCAGTTGAAGTAAGTTGTACTGATAATAAAACATTATGGGCTTTCATGTTATTTGATTTTGTAAGAGTTGTAAAACTCTCTCACCTGAATTCGAGGTAGAATGATATCACATGCTCGTTCATCTCTTAGTAAGCTGTCAATAAACTCATCCATGTGGAGTAAATGAAAATCTGTAAAATTACGGTATATGCATATTATATGCAAATTGTATTATATAAAAATTACATTGATATTTGGATCATCGCAGACTTTCCTCAAAACATTATCAACATATTACATGGTACATGTATGTGGCAATTTTTTATCTCCTAACTATGACAGTAACTATTGGTTTGTTGAATATTTTTCATAAATACATGTGTACCTCCATCTCTGTTTTGTATCTTCAACTTTCTGTAATCATAGTACAGTGGCTCTAGGTACTTGAAGCAATCCAAGGTAGTTCCTGTCAGTCTCATGTAAAATGCTCCCAAAGCCCTGACATATCTACAATAAGAGAGAATTTACAACACACAGAACCTTCAGGAAGAGCGATCTAGGAATTGCATTACATAAATACCAAGCTCAGGAAAAATTTGACCTCAATTTATATTCTGCTCATTTGCCCTGATCAACAGTGTACAAATTTTATTTTTAAAATACCGGTAGTTGTTCATTTTTTTTCAATGTCATGAAAACAGTTTCTACTGTCACTACAACTGCTGTACAACATTTGTAGGTGTCAAAGTTATTCATGCTTACAATTTCTTAAATAATGGCCACCCAAAATCTTCCTTACTTAAAATTTTCATTTCTGATAAACTCCACAACTATGTCTTTCTCTGGCTGAATCTGCAGCATTTTTAAGACCAGACATAGGAAAGGTGATGGTTTGACATTTCCACCATAAACTCCACCAATGTATTTTAATTCCATTGCCTTGTCAACCATCAATTCAGCTGTTAATGGAAAATGTCAAAATTTAAATAACTTATAACCAACTAACAGGGAAACATCACCAAGTTATTTAAATTATTACTATCATGTATAATTGTGTGTGTGAAATGAACACAAAATAATTAACTTTACAAGTAACAATCAAACTTTCAATTCAAAGACTTCAGAAAGGTATGAAAGAATTGTATTTGTAGACAAGAATATAGACAGTGATATTTTTCGCTATAACACAATGCCGAAAACTTCTGTATATGTCTATATTTACATTCAGTGTATATTTCCCCTTATGTTTGCATTGGAAATCTGTGACGTTCAATTTCCTATGAACACACTTAGGTTAGATGATGAGATTTATTATGACGTCACAAATGTCGAAGTGCAACGTCACAAGCGAAAATCAGAGTTCACTCTTGTGGCTGTTACAATAGCTCTTCCATCAATTGAACCTACCCTTAGGACAATACAGTAATTTTGTGGTATAAATCACATTTGCAGACAAGGCAAGAATTTAGAAGAAATATAAATATAAGCAATGAATGTTTATTTTGGGATGTCATTGGTCCTATAACACACCAGGCCATGCAGACAAATTATCATACCGCGCTAACGTGCGGTATTCAATTTGTCTGCACGGTCTGGTGTGTTATAGGACCGACGACATCCCAAAATAAGCATTCATTGCTTAAGTATACACAGCAAATTGTTATGCTACATGTATAGACTAGAGTGTTTAATGAAGTAATTTCCAAACTTCATAAAACATGAATGACTAACATTTTTACTTGTAATAATCCATGGAATACAAATAGTGAAACAGATTTTTCATTTAAATCATCATGATTTACAACTCCAGTTTCCAACTACAGTTTCCTTCCAACTGTTACCATTGATTAATTGAAATTGTGATGTCTCATGTCAATGATATTTTCAGGCTTTACTGGAAATTTAAAAAGAAAACCCCAAAACATCAAGTCTTACCCAAACTTGCCCAAAGGCTTGGTTGCTGATTACATAATATAGAATATTTAAATGTAAGTTAAGACATATAAATATGTTCCATTAATTTCCTATTGCAGTATTGTACTCATTAAAATTTACAAAACTGCCAATGCAATATTGAAAAGAAGTCTATGTTTGGCTCAAATCATGATCACATTTAACATGTAGTTTCATCCTGTATAAATTTTGAAAAGACAAATTTGTTAGATGTTTATTAGATCTTTGCTCATCCCGAATAATCTCTGACAAGTTTTCGGTTTCAGAGCACATGTGTTTAAATTGATTACCAGTCAATGCAAAACATTCTTCCTTCCAATATCTGCATTCATATATTCGAGTCCTTATGATCTTCTCCACCAAGTACTGTGGATTTGTTCCTTTCACGGAATGAGCGTCTTTTACTGTCCGGTTCGCCATTTTCAATTTTTGGAAATATCCGAGGAGTTCCAAAATAAAAGGTTACTCTACTGTGATATCTGTGTCTATTTTTTACAATCATAACATATTTGTGTAGAATATTTGTGATTTTAATGTTAATGTGGAAATCTTTTTACCAGATAACTCAAATATGGCTCAAGTAATTAGGTAAAGTGTAACTTCCGAATAACTCTACGTACGACTTGTCCAATAATTATATTACTTATAGTTAACCAAATTAGCAATAGACCTTAATGTCAACCAATATCATATTATCATATTATATACATTTAAATATTAAATATGATACTCAATTTTTATTGAAATTTTGATTTAGATAATAATTAAAATATTCAATAATATTACCTAACACTTTTAACGTAAGTAAAAGTTAAAAAACAGTCTGTTCATTGGTATACGTTTCTGAAATTGGATGCACCAAATTTATCTGAGGAGTTCCGAGAGAAAACAGCGGGAAATAGTATCTGAAGTTTGTGACAACAGCTGAGCGTGGAGGGGACACAAAAGATGACCTCACGGCGTTATTTTCCCGTTAAAAACAACAAAAACTTCTCCTGGGATGACGATGGTACAGTAAAGGATAGAAGAAGACCAAATGAAAAACATTACAGGTTTTGTTTTTATTCAATTAGAAAATGAATAGATTTCAAAGGAAAAAATGTGTTCACATGTTTTCAATTTTCATCTTTGATTTTGATGATCCAAATTTCAACAGACTATATATATTTTATACAGTTATATTTCCCACTGTCTTTGTCTGTGATAACACTGCGAATCGATTTTGTGACACATATATTCCAGTATATTTTATCAATCATCAATGACTATTTTAATATTTAATTGTACAATTGCTGAAAATTTTATAAATATAAGTAATAAGAATAATTCTCTGAATATTATGAGGTGATCACGCCTGACCTTATTTGATCACCTCATAATACTCAGAATGATCGATTCCTTTTATTCCTTAAATTTTATAAACAACAGTAGATAATATGTTTTACGGTGCGACCGTTGGGGCAAGCATAGAACCATTTTAACAGGAGCTTGGACTTTGGGTAGTTGTGCCAAACAGCAATGTGACATAGGCCTGTCTATTTCCCTGCTGGCCTCTCAGCCATAGCTCTTTTAAATCAACAAGATTTGTCTGGCTTTTGAGCTAAGACTACGTAATCTATGTATATTTCACTTGAATCCAGCGTCACTTTTAACTTGTTTTGGTGCAAGAAAAAGATAGTTACATCATACCGAAAGTCCAAGGTCTTGTTAAATTGGTTCTAAATTGAATTATAAATACATGGGTACATAATAATAAATTAAAGCGTGGTTTACCAAATGGATGCATCAACGTGAATAAAAATATTTTACGCTCCAGTATACATGTATAAACAGTTATGTTTTACGGTGTGGTGATCTGGAGGATGAAGCCATTAACAACGATCACAATTTCACTATCAGATTCATCAGAAACGTGCACTGTTGGATCCGCCTATCTATTTATTCATTACGCTAAAGGTCGCATGCTTAGTCTAGACATTGTGACGTCACGTTAGTAGAGCAGACATCACTCGACAGTTTCCATCAAAGTAGCATTGCTCCAAACAATTTACCAAGAAAATAATGTAAAACAAATAGTTGCAAACCATTTTTAGAATCAGCAGACTGTTTTATTCATCTTTTAAATGCATGACATTCTAAAAATACATTTTACCTGTTCTCATGAGATCATGACATTGGTAGCCATTTGCAATTTACATGGAATTGTGGATACAAATCTGACGACAGAATTTTCAGTATGTCAAAGGTAGCAGTAGTCAGAATTTTTTCTTCGCCCAGGCGTTGTAGTTAGAGCTCGCTATGCGCCGCCTAGCTGCGCTCGCTATTATTGTAAGGACATAGCATGTTTTTGTTTGACAGGAACCATCTGCAAAAGCATTTTAAATTTAAATATATGATTAAACTTTAACCTCATGTGTACCAAAATTTCATTTTATGGTCCATAACTGGCATTATCACATTGTTTTCAGGTCAGCTAAAGTGATTTTTTTCTGATAAGAATCTGTCTGATGTATTTTTATTGTCTTTTCTTCCACACCTGTTAACTTTCCCGCATCTCTTCGGAGACTCCCACAAAATGGCCAAAAAATCTAATCTAAAAACTCCTGCACCCCACCAATCTCCCGTGCAGGAGACTAGATTCTCACGCAAATGTATTTGTCTTCCCCATAACCCCCCCAACCCCCCGTAACTTGTGAATCTTGACATGCTTATTTCAACAAGCACTGAGGGTTTTTCTGTGATTTTGGATTCAAAAGCTGCTATGTAGCTTGAATTAATCAAAATCCATCCAAGTACAGTCTTGACTGCCTTAGCGACCCTCTGTATTAAGCGACTCTCTACAAAATTAAAAATCTTCCTAAAGATGATGAAATATTAAATTCAGTCTATTAGTTTAAAGATAAAAGTTATATAATTTAACTACATGTATTTAGTACCAACTTAGTATCATTGTTATGTTAGTCTTGGACTGTGTTATGTGACTCCCTGTCTTATGTGACTTTTTTTATAAGTCCCTTGTATGGTCACATAAGACAGTCTAGACTTATCTAGTACTATCTACCGTGTTCATAGTATGACATTGTTTTTGTTTAGTCTACTTTATACGATTACTTTTGACTAAAATCAGTTACATATTTTGTAATGCATAGGCCTAATATAAAGATAAGTGAAAGTTTTAACACTTAAATATGTTAAACATCCAAATTTTACTATGAAACACACTAGAAAACAATACCAAGCCAGTGGTGTCACTTAACAGGTGCACAAGTAAAGTAAAATGTCGTTTAAGCAAAATCTCCCCATTAGTCAAGTTGGTAAGGGGGAGATTCTCCCACATAGTAGCTTTTAAAGGTTAACAGGTATTCTCTTCCACTTAACATATTTTCATCATCAAACTTGGCACAGTCATTCTGGAAAATGATCAGTGAACTAAAACCTTAAATATACATACCAAAAGGCTAACATGTCATTATGTATCTTTCTCTGTTTGTTTTACAGACAATTTCAGGTGAATCAGAAACAGTATAAGGTTGGAGACTTTGTGTTGATCGCGAGCAGTAATGATGACTTTCAGGAGGATCCAATGGAATCAGCTTATGTCGCCAAACTTGAGGACCTGTATTCAGATGGTAATTTAAATTCTGTACAAATATGAAAATTTCTCAATTTCTTAGGTGATTTCTGTGTCATCATACAAAAAAAGCACAAAAAACCCTCACAAAAATCATTCATGCCTCCATTACCTACACACATGATGGTGAATTTTTTTGCATATTTTACAGTCACATTTAGAACGTGTAATATGAATCAATAGCATACTAAAAGGTGGATAAAGGCTTTTCTCCCTTTTTTTAAAACATTTTTATTCAAACTTAAAACTGTAGATTATATTTCAGCAATTAGAAAATTTTTCTTTAAGGAACGATACTGGTACAAAGGTTGTAAACCTGATTACCTTGTGGACGAATTTTTGTGGGAATATTTTTTTCTTGCATATCTAGTGTAAATAACCGGAGCATGTAAATTTCCACATTCACAGAACAGTCAAACTTCGTTATCTTGAACTAGATGGGACTGTTTAAAAACTTTAAGATATTTGAGTATTCGAGATATTGAGGATAAAATACTTAAAAAATAAGTGGTTGGGACTTAGAAATCACTTCGACATATCTAATGTATTCGAGATATCAGTGTTCAAGATATCGAAGTTTAACTGTATTTTATTTTGTCTGTTGTGAGCTTGAGTCTCCAATGCATGTACTTGAATTAATCATTACATTTAGAAGGTATTTTTTTTCTGTATAAAAATAAATGACATGAAAAGTACCAGGTAAATTTTGTGGCGTATTTTGATGGTGTGTGAACATTCCAGGAGTACGAGATGTGGCAGAGGTTCAGTGGTTCTGGACTCAAGAAGAAATTCCAGACTCGGTTCTTAAGAGATGCTCAAAGAAATTTGGTCCAGTAGAGTCAAATGAAGTGTTCCTGAATGTAGGCAGAAATGTTCAAAGAGAGATAGACCCCGAGACTGTCTTGTGCAGATGTAATGTACGTACATTTATTTTTAAAATTACTCAGTTTGTACTTTGACAATGATGTTGTGTACTTTCTAATGTATTCTTACTTTTTGATTACATTACTTCTTACTTTTTGATTACATTGATAAATTCTTTTGAAGAACTTTAGAAATACTGAATCTCTATTAATAAATGCATCATATACATGCATGCATGTGTATCAAAGATAAAGGAATAATTTAAGGCTTTTTCATGAAAAGCGAAAGAAATTAAACTGATTCTGCTCTTTAAAATAAATGTTTACCATTTTCTTGTTGTTTTGATGTAAATGATATGGCTAAACTAAGCATTATAGTGTATATGAGAGTTTTTAGCTCACCTGAGCTGAGGTGAGTGATGTGGCCCTGGGCCTCTTGTTTAATATTCCCCATTAAAATTAATACTGAAACATGACTGATCTGATACACATTTAGAAAACTCATTATCAAAAAAAAAAAAATAAAATTTGTTAATAATAAACATATATTCTGTTTTATGTAGGTGACTCAATATGGTTCTGAAGGAAGTCAATCAAAAGACAAGCTGAAAACATTTGTGGTTAAAAAGACATTTGATGGAACAAAATTCCAAGAACTAGAAAATATCAAAGGAAAAGGTCAAACCAAGGAGACAAAACCAGTGAATAACAAGGAATTCAAGGAAAACAAGAATTTAGGGCATAGAACTAGGAGGTCATTTGGAGGAGTCCCATCCCGGCAGTTACAAGAAAGAAACAGTTTATTGAATGTAAAACCCATTGAAAATGATCACAATGTGGAAACCGATGTCCTGACGTCATTGGTTCCTCTGGTGAAGAAACTTCCTGGTAAGAATAATAGTCAATATTTACATTTGCAAATATGTTTCCTTATATAAACCTATAGAATAGTGAAATCATTCAATTCTGTATGAACTTTTTCATGACGTCACAATGATAATCGCATGTGATCAAATCTTCTGAAAAGCCCTTTGGGCTTCACAGGATTTGATCACGTGACCAACCAAGTTCATATCCCGGTGAACTTTTTAACTTGCTGTTTATTTCTTAAATACAATAACCTGTCACCTCACTCACCTGTGTTTGATCGCCAGTCTTTTTCCTTGTACTTCCTAATTAATTTCTCTGTGGTATATGATGAAAGACTTTTTTTGTATACATGTATTTAGAATTCATTTGATAGACAGTTACTGTGATAACTTTGAAATTGGTGAAAAAGAGGGAGATTGATTTTTCTGAAACACATTATAGGATTTTTGGATGTCATTTAATGGATACAATTTTTTTTGACAAATTCTTTTCAAACTTGAAAAGTATTTCAAAACTTGAGTAGACTTTAATTTTGGGAGTAATGGATACCCTCAAAATTTACGCATGAAATCTAAAAACTATATATATATGGTAAATGAACTGTAACGTGGAACATAAATCCTTGGCTTCCTCCCACATCAATGACCCCCTGCGCTAACATCCGTGCCAACGAAAGATATTAATATAAGTTGTAGAACTTGTTTACCAATCGTTGTAAAATAAAGTTCAGGTAATTCAGGTAAAATAAATCCTCAAATTTAAGGTATTACCCATTGTGAATACTGGTATGTTATTTATTTTCTTATAGACAGACGGAAGTCAACAGGGCAGTTTTTAGGTGGACGGATAGAGGCAAAAGATGTAGCTTCCATGTTGATGAACGATGATGATTCTGATGCAGTTTCTGTAATATCAACCACTTCTTCAGATGTATCTAGTGTCATCAGCAAAAAATCCACACCTTTAAAGTCCATTCTCACACCGCAGAAGAAACCCGAGCTAGCCCATCTCAGTCGCACAGAGCCCCGAAGATTGAACAGACGTGTGTCATTCTCCACCCAGGAGAGTAGACCTGCCCCCAAGTCTGCCACTAAAGCGGATAGAAAAGTGCAGAAAGTTTTGATTAAAAGAATCTCAGAAAACGAGTATCAGTCTCATAGAAACAAAACGCCCGAGAGCAGTGAGAGGCCGGCCCGCAAAAAACTCACTCGACAATTTGATGCCGCTCTTCCTGATACACCTGCTTCTCGGAATCTGCGGAAAAGGAGCAAGTAAATAGACTTTGGATAGAAAGATGAAATCACTTAACTCAGCTCTTTGTTAGATAAATATCATATGTAAAAACGTAGGCAAAAGAAGCAAAAAATTGCTTTAAAAAGTGGAGCATAATTGTGGTCATTGTTTGAAAATCGTAATCAACATGTTTTTCTTTCAGGGTCATATCCTATGACGAGAACGTGGACTTTTCACCTGTCGGGAAGAAGGATGTTTTTCATCCTGTATCAGACTCCGACTCGGCGGACAGTGATATGTCAGACTTCAGTGAACCTATCAAAAAGAAAAGTTCAAGGACAACTACACCCAAGGCCAAAAAATCAAGGGTACTTCCTTAGCAATTCATACTAAACATCAGATTATTCACTTTGAAAAAAAATAAATAAATTGCAAAATTTTACTTTTCTAAAAAATTTTTTTTTAAGGAAATAAATTTTTCAATTTCTCATGGTATTAAGATGAAACGTGTTTCTCAAAATATTTATTTGATGTCCTTAGAAAAGTAGTACTTGTGTCACACCTAAGATCCCTGAAAGATGTGAGCCATTATCATCCCCTTCCAATGTTCTAGAAGAGGCCAGGACAAGGTAACTCTCATGTAGATATACATTCTTTTTATATGTAATCCAATTTGAACAGTTTCTTTTTTACGCTTCTTGATCTTGATTTGACTGCAATATGATTTGCTTCAGCCCATGAAGCCACAAAGCCATGTATATTAAAAAAATGAAACAAATATGTAAACTGTACTTTTCATTGGTATATGTGTGAAACCATTCAGTAGAACAGATCTCTTACATACCTGGTACATGAATGTTTCTGTATGAAGTTTAAGAGATTGAAACTAGATACTGATGTATGTAAATACTTACATAGCTGGTTAATTTTATAGCTCTAATTCCTATGGCTACTTTTGTTAGGTTGCATGTCTCTGCTGTTCCAGACAGCCTCCCCTGCAGGGAGACCGAGTTTGAGGACATCTTTAACTTTGTAGAGAGCAAAATCCTGGATGGTACTGGAGGGTCAGTGTTCAGCTTTTAAGAATGTTTAAATAATTGTGAAGTGAACCGAATGAAGAAATTACAAAATTTCATGAAAATGTAAACAGTAAAATGTTAAAAGCTTGTAGTAATATTATGAAGTCAGCCAGAGTGGAATTTCTGGAATTTGTGTCCCCAAATTGTGCTGTGTATCTTAAAGGTTCTTGTATTGGTTCTTACAGGTGTATGTACATATCTGGTGTGCCTGGCACAGGTAAAACTGCCACTGTACATGAGGTTGTTCGGGCTCTTCATCGGGCTACGGAACAGGAAGAGCTGCCAGGCTTCAAGTACATAGAGATCAACGGAATGAAATTAACTGAGCCTCGCCAGGCTTATGTACAAATGTTGCAGGTACTTAAATCTAGGCCACATTAACAGATGATTTTCAACTTAACAAAAGTTATTTTCCTTTACAGGATCAATATGGTGTAAATTGTTGTTTCCCCTTTCAACATGTTGTTATCAACTTTCTAAGACTATGGCATATGAGTATTTATTGTTGATTTTTATTGGTTTCTTGTGTTGCCCATATGATGGCAATTGGATATAAGTATGACACAAAACTATTAAAACAGGTATGAAGGTTAATTTACATTGTTTGATAAAAAAGATAGTGTCAAAATTTTGTAAAAAATTGGAAAGTCATCTGTTATTAAGGATTTTTTCGATTTTGATTGAGCTAATATTGATTTACAGCTTCTGTATTCAGAGATTATATAAATAATTTTTACTTGTAAATTTCAAAATCTTTTGTTTAGCAACTATCCAATCAGAAGGCCACACCTGACCATGCTGCTGACCTTCTGAATAAAAAATTCACCACTCCAGGACCTCGCAAAGAAACCATTGTAATGCTAGCTGATGAGGTTAGATATTCTCTTATAAATGAGGTCTTTCATTGATAATGATGCCAATGTTTATTAGCCTATACTTAGGGCTAAACAAAAGAATGTGAAATCTTGGATTTGAAATATAAAGACTGATGGAAAAGGCCAAATTTCTTTCAGTTGGACCTTTTGTGGACAAGGAAACAAGATGTGATGTACAACATTTTTGATTGGCCATCACATCGCCATGCCCGCCTTGTTGTTTTAGCCGTGGCAAACACGATGGATCTACCTGAGCGTATCATGATGAAGAGAGTCTCGAGCAGACTAGTATGTCATTGTTTAATTAGATTTTTCTTCTCTGTTGGCTCATTTATAAAATTAGAAAAAAATGTTAGGTCCCTTCCATAGCAGAAATTGATATGAACTTACAATTAGGTTTACAAAAAGATTGTACGTACGTTATGAATTTGCATTTACATGTAAACCTGTTAATGACCAAAAATTTAGGGTACATTACCAGACTAATTTTGAAGTTATAATATTTTGGATTTTCCTTATGATAGCATGCAAAATGCATGCAATTTTGCTTATGAATAAAGTCATAGTATATATTTTCCATTGAAACTATTTATCTAAATAGAAAAATATCAAATAACATGGAATATAATTGTGGAATTATGTAGTGGAAATCTTCACATTGCGGATATAAGAAATTTTTTAAAGAATAATGGAAGATAGGTCACATCTGACTTATTGTTTAAATTCTTAGCTGCGAACTGTAGATCAGGTGTTTGATCAAATGGTATTAAAGAAAGATGGTTTGCAACAGGCTTTTAATTCTATGTTAACATCAGCATTTCTTACTGAAGGGGAAATAGATTGTGAGTACCTCATCTTTAGATAGCTTGTAACAGACAAACAAATAATTTTGAAGTAAAAAAAAACAGAAGCTTTTGTCTAGTGTATTGTTGGTCATTAGAAATGTAAAACTATATTATACTATAGCATTGAATGATTTATTTTTGACGTCGTCGTGTCAATAACTGCCATCAGGTGAGCAGACAGATTGAATAACGCGCATTAGCGCGTTATGATAATTTGTCTGCTCAACTGACGGCAGTTATTGACATGACAACGTCAAAAATAAATCATTCAATGCTTATATTTACATTCCCTTATTGATGAAATCAATTATTTTATTACATAAATCGGTATAAATTGCAGATCACGGAGGGAGTAAATTAGTAACAGCAAGAACAGCTGTTCATTAAAACCGGTTTAAACTGGTTATCACATAGACTGTTGAGATGAGCCTGAAAATGTAATCCATGAAAATAACTCTTAAAATTTTGCTTCTTACAATAGAATTAACTTTAGTTTTGAATAATTGTAAAATATGAAGTTTCAACAGCATGTTTGAAATATATTTTTTAAATCGATAACATAGAATTCTATGTTTGGGGACTACTTATGTAAATTACATGTAAATTCATACGCAGTGATTCGGTTGTTGCATTTAGAGGCATTTAAAGATCACATAATTTAATCGGAAAACACAGTATAATGTAAATATATCGTTTTAGAGACAGAACTTTTTTTGTTGACCCCTTTGAATAATAAAGGAATTATTAAACAAATACAGGGCCTCACAAGGATGACCTTCCAGCCTTACACTTTCAAGCAGCTCCAGGAAATTGTGATCTCTAGAATGAAAGGACTGAAGGCGTTTGAGGAGGATGCCATTCAGTTAGCTGCCAGGAAAGTAGCAGCCGTGTCTGGGGATGCTAGGAGAGCTCTGGACATCTGTAGACGTGCTACTGAAATTGCCGAAAATCTCTCTCCTTCCAAAACTAAGCTCTCCTTAGTGGGAATGTCACATGTTAATGCTGCACTGCAAGAAATGTTCTCATCTCCTAAAGTTGTAGCCATGAGGTATACAAGTTATTCTTTGATTCCCTCACCTCTCCCATTTTTAAGAATTCTGTATATACATGTATTATCAAATGAATCTAAATGTTTTAATCATAACTACAAGACAATACATGTACTGTAAACCAATTTTAATTGAGTGTAAGAAATGTTGGGAGGCTTGGAAAAACCTCTGTTAGCATGCATATTTCATCTGTTTCATACATGGTAATTTCTCTTGCCATTGAATTAATATCTGTGTACAAGATAAAGTCATGAGAAGCACCCCTTACAGATCTAGGGTCTTACTTTCATTTTTTGACCGTTTTGAACTCAATTTATGAATTCAAACAAAAAAATTGGCGCTAGCATTTTAATATTCTTACCATCTGATACAAAATAGTGGAATTGCAGAATTAAGTACTTGCATAAAAGGAATATAAGGAAAATACATTATTTCTAATACATGTATTTTAGAAAGTCAAATTGTTTAGAACTTAACCATGTTTTAATGCTCATAAGGATGCAACAGTCAACTCAAAAGCCCTGGCAACAATCATTATGAAATCTTGAATATGAACTCTTGACTTGTTAAAATTTCTGGTCATTATTAACTTCATGAATATCTGTTCAGTATTCGAATTATAATTTGCATTACTTAAAACCCCATGCCTGAATTAAATATGGGAGCCAGTTGTAATGTCTTGATATGCACTATTCTCAGATTGCTCATTGGATAAGAATCATCACTATCAAT
The DNA here is from genome assembly GCA_033439105.1 of Magallana nippona. NCBI lineage: Eukaryota > Metazoa > Mollusca > Bivalvia > Ostreida > Ostreidae > Magallana > Magallana nippona. The sequence goes on from CM065925.1 coordinate 20,860,861, forward strand.
GTGATGTTATTTTTCAAATTAAGTTTAATAAAAGATTATGCTAATTGCACACTATTCTTTAAAGGAAAGTTTAGGATGGTTTAGACTGATGATTTTGCTATTAAACATTAATAAAAATTTCAGGAAAATTGACTCCTTATTTTTGTAGAAATGTGGCAGCAAATTTTTAACTATTTTAGTTCACCGAGACGAAGTCGGGGGGAGCTTATGCTATACCCCCGGCGTCGGCGTCTGGACCTGGTTAAAGTTTTTGTTGCAGGTCCTGTATTTAAGTTATTACTTGTCCTATCTTCACCAAACTTGCATGGATGATGCATCTGGACCTACTTTTGGACTTGAAAGACTTGGATGCTGAATCTTGGCCATGAATTTCAGATGCTGGAGGAGGTTAAGGTTTTTGGAGCAGGTGCCCTTTGATAGCAATTTCTAAGTTACTACTGGTCCTAACTTCACCAGACTTGCATGGATGAAGCGTCCTATGTTACTGATGCACCTGACAGGCATGAATGCTGAATCTGAGCCATAGGTTTTGGATGCTGGAGGAGGTTTTAAGAGCTGGTTAAAGCTTTTGGAGCATGTGCTCTTTGATGATTATATCTTAGTTATTACAGGTCCTAGCTTCACCAAACTTGCATGGATGATGTGTCTTATGATACTGATGCACCTGACAGGCTTGAATGCTGAATCTGAGCCATAGGTTTCGGATGCTGGATGAGGTTTAGTTTTTAGCTCACCTGAGCTGAAAGCTCAAGTGAGCTTTTCTGATCACTTTTTTCCGGCGTCCGTCTGTCTGTCTGTCCCTCCGTCTGTAAACTTTTTACATTTTCGACTTCTTCTCCAGAACCACTGGGCCAATTTCAACCAAACTTGGCACAAAGCATCATTGGGTGAAGGGAGTTTAAGTTTATTAAAATGAAGGACCACGCCCTCTTTCAAGGGGAGATAATTAGGAATTATTAAAAATATGTTGGTATATTTCAAAAATCTTCTTCTCAAAAACCATTTAGCCAGAAAAGCTTAAACTTGTGTGGAAGCATCCTCAGGTGGTGTAGATTCAAGTTTGTTCAAATCATGATCCCCGGGGATATGGTGGGACCACAATGGGGGGGGGGGGGGGTCCAATTTTTGCATAGGAATATATAGAGTAAATCTTTAAAAATCTTCTTCTTAAAAACCATTTGAACAGAAAAGCTGAAACTTGTGTTGAAGCATCCTCAGGTAGTGCAGATTCAAGTTTGTTTAACTCATAATACCCGTGGGTAGGTTGGGGCCACAATGGGAGGGGGGGGGGGGGTCAATTTTTACATAAGAATATATAGAGAAAAATCATAAAAAATCTTCTTCTCAAAAACCATTTTACCAGAAAAGCTGAAACTTGTGTGGAAGCATCCTCAGGTAGTGTTGATTCAAGTTTGTTCAAATCATGATCCTGGGGGGTAGGTTGGGGCCACAATTGGGGGTCCAATTTTTGCATAGGAATATATAGAGTTAATCTTTAAAAATCTTCTTCTTAAAAACCATTTGACCAGAAAAGCTGAAACTTGTGTTGAACTATCATCAGGTGGTGTAGATTCAAGTTTGTTCAAATCATGATCCCTGGGGGTAGGTTGGGGCCACAATTGGGGGTCAAATTTTTACATAGGAATATAAAGAACAGCATCTTTGAAAATCTTCTTCAAAAACCAATTGGCCAAAAAAACCCAGATACTTGTGTGGAAGGTATATAAAAATAGAAAAATCTTTAAAAATCTTTAAAAACCATTTGCCTAGAAAAGCTGTTACTTTAATGAAAGAAACCTCAGATAGTGCTGATTCAAGTTTGACAAAATCATGATCTTTAGGGGTAGAGTTGGGCCACATTAAGGTATCCCATTTTACTTAGGAAAAAATTTGAATTATTTTTCAAAACTCAAATGTTATGATATATGGTATTACTTATATGCAAGCATGTTGACATATTGTTGATTCTCAATTGTTTTAGACTGAGGCCCCTGGACAATTCTTGCGCCTCACAAGGGGTTGATGTTCAAAGTTTGATGAAGGTTTATATGTTTAAGATCTTCTCGAGAACTGGAATGATCAATATGTGATATGATATCATCCTGCTACAAAAGGGGCTTAATTTTTAACATGAGAATATCAGGAGAAAATTTGAAAATCTTTTTAAACAGGGTCTATTCTACTACATTGTCCAGATATTTTGTATATGACCCCATAAAGCTGATTTAATTATGGCTATTGTTGTTCAGGTGAGTGATGTGGCCCATGGGCCTCTTGTTTGGAACAGGTGACATGTTTTATAGATAATAGCTTGCATAGTTGATTTAACCATAATATAAATGAATTGCAAAGGTAGCTTCAGATGCAGAGCCTGATCTCCATTATCAAGGATGCTAAAAAAATTTCCTACCTCACTCAAACTTGCTTGATATATGTGTTTGTTGTTAAATGATATAACATGATTTGTATGATATAGTAATACTATTATTTTATATGATACAATATTTTATCTCATACGTGTGGTGTATACTACCCGTGTGATAAACCTTTGCTTTATCAAACGGGTGATGCTTTATCAAATTCTTCCGGTCCGAATTATTTTTGACACAGTCGCTTCAGTGACCTATTTTCGAACACTTTCTAGTATTTTCCATTGAGCTATATCTACTACCAAAAATTGATTTAAAATGGATTTTGTCGAAGATTTAAATGACAAATATAAAGGAAAACACATAACTGTGAAGTTTATAAAACTGCAAATCACGTTAGCTATCAAGGAGTTCATTCTGACGACGCAATGCAAACAGAACGCTTTGGTTGTGTTTCTATACAAGAACTTACCGAAATAATGTCTCTCAAGACTTTTATTTCACCAGCAGTAAGCATCCTTATTCAATATTTTCAACTTCGAATCATTATTTTGTATTATAAAACATCAATAACTGTTCCTCGTTCGAGTCAATTCAAACTAACGAGCATTCGCAACTTTGTGTATGTCAACAAACTTGATTATTCAAGTCTTCTGATCAGTATTTCCATTTAATTTAGTGATTAAGCTCTAAGAAAAATTATTTAGAGATAAAAACTTATTTCAAGGTTTATTTCAGTGAAACTTTACATTAAAACAGTTATATTTATCTCCGAAATGACGTACTACATTGTATTGCGCAAGGTCACAATAACCGCATAACACAACGTTGCATCATCGTTTAATCTTTGAAAAAATCAATTCGGGTCATATTAGGGGCTGTCTCAAAAGCTTCATGATATAAATCAAATTGTATGAGATAAATAGAACATCTATAATTGTGTGATTTTATATTTGCTTTATCCAACGAGTTGAAATGGTGTATATATTGGCGAGGTTTGCCGATGTATTATGTGATATGATATTGTATCATATAATACTATATTATATACTATATTGTATCATATATTATGTATTCTGATATTGTATTATGTGATCAAATACAATAATGTATAATACGATACAATGTCATATCATATGTTACAATATCATATTGCATCATTATTTATTACAGTATTTTATTGTATTATATGATATGTATTGTAAGTATCATAGGATGCAAAATCGTATTTTATATTATTGTATTGATAAACATTGTATCCTATAATACCGTATGAAATGAACCTATGATTATCATACAATTTTTAGCTCACCTGAGCTGAAAGCTCAAGTGAGCTTTTCTGATCACTTTTTGTCTGGCGTCCGTCTGTCTGTCTGTCCGTCCGTCTGTCTGTCTGTCCGTAAACTTTTTACATTTTCGACTTCTTCTCCAGAACCACTGGGCCGATTTCAACCAAACTTGCCACAAAGCATCCTTAGGTAAAGGGGATTCAAGTTTGTTAAAATGAAGGGCCACACCCTCTTTCAAGGGGAGATAATTAAAAATCATTGAAAATTTGTTGGTATTTTTCAAAAATCTTCTTCTCAAAAACCATTCGGCCAGAAAAGCTGAAACTTGTGTGGAAGCATCGCAGGTAGTGTAGACTCAAGTTTGTTCAAATCATGATCCCCGGGGGTAGGGTGGGGCCACAATGGGGGGTTAAATTTTTACATAGGATTATAGAGTAAATCTTTAAAAATTTTCTTCTCAAAAACCATGTGGCCAGAAAAGCTGAAACTTGTGTGGAAGCATCCTCAGGTAGTGTAGATTCAAGTTTGTTCAAATCATAATCCCTGGGGGTGGGTGGGGCCACAATGGGGGGTTGAATTTTTTAAATAAGAATATATAGAGTAAATCTATAAAAATCTTCTTCTCTGAAACTGATCAGCCAGAAAAGCTGTAACTTGTGTGGAAGCATCCTCAGGTAATGTAGATTTAAGTTTATTCAAATTATGATCCCTGGGGGTAGGATGGGGCCACAATGGGGGGGGGGGTCGAATTTTTACATAGGAATATATAGAGAAAAATCTTGAAAAATCTTCTTCTCAGAAACAAATTGGGCAGAAAAGCTGCAACTTGTCTGGAAGCATCCTCAGGTTGGGAAAATTCAAATTATTCAGATTATGATCCCTGTGGGTAGGGTGGAGCCAGAATTGGAGGGGGGGGGGGGGGGGTGTCAAATTTTTACATAGGAATATATAGGAAAAAACTTCCTAAAAAACAAATTGTCTAGAAAAGCTCTAACTTTAGTCAGTTCAGTCTTCAAATAGTCTAGATTAAAATTTGTCAAAATCATATTTTTCAGGAGTAGGGTTGGGCCACATGGGGGGGGGGGGGGGGGGGGGGGGGGGGGGGGGGGGTTCCAATTTTTCAAAGGAAAACATTTAAATTGCTCACAAAAATTCAAATGGTTTTTATATATGGTTTTACTTATATGCAAGCATTTTGACATATTGTTGATTCTTTAAAATTGTTTAGACTCTGGCCCCTGGACAGTTCTTGGACCTCAAAAGGGGTTCAAAGTTTGATGTAGGTTTATAGTCCATATATAAACAGTTGTTTAGGTCTGATCATCTTCTCGAGAACTGCAATGCTCAATATGTGATATGACTGTAAAATCATCCTGTTACAAAGGGGGTCAATGAAAAACATAAGAATATGCAGGGGAATTTTTTTTTATACAGGATCTATTATACGACATTGTTCAGATATTTTGTATATGACTCTATAAAGCTGATTTTATTATGTCTGTTGTTGCTCAGGTGAGCGATGTGGCCCATGGGCCTCTTGTTAACAATTGATATAGTAATACGATATTGTGTCAAAACAGTATCCATGTATATCCAAGATCATTAACTATGATTTTCATATAATATGATAAAGGTGGTCTCATAAAGGTGATGCTTCATAAAGGTGTCGGTGAGCTTTGTAATCTGTGATTACCTATGTTTATACAATCTGATTACGGGGTAATTATTGATAATATAATTTCATATGCAATGTTCAAAACAAGTTATGCCTATTTTAATACATATATTTGTTTGCACGCTGAAACTATCTCTATCCTTCTTTAACTTCATGCTGAAACTCTATCTCTATCCTTCTCTAACTTCATGTAAATGTTTACCTAATCTAGTGTCTTTCATTACAAAAAGAGTTTCTACTCAACACCTACCAGTACTTACCGGTACATGTACTATAAATGCTGCATGTATTACTTGAAGGACTGCCTCGGACCAGGAGAAAATATTTTTGCGAGCTGTGGTGGCAGAATTCCAGAGATGTGGATTGGAGGAAGCCGAGTTTGCCAAAATTTACATCCAACATACAGCATTGTGTAGGATTGATGGTAAGTTTATTGTTGGTAATTAAAGCACTGCTTTATACAATCCAATTAAAATCAGATCCTAATAAACTAATAACCAAATAAAAAAAAGGTCACATCCTTTCAAATATAAGTAGTCTTAAAAAATTTGAACAAAATCATCTGCTCAGAAAATATTCATCCAAAACACTCAGGGAAATTAATTGGCTTACTCTTGGATCATAATTTTTTTTCAACATATTCATTGATTAACATAAATTTTTTTCTGACATTTCTAACATGGACATTTTTCATGTGACAACTTTTACAATTTCACATGGAAAAAAAAATCATACAGAAATAAAATATGCAATGATTTCTTTGTTACGCAGGACTGAAACCCCCATCTACCACAGAAATGGCCAGAGTATGTGCACGATTGGGAAGTGTACGATTGCTTCTTGTGGAACATGGCCGCAATGACCTTCAAATGAGAGTGAGGCTGAATGTTAGTCAGGACGATGTTCTGTATGCTCTCAAAGAGAAAAGTGGAGTTTGACAAAAATAGACTGTAGCTAAATCCAGTTAAAAACTGTGCTGCAAAAGTATTGGTGTAATTTGCTCATGCATGTAAATGTACACCTTTTGTATGTGGTCAGATGCCTACTGTATTCATATGAATTTAGAATAATATATACTCAATAAATTTATTGCTAAGTTTTAATCTTTCAATATTTATTAAGCTGATGATGTGCAACTTCCATTATATGTATTTTTAATATGATAATTAAATAAACGATACAATTTTGTTGAACACTCATTTTGTTTCTGAGTGAGACTGGTATAACTTGTAGTTGATTTAATATTGTACCTGTATCTATAATAATATATATAAGAATTTCATTTTATTGATAAAGGTGCCCTGTAGTGATCAGTCTGTTCATGCATCTGTCTGACATCAATTGTTTCTCCCCCCTGGCTCATACTTGATCCACAGTGACTTAAGGTATAGGATGTGCAGTGACCCTAAACCAAGTTTTTAAGTTCAAGGATCATAACAGACTTGTGGGTTTTAAAAATACTTATTTGGAATATATATAGTGTCTCCTCGTAATCCATAAAGGTGAAGTATGTGCAGTAACCTTGAACCAACTTTTTAGGTCAATTTCAATGTCATATTGGACTCCTGTTAAAAAAAAAAATCCTTGTTGGAGACAATCTATATCTTCCCTTGGCCTATCTGGCTCATACTTCACGTGTGAGTGCATGTGGGTAAAGGGTGTGCTGACTTTCAAGTGAGGAGGTCATAGCAGATATTGTTTTAATCCATTTGTTTCCTGTTATTGCTCTTCCATCAGGCCAATCTTGCTCAGACTGCCTGTAGGTAAAGGGTGTGTACTGACTATGAATTTAATTTAAAGTCGAACTTCAAACTTGAAGTTAATTTGTCAAATACCAATGTCACGGAGGACTTCTGTGTAAAATTCTTCTCTCTCCTTTATCTTATGTGCCTTGCACTACTTTGGCTTGAATTTTTTAGAATCGTTAATTAAGAATTTCTTTTGTCCGACCTTACAAATATTCATGTTAAAAAAGAAACCAATGCAAAGGACAAGTGCTCTTAACAAAAGTACTATCCCAGGTCCAATTCAATGGTCCCAGACCTTCAAGTTTAGCCTAGTTTCATGAATGCTCTCCTGTCTTCCTTCCATTCACAAATTGCATTGATAAACTATAAATACAGAGTAACTAGACAACATTGAGATGGTGACCATTTTAAAGGACCCAGCTTAAATAATGGAAAATAGGATGAAAAGCATTTCAGAGAATTTTGCTTTTACCTTGATCTATAACTTAGAAATTTTCCAGCTGACACAGAACTTTCAATTCAATCTCATTACCCCTTACATACATACATTTTTGTTCAACCTGAGCAAGATTAAGCAAATGGGAAATAATCTTTGGTCTAAAACTGATTATAAAGAGATCTGCTATGACCTTCACATTGACTTGGTTCAAAGTCACTGCATACCATTAACCCAAAAGCTCTGTTCATGTGAAGTAGGAGCCAAATAGTGCAAAGTGGAGAGTGTATATGACCCTGACCTGTTTATTCAAGGTCACTGCTCACCTTTTTTCCAAAGGCACTCTGTGGGTGAAGTATGAGCTAGATTTGGCCAAGGGGAGAGAAGATATGTTCCGGACAAGAGATCTCAGATGGAAGGACAGACTGATCACTACAGGGCGCCCACAGAGCGAGGCCCAAATAACCAGAACAAAGGTTACTGATACATTAATTATGAAGAAACATGCTTGGTTGGTTATACAATCTCATACCTTCATTGTCACTTTAATAATACTTGCATTAATATCTCTGTCATTTGTATACATTGAAAAGATTTTTTTAAAAATCAAGAGGGTCCATGGGCACATTGCTCACCTGAGCCACAATACGCATACTGGTAATATAATCAAAATTATGGAGTCATAAAGTCCTTCAGGGGCATAAAAACAAAACACCTGGCTCTTTTTATAAATTTAATTTGAAAATATTGTATATAGGGGAATGTAGAATATGTATAATAATAAAAATCAAATGGCATGAAAAAAAAGTAGGCTAATACAATTTTATAAATCTGAATATATAATAGTGTTGATGGTCTTGATAATCACAGTGAGGTGAAAATACGACTGAAAAACACAACCATGTACACTAAAGTGCATATGATGTAGAAAAATAGATGCAAACAAAAGCTTAAACAAATCAGACATTTCTAAGTCATGCACCATAAAAGAGGAAGTTGGTGTACATGAATTTAATTAAACGATTTAATGATTTTGATTTATAAATTTGATTGTATTTAATACATTTTGATTTTGTTGATTGCAGAAGACCATTCACCATAACAATGAAAACTGATAGAATTGAGAAACTAGAGAAATAAAAGCTAGATCTGTGTGATTCAGGCTACAGGGTAACGGAAAATGTCACTGTTCACAATGAATGTTTTGGTACTTTTATAAAGGGTTTTTTTGCATTAGATGAAATGCTATTTTTATTCAATTTTCTAAATCATAGAATAATAGTCATAATTTATTAAAAGCATGGTATGAGTAAGTCTGTATTATAGATTTTGGACTTAAACATCCAATGATGTTTCAAATATTAAGTTACATCTTGCATTTATATAAAAGAACCAAATATCAAAGGAAATGAAAGACGAATTCAAACAAGAATTTGCAAACTACTTAACTTAGAAAAATACATGTACTACTAGATGAAAAGCACCATGGAGCACGTTTTTATTTATGTCTGATCACACTCCTTCAGAAACAGTCATCATATTCAGTGCAACCTCTCACTCCAAAAAACTAAATAGTGCAAGAAATTTTACATTACATGTATGTTTGTGTCAGTATGCCAAAGACCAATTTGTTCAATTTCTTTGAAAATAAACCTACACTATCTAAAGATGACATCTAAAAATATCTATTGAACATTGTGTAAATGTGATTAACAATAGAAGGATAATATATATATATCACACTTATAACTATGCAAATTCACTTGATTAATATAAAAACTTTACAAGAAACACACATCAGTTATATGTGAAGTATAATGTAGAATATATAATAAATCTCTTGCTATTTTGCACAGAATAAAACCTGTTACAATGTCAAAGATCCTAGATCCTATGCAGTTCCTCCATCCATAAAGTAAACACCTAGAATGATAGTTGTACTTTATCAGAGATCGTAGTCTCCGGCCTCATGCCATCGGTATGCACTGTTGTCTTCTCTATATGGATAGTTGCCTCTTGGTATGTCACCATATGAATCTTCATAGCCGAAGGCTGGATTCATGCGGGCGTACGAGTCGGGCATCCTTCCTCTCTTGGAGTTGTTGTCGTACATTTGTAAAGGCACGTTGTAATTATAGCCATTGTAATCTAGTTCATCTTTATGTGAATATTTGGAAGCCGAAGAGTCTCTTGATCTGCAATTTCCACAAAAGTTACTCATAAATACCACTATTAATCATTTTTAAGTGAAATGGCTAATCACACTAAAGACTCCCAAAAAAGGTACAAGTACTGCCTTTTAGGATCATCTGTCTTATTTCAAGACAATCTATTGGTGGAAGATAATAAAAGATGTAATTTATTAAAGGAAAAAACCAGGAAAAGAAAACTGGTAAATGAATTGAACGGCCAGAATAAACTGCAAAAATTGCCAGAATTTAACGTTTACACAGAACTGCTCTTTTCTTTTGTTTTATATCAAAATGGTTATGCAGAGGTCTAGTGTACCACTAAACATACAATTACATCCATGGCAACTGACTACATAGGGTGACTGATTGCGTAGAGATGATTTGAAAAATTAACTCTGTCTCCCAAAACCTGGTTGCCCAGTGTTTTACTAGGGGTTTTAAAAGGGGCATAAAAGAAATGTCAATACAATATGTGCCGGGTTATCTTACCCTTTGAGACATCTAACTATAAGAATAACCACGAGAGCAATGATCATCAATAGAGCAAATCCACCAACAGCCCCTCCAATGATGTATGGAGTGTTTGATGTCAATTCTGAAAATAATGTAAGATGTAAAATTGCTATCAGTATCATATATCATTTACATTCAACAGGATTTAAATTCATTCAACAAAACCCTGCCTGATATTAAACAAGGGGTTTACTTCTCAGTGTTTATTACTGCCTGATCTAATTTTTAAGTCATTTTACAAAATTCTAGTACTATAATAGGACCATTTACAGGACATGTGTATTTATTTCAATAATAGTTTTTACCTAAATAGGACCATTTACAGTACATGTAGTATAGTTATTCTGTGTTTTTCAAAATAGTGTTTACCATTTTAAGTTTAAAAAACAAGAGGCTTACAGGCCTTGACAGTCACCAAAGTACTACAGCCCTTAGACTTAAATGTTTGTGCCAAGTGACAATTTACATTGAAGTTTTCAAGTTAAATAAGTAAAATTGTTTACAGACACACAACCAACAGCAATAGGTTACCCGAGTGTGTCAATTAACCTTAAAAAATACATGTTCACTATTTAGCAAAATTTTTCATCCACCCCCCTCCTCTCCCGAAATAAAAAGCCTCAACCCCTGCCCCATGCGCAGTGAATTTCACTATTTAAGGTATTGAGTGCATAATGAAGGGATATTGGACAATTCTGAATTAGTTAAATATGTATTGCTAGAAAAAGTGAAATGAACCACATTCCAAGCACTGACAACATATAAGAAGCCGGCCATATTGAATCTTAAACTTTTTTGAAGGGTTATCATCTCTTGATGAAAAGAAGAAAATTTTATTTTGTCAAAATATCTGCGACAAATGATTCATTTCATTTCATACGGTAATTTTATAAAGAGAAAGTTTATGCATATATTCACCAGGAGATTTGAAAAAATTTCAAGTTACTTTTTACAATATCTAAATAAAACATACGTTTCTCTTAGACTTCAATATAAAATTTAAGGTGCAATTATTTGGACAATAATCAAAATTTTGAAAATTCCTTTGGTGGAGAATTTTTATTTGATAAAACCTTCTGATACAAAATGAGGTCGCACAATGACAAACGAAGACCGATAGCAGATAAAAAAACACTGATGGTTTGTTATGATGTGTTTAACAGTTTCCAAAAATGCTTGTGATTTTATAAGTCATATTTCATAGAATTACCTACCATGTCACATCAACAATGTGGAAAATACATGTGCTTGGCATTGCTTGCCAAATCTGATTTTTTGTTGTTTCTTATTGGAACTAATGTCTATAATTCTTTAGAAAGAAACACCAAAAAAATTGCTTATGTATTTAGCTAGATTTATCTCACATCTTACTATGTGTCTTTTCCTGTTAATATATGTACATCTTCAAAATGGCACTATTTTAATCACCTTACAAACTACATGTATGCACATGTATCTATAAATTACCTGCTTGGTCTTCACACTTTGGTCCTGAGAAACGTTCTCTACAGGTGCACCAAATTGTCACTTCATTTGAGACACAAGATCCTCCATTTTGACAGTAATTTGAATTTGTTCGGCATTCAGCTGAAATAAATATCAGTAAAAGCTGTACAGAATAGGAAAATACAAAGAATTCTTTTCAACTTCAATTCTAACTGTTTAACTGCCTGTTAAGGTCAGCTTTGGGCATGCATATGTATTTGTATTGAGGCTTACTGGGATCAGCCTTGAAAGCTAAAATTTTAGCTTAATGCTGCTGGGATTAGCCTCGGCAAAAGTCATCTTATTCTCTTGTGGTTCAGAGGAGTTTATATGCCTGATAATCCAGACAAAAACATAATGCACTGGTTGCAAAAACATTTGTCTCCAAGACTACTTGCCATAGGTCATACTGCAAACAATATTCTACAAATGGCTGATGTATGCTTATTCCGGCTCTAATTTGTAATTCTTTAAAATGAATTGTTACAGTTTATAAATCTCTTTACAAGAATCAGTAATGATGAAACAAAAACTTAATAGTCAGAATTCTATCATTCTCCCTATTTTAGCACTGTTGTACAGTATTAAGGAAATTTTACACATGTACCACAAAATATGTCGACTTAAAACTAAGAAAAAACAAAGCAAAAAATAAAGAAAGAAAAAGGATTTGATATCAGATTTTGACTACAACACTCACACACACAGTCATTTTCTGAACTTGAGCCTGTGGATGGGATGTACTTCTTTATAGTCCCTGGACAATTTTTACAGCTAGTTTCCCCAGCCTGGTCCTGATAAGAATTCTGTGAACAATTCATGCATCGGTTGCTTGTTCCATCGTGGTATGTCCCAGCTTGACATATTGCTGTAAAATAATTTATTTATAAATGTATTCATAAAGAACATCAGATCATCATTTTCAAGCCAAAACATGCCAGCGTTTGTAGCTTTGTAGTTAATCCCTGGATTCTTACCACATGACTGATTGTTGTTTGTTGAAATAAATCCCGGTGTACAGGTCACAGATTTCCCAGCAAAAACAGAATCTTCCAGTGTAAATCCCTAGAATGACATAAAGTTAAATAAAATAAAACACTCATACTTTGGGAAACACCTTTTAGATACTTCAATATGATTATCTTGATCATTTATTAACAAAAGCTGTCAATGTGACAGCAAACCCAGTTTTCTTTTGTGTAAACAGTATCCATAATCCATTTATCAACCCTGAATTGATGAACACTACCTATCCAGATTAATGGGGTACTCTATATGCAACATTTTTGCCAAAAAATAACTATGATCAACAGCTGGTATTTTTTCATAAATAATCAGAAATCAAAATCATAGCAATATGCACACAGGCTCTGATATATGTACAATTTATCTGCAAAAGAACAACTTCCTATCTTGAAAACATCTGTACAATAAGGGCACCCTATAAGCAATATTTTGCCAAAAATGACGAAATTCAACAGCTGGTATTTTTGTCATAAATTATCAGAAATCAAAATCCTAGCAATATGCACACTTCTGATGTATTTACAATTGATCTGTAAAAGGACAACTTCCTATCTTGAAAACTGCAGGAGGAGTTATCTGTACAATAAGGGTACCCATTTGGCAGCCCCCTGCCCAACTGCCCGCCATATTCACAATTTCAATAACCAGAGTTTTCCTTGGGAAAACCCGGTTGAAAAGATCGAGTTGCAGTTTTGATACAGATATCATTTATTCAATAGTTTTATATATTATGTTAAACAATTTAACATTTACCGTTGGTGTATATTCTGTCTTTTGTGTATCTAAATCCTCCTGGAGCATAGTTTCCGTTTGCAATTCTACATTCTTAGTGTTGTCCTTTACAGTTTCTCTAATAAAAGATCAGCAAAAAAACATGCTATAAAAATAATAAAAACCAAAGACTAAAGTTAAGAGTGTAAAAACCTAATGCACCACTAAACATATATAATTTTGCATAAAAGAGCACAAGCTATATACATGTACATTAACTTTAATGGGCCAGACTATACTGGTAATGGTGAGGATCAAGTAACATGTGCTAATAATGCAGCAATGTTTCTTAAAGATATATAAAGCTTAAATAACATTAACAAGAGGCCCAGGGGCCACATCACTCACCTTAGCAACAACAGCCATAACTGATCAGAAAAGCTTTAGACCATCTTTAGAGTATCAAATACAAAAATTTGACTTGAATCTACACTACCTAAGGGTGCTTCCATACAAGTAACAGATTTTCTGGCCAAATGGTTTTAAAAAAAAGAAGTTTTTAAAGCTTTTTCTCTATAAAAGTAAATATTGGTATCTCGAACAAGGACATCTCAAATACCCCGCTTATGTCGAAGTCTACAGCCGGTGCCAACCGTTTTCTTCATAAAAGTGATTAAAAAAACTCTTGGTATCTCGAATACAGTAATCTCGAATACCCTGCTTATGTCAAAGTATTTTGAAGGGCTGAAGCCCTAATTTTGCCTGGTTTATCTTGAAGTGGAGTTACAGCCCTACTTTCCCACTTGAACGGAGAGTGAACGGTGAGCGCATGCTGAGTTAACAGCGAGCACACTCTGAGCAAACAGTGAACTTACACTGATCGGAATTGGGTGAGCGCTTATGAACGGTGATCTAATGAAGAGCCCAAATGCAAGTGCAGATTGAATGGCAAACGATATGTGAACGCAAAATGAACGATTTATTTGGATTGCCTCGGGAGTTATCCTTACATTGTGTTTCGTCAGTAATCAGGAAAAAATAATAAATAAACTACATGTATGTATTTTTATAAGCCTAAATATAATATTATGTGACTGAACGATAAGTGAATTCTGAACGAAAGGTGAGCACAAGGTGAACGCATTGTGAACACACGATGAGCGCTTTGTGAGCAGTGAGTGCGAACAGAGTGGAGCGGCAAGTGCAAGTGAACACACGGTGAACGCACTGTGACTGCATGGAAAAATGGGAAAGTAGATCGTTTCAGGGACTGTATTTTTCCGGTCAGCTGAAAATTGGTGTCATAACGCCTGCTACAGTATTCACAACCTTCAAAACTAGTGTTAGTTCAAACATGTGGGATGTAAGTTAATTAGGATGGCAGCTTGGGTGTTTTGTGCATTAAGTACTAGCCATAATTAATTATAATGCATTTAATAAAACACACTGTATACAGACAATCGATCAAACAATGATAACTTTTTTTTATGTATGCTCCAATAACAATTTAGCATAAATGAAATACAAAGATTTAAAAGAACTTATTTAAGTTTAACATTTGTTAATTTTCAAACCCGTATTTTTCGTATTCTACGTGATAAATTCCAGTAACTACATGGCAAAAGCTTCATCTTATTCAAAGTTGAAAACTGCTGAGAGTGAACAGGATTCGATGTTGTATTTTTAACATAATATTAATTCTATTATTTAATTGTTTTTACAAATATTAATTATATAGTATTTTACAAGTAAAAACACATAAAATACAAAAACACTCGGCAGACCTCGGTCATTTTCAAGGCATTATAAATAGAATCGAGCAATGATACCGACAACCGTAACATGTTGAATATTAATGTATTTTTTAACTCATAGCTTTTGATTATTAAGGTCTTCCGTTTCCAACGGAAGACCTTATTGTTTTCGTACTGTTTCTTATTATTATTATTATTATTATTTTTCTTTTCCACAAATTTTGTGCAGGCGATTTCTCGAAAAGTATTCGACCGATTTCCACAATTTTTTCACAGATGATTGGATTTCATATGATCTTCAAACGTTTTTGATAATTTTTCTGTCGTCACTTCCGGTACCGATTTATCGGCCATTTTGTTCATTTTTACGACCTATTTTGTGCACACAAAAACTCAAAAACTATCAGAGATATGAATATGAAATTTTCAGGATAGTTAGACCATAGTTTGAAGATGTGCCCATTGATTTTGTTTTACTCCTGTGGCCCCATTTCTTGGAGCTCGCTATGGCTCGAAAATTGGGTACGGATTTTGAATCAAAATTTTCGCACGTTTTTATCTGTATCTTTTTATCAGTTGATATTTTGTTGAGACATATTTAACAAAAGTGGTAGAGTATGAAAAGTACTTTTCACCGATATCACGGAAAAGGGGCTAGCCCCTTTAATTAGGGGCCAAGAGACTCGTAAACTCTATTACAAATAACTTAAAAATGATAAAGATTTTGTAATGCATTATAGAAGCAAAGTTGTTGATCATAACATTATCTGTCAGAAAAAATCATTGCCATCCCCATTTATTACGTAACTAGGGATTTTTAGGGACCAAAACCCTTAAATTTTGACGCAATATATCTAGAGAAGGAGACATATTCTGTTAAGCATTGTAGAAGAGAAAATGTCTGCATTGATAATCTTAATCGATTGCACTTATCAAAACATCAATATCTGTCTCCATTAAGGATTTACAGGGCTGACCCCTAAAAGATTCAATCAATTATATCTCAAAAATGAACAACAATTTTAGATAGGTGTAAGAACAAAAATTGTTAGTATCCTTAAGACCTTTCCAACAAAATCAAGAAAAAGGGGCTGGCCCCTTTAATTAGGGGCCAATAAACTCGTAAACTCTATTACAAATAACTTTAAAACGATCAAGATTTTGTAATGCGTTATCGAAGCAAAGATATTGATCGTAGCAATGTCTATCTGAAAAATCATTGCCACGTCCATTTATTACGTAACTAAGGATTATTAGGGGCCAAAGTCCTTAAACTTTGACGCAATATATCTAGAGAAGGAGACATATTTTGTTAAGCATTGAAGAAGAGAAAATTTCTGCATTGATGATTTCAATCAATGCCACTAATCAAAACACCAATGTATGTTCCCATAAAGGATTTACAGGGCTGACCCCTAAAAGATTCAATCATTTATATCTCAAAAATAAACAACAATTTAAGATAGTTGTAAGAACAACATATGTTACTATACTTAAGATCTTTCCAACAAAATCAAGAAAAAGGGACTGGTCCCTTTCATGAGGGGCCAACACACTCGTAAACTCTATTACAAATAACTTAAAAACGATAAAGATTTTGTAATGCATTATAGAAGCAAAGTTGTTGATCATAACAATATCTATCAGAAAAAATCATTGCCAGCCAATTTATTACGTAACTAGGGATTTTTAGGGGCCAAAGTCCTTAAACTTAAACGCAATATATCTGGAGAAGGAGACATATTTTGTTAAGTATTATAGAAGACAAAATGTCTGCATGGATGGTTCTAATCGATTCCACTCATCAAAACACCAATGTCTGTCCCCATTAAGGATCTACAGGACTGGTCCCTAAAATATTCAATCGTTTATATCTCAAAAATTAACAACAATTTTTGATAGGTTTACGAACAAAAAATGATAGTATTCTTAAGACCTTTTCAATGAACTCAAGAAAAAGGGGTTGGCCCTTAAAATTAGGGGCCAAGATACTAGTAAACACTCTTACAAATAACTTAAAAACGATCAAGATTGTGTAATGCATTATAGAAGACAAGTTGTTGATCGTAACAAAGTCTGTTTGAAAAACTCTTTGCCACAACCATTTATTACTCAATTAGGGATTTAAAGAAACCAAAGTCCTTAATCTTTTTAAAAAATTGAACGGAAGACCTACTCGTTACTCGTAACGAGATCGTATCTAGTTAGTTTTGTTGTTTAAAAATATTAAACTGAGTTTGCATGAATGACTCTTTGAGTGAAATTTTAACACGACCAGTCGGGCTAGTGCAATGTTTACTAGCCCAGACCAAACTTTTACTAGACTGAGTCGTTCGGACGTGCCTTAGTGTTGAGCCCTGAGGGACCCTGAAATCAGGATTTGAACAAACTTGAAATTACACTTCCTATAAATGCTTCCATACGAGTAGCAACTTTTCTGCCTAATTCGTTTTTGATACGAAGATTTTTATAAGAATTTTCTCTATACATTGCTATGTAAATATTCTACCCCAATTGTGGCTCCCACCCTACCCCCTGGGATCACAGACATGACAAACTTGGTTTAATGTCGTTGCACATCCCTTATCTACAGGTAGTCTTGTGATAAAGTCTGAGCAAGATTGGGTCTAGGGTAGAGAAACTGTAATTCAAAACTGGATTCAAAAAGAGATTTGCTATGACCTTTACCTATGACCTAATAACCTTGTTTAAGGTTACTCCACACCCTGAATAGCAAGAACTTTTTATGTAAAGTATGAGTCAGATAGAGTGAAGGGGAAAAAGAAGGATTTTTATCTGCGGTCCAACAATACCTTGATCTTTGACCTAGACACTTTGTTCAGGTTCACTGCACAACCTTTATCAAAAAGCACTCTATGTAAAGTATTAATCTATATCATATTTGGCAAAGGTGGAGAATATATGGTCACCACAAAGATTTTTTACATCTATTTTGACCATTATCTTTCACCTAGAAACTCTATTCAAGGGCAATGCACACTCTTTATACAAATGCACTATATGGGTATGAGCCAAATTGGGCCTATGCAAAGAGAGAGAAGTGATGTTACCTAATTGAAAGACACTTATCACTCTAGGGCACTCTGAGAGCAGGGCTATTACTAAATTATTCTTTTAGTACATGTACTATATCAAAATGATACACTTAAAAATAAAATCAAAAGCTGGAAATGCCACAAAGGCGTCAAGCTGACATTTTCTGGAATAGAGACACTATGGAATTTCTGAACAAACTGTCATTTAATAGATAAGATTAGATTTAGAATAACAAAAGTAAATAAATTATGATTTGAGTTATTTCAATTTGTGTTAAACTATGTTGCTTTAAAAAAAATAAATAATATGCAATTTTAATATCACATTTGAATGTATATGCTCAGTATAGAATAGTTAGTGATGCATTTGTAATAAACTCATCACGGTAACACAAATCAAAGAAATTTTATAGTGCTATAAACAGTTTTTGAATGTTTTTCACAGGCTCATAGATATAGCTAGATCAATTTGATTTTTTTTAAATAAAAAATCTTGTCAATCATCTATCAAAGAATAATTTGAATTTGAGGATACAACTCATTAGCAGCATTTCCCTCTACATAATAAGACAAACTTGTATTCATTTCATTGTTAACAAACAAACCCACATAACCATTTCTTCGCAATTCAACATATCGTTGATTAAGCAAACTTATGCTTTTGCAATGAGTTGTCAATAACTTTTTTTGTGCAAAATTTAGTTTAATGATAAAAGAAGATATTTTGATAATTTAAGGAACTTATTTCCTATATCCGCATTTAGATGGCAGTGCAGAAGAAAAATCTGGATGAATGTCAGACTGGTCGATCGCTTGAAGACTGTCGAGCATAGATGATTGCACCCAACATTGCCCTGGACTGATCCCAGTCCCATCTTGAAGTGTAGATATGTATAATTAAACAAGCATTCTGAGAATATTACATAAGCAGTACATGTCCCAGGTACACACAATTTTAAAAGGAATATTGTTTTAGTAGCTAATTAGGTTTCGAGAAAATTTGGTATAAATGTTTTTTAAAGGACAAACCTAATTAGACAAAAAAAAGAGTCATTTCAAAATTAATTTCTTCTTCATCTGTTGATTACTTTTAACAATACTCAAACTGGATTTGTACTGTTTCAGTCTAAGGCTATACAGCAAGTTTCAAATCAGTTCTCCAAACCATAACAAAAACAAGAGGCCCATGGGCCACATCACTCACCTGAGCAACAATAGACATGATAAAATTAGCTTAATGGGGTCATTATTCAAAATATCTGGACAATGTGGTATAATACATGTAGATCCTGTATTAATAAAAATCCATTAGGAATATATAGAGAAATGTTTTAAAAATCTTCTTCTCAGAAACCAATGAGCCAGAAAAGCTGAAACTACTGATGAAGCATCCTCAGGTAGGGTATATTCAATTTTGTTCAAATCATGATCCCCGGGGTAGTATGGTAGGATGGCATTGGGGATTAGGGGGGGGGGGGGGGGGGGGTACGGTACAAATTTTAACATAGGAAATATATATATATATATATATATATATATATATAAAAAAAAAATCTTTCAAAATCTTCTTCAAAAAGACCATTTGCCTAGAAAAGCTGTAACTTTAGTGAAAGCAACCTCAGATAGTGTAGATTCAAATTTGTTAAATTCAAAATCTTTAAGAGTAGGGTTGGGCCACATTGGGGATTCAATTTTTCAAAGGAAAACATTTCAATTATTCAATAAAACTGAAATGTGATCATATATGGTTTTACTTATATGCAAGCATTTGGACCCTGGACGATTCTTGGGCCTCACAAGGGGTTCAGAAGTTTGATGTAGGTTTATATCCCATATATAAACAATTGTTTAAGATCTTTCTTAGCACTGCAATGCTCAACATGTGATATGACTATATAATTATCCTGTTAGAAAATTTCTCAAAATTTTTCAACAATTCCTAATTATCTCCCCTTGTAAAAGGATGTTGTCCTTAATTTTCAAAACTTTGAATCCCCTTTGCTTAAGGGTGCTTTGTGCCAAGTCTGGTTGAAATTGGCCTAGTGGTTCTGGAGAAGATTTTGAAAATGTGAAAAGTTTACAGACAAACGGACAGACAGACAGACAACAGACAAAATGTGATCAGAAAAGCTCACTTGAGCTTTCAGCTCAGGTGAGCTAAAAATGTCTGGAAAACAAAGTTTTGACAAAATGACCAACAGACAGCGATAAAGACTAATCTTTATCGGTTTAATAATTACAGTCAAAACTGCTGAAGCGGTCACCCCCTATTAAGCAGTCACCTTTCGTATGCGGTAATTTTATTTCCTCCCGATTAAAAATCCTATATGATTGCCCTCTAAAGAGCGGTCACCTGTCTAACGCGGTCAGCGGTCATGGTATTTTGATCCGAAACTGTTCTTTCGACACGCATTAGGCGGCCATTTTGGTCGGTTACATGATTTACATCCGGGGATTTTAACATGGCTTCCGAAAGTCAGGTAACTAAATAATGTACACAATAATTATACGCTTTAGGCAAAAGAAGCCAAATCAATTGATGTAATTATATAATTGGCAGTTCAGATACGGATGGCAAAAAATAAATTGTTTAAACATGTATTTACAGTGTGTGTTTAATTCATAACCTCATAAAATAGGTGTCAAAAATGACCGCGACGAAGGTAAAGAAAATCTATCGATTTAATAGTATGATTTTGAGTTCAGATACGGTCGGTTAAGAAATAATCATGCTGAAAAGTTTATGCAAGACTTCATGGCCATGCCCAAATTTTGGATAAAATTACAGATATTGATGATATGTTAACAGAAGACAATATTAAGTGCAAATCTGGAATGCAGACGAAAATAATTGACTTTTTCAAAAATTAAAAAGAAATTAACAATTGCATGCAAAATTCTTTGTTATGTAATTGCACTTATTTTTAAATATAATAAATGCTATTAAATTCTCAATCAATAACTTTATTAATTATTTTGTCATTTTGATCAGTATGCTGAATTGCAAGCATATAAAAACTTCCAATAATTGTTTTAATAAGGTAATTGATTATGGTAAATTCCTAAGTCTCTATTCAAAGGTCACCTCTGTTAAGAGGTCACTTTGGGTGCCTCCAAAAGGTGACTGCTTAATACAAGTTTGACTGTATACATAATGCTCTTTATTAAACATACCCCAAATCAGGTATGTTCAATTCAACATCAATAGTTGAAAGTTCTGTTGCTGCTCTCTTCCTTGAAGTTACTCTATTACAGCCTTTGATCGTTACTTCTAAAGATGCAAAGCAATTACTGATCTCTGGTAAACTGCAAAGTTTGGTAAAGCGTTTGACCAAATCCCTGAGGTGTTTTCTTATTGTATCTAAAAGGTTTACTCTGATATGATTTCTGATTTCCATATTGTTACAGTCCACTTTAGCCTTATATTTTAGATTGAATGTATAGGTCTGTTTTACAGGTTCTGCAGGGGCTTGTGTTGTTCCTGTGTCTGAAAGAGAAAAATAAATAGTTACAGTAAATTTACCTTTCTTAAACGTCTTTCAATTGAATCTTTACTTGTTTTCACAGTTTAACATAAAAATGAAACATGTACATATATTAGATATAAAACCCAAAAATCTGTGGACCACAAATCAGGAGAAATCCTTTATTTTTATTAATCTGATGTCTGAAGATTGTTCTACTAATATCATACTAATGTGTTCCAGTTGAAAGTACAAGAGGCCTATAGACCTGGATAGTCACCTGAGTACCATAGCCCTTTTGAGTCTAAACCCTAATCAGAGACTCCTCTGACTGCTACCCCTGCCTTTATTATTTATTTGATGTTTGAAAAAAACCCCATTTATTCATAAAGGGGGAGGGGGGGAATCAAAGGAATCTTGGATTATTTATACCCTAGCTGCAGGTACCAAAATTGCAAACTTTTGGTAAAAAGAGACCTGCAGGCCTTTAATGGTCAATCTTTTATAATATTTATATATTAATATTTTATAATAAATTTAAGTAAATTTTCTAAAATATGGAAACAATAGGTTACCTGAGTGACTCAAGTGACCTAAAAAATTTACATGTTTACTATACGGCCATATTACACGTACACGTACCCGTACATGTTTGAAATCTCAACCTCTCTATTAAGAAATAAAGTGAATACATATGGAAAACCATTGGCGCACTATAAATTTTAGCGCTGATGGGTAGTTGCACCAAAGGCGCTAAAATTTGTAGCACCATATTTTTTCAATTCACAGTATATAATAAACATTGCGAGTCAAGCTGTTTGAATTGTTTATATAATCTATAGATATGTAAACGAAACATCTCAATTTTGATTTGTGCCCAAAACGCCCCAATTTTTCAGTTTTTTTTTTTTTAGTAAACTGACATATTCTGATCAGTTGCATTATATAAAATTTCCTAATTAAAGTAAAGAAGTTGGGGGAATTTTAACTGTTTTAATCTTAGAAATGTAGATGTACAAAATCATAAGTGGTCAATATAATCAAAGATATATTCTAATTATCATTCTGTTAATGTTAATAAATAAATCCAAAGAATGTATTACTTTTTTGATGTTTCAAAACAGAAATTGTCATAAAAAGTCATAATTCCAAAAATAGGGGTAGGGGTGATTCCTATTGGAGCATCTCTGTTGAATGCCAAGAAAGTGACCATGAAATATTTAAAAAACTAGGTACGGTTGTAATAGTATAAATGCCTAAAATTCCAAGATTTTTCAAGTTGTTTATGAAAAGTAAATAAATGCATAATTACAAATATGATGTCAAGTGTAAGTGATAAATCCGTAAAAATAATCGTGCAAAGTGTTGCTAAGCAACACTTGTATCTGCCAAATGCACGATGTTTACCGGAAATTAACATATTCAAGGCAATTTTTACTATAAAATTTAAAAATGTATATAGAGCGCAATCCTCGAGCAAAACAAAACATGATTCATTGAAATATAATTAAAAAGAGAAAAGATTTAAACACAATTACATTTTGCTCGATGCCTGCGGTGATAGTTAAATTTCCCTTTTTGTGACGAGTTTTAGTGGTGGTTTCAGTCGGGGTGTAGCGGATGATACAGTTATTATCGTCGTATAATTAAATGATCGATGATGACAATCAAACAAGATAAGATGAAATTATCTTCAGTAACTTTCATTACAAAAAATGACATCTTTAATAAATTTTGATAAATTATTAGCATGAAAATGAATATTGGACGTGATCATTTTTGTTTTCACTATAGGTCTACCGTAAACTGTATTTAGGCCTACCGTGTTGACTGATGTTTTCCTTTTATTTTCCCCTTACTTATAAGTTTTATCTAGTTTTTTCCTCACTCATACTACATACTTTGTGCTTCTGGAAACGATTCTTCGATTTTGCAAATGATTAAAAACAAAATATAGGCTATATTCGCTATACTTCACTCAAGCTCCCGAAAGGCCTTCGGTAACAAAGTAGCACTTTTTTCCACCGCATAATATTCCTATTTGTTTATACAACACAAGAAAACATATCATTACTTCAACACAAAGTCCCGTATTTTTATAGAAATGTTCGCTGAATGATCCATTCTCTCAGAAAAACTCAATAAATTTCATTTGAAGCATTTCAAACGCATGTACATAACAAGTTTGTCTACATGACATCACATTCTTTGAGTAAGGCGGGTTGTAAATGAAAGAAATTAGGCCTAGCAATTTTTTTACTTGACAACGTGAGAGGACTCCCTACGTGATCAAATCCTGTGAAGACCAAAGCATTAACACTGTACACGACTCCATTTTGGCCTCGCCCTAGAGTCAAAACCCATACTCCAGGGGACATGAAATGTACAATTTTAGTAGAGGACATTCTGGTTAACATAATTATGAAGTGAATTTTTCTTACAGATGTGTGAGAGTAGAGAAGATTTTTAAACATTATATGCATTAACACTTTATGGCCATATTGTCCCCCCCTCCCCACGACCTGAACCCCTGACCCAGGGGCCATGAATTTCACAATTTAGGTAGAGAACTTCATGGACATCATGACTATGCATTATTTTCTTCCCACATGTGTGGGAGTAAAGAAGAAGATTTTCTAAGATTTAATACATTTTTACTACGGTATATGGCCATATTGGCCCCACCCTACAACATGAACCCCTGAAACCCTGAAACCCTGACCCAGGGGCCAAGAATATTACAATTTTGGTAGAGGGCTTTATGGACATCATATCCATACATTCAATTTTTTTCTCACATGTGTGGGGGTAGAGAAGAACATTTTTGAACATTTTGCTTTTTTTTTTGCATATTTGGCCCGCCTGTGGTGCCCCGGTGGTGGTAGAGCCATGAATTTCACAATTTAGATTCCTCTTATCATAGAGATGCTTCACACCAAAACTGGTAACAATTGGCTTTGTAGTTTTCAAGAAGAAGTTAAAAATGTAAAATTGTTAACGCACGATGACGTACGAAGACCAAGTGCAATAGGTCACCTGAATGACTCTGGTGACCTAAAAACTCTAAGATTTGAAGTGTGGATTTTATCAATATTTTCATAAAATTATGATATTGCTATGTAATAAGGCCAATGTTGTAACTAACTTTAAAACTCATTTCTGTTCTTAAATTTATTGATTAAAATTTGCAAATAAATTCCATCAAATTAATTAAATAAAACAGAAATTGTCAAAAAAAGAAAATGGTGGTAATTCATATCAAAATATCTCCTTTGAAAGGCAAGAAAGTGGCCACAAAAACAATATATGTTGTAGAGGACATTTTAATGTTGATGTGTTAAAAAAAAAAAAAAAAAAAATAATTACAAATTTTTTTTACACTGTAACATACTTAATCCCCCCATAAGAAAAGTTCAACAGTACACTATATACATAATAACCATGCATTTAGTTATCTCCAATGACTGAAAGAAGATAAAATTCAATACATTTTCACTATGTGGCCATATTTTCCCTACCCAAGGGTCTTGAACCCCTGACCCAGGGGCCATGAATTTCACAATTTAAATAGAGGGTTTGATGAATAACATGAATAGCTTAACCATACATTCAGTTCATCTCCCCCTGCTGTGAATAGAGAGAAGATATTCCAAGATTTAATACATTTTCAATATAGCGCCACATTGGCTCCCACCCTAGGGCCTGAACCCATGGCACAGGGGCCATGGATTTTAAAATTTAGGTAGAAGGCTTCATGAATATCATAATCATGCATTTAGTTTATTTCAAATATATATGGAAGTAAAGAAGAAATTTTTTAAAGATTATTTCATTTTCGCTATATGGCCATATTGGCCCAACCTTATGGCCTGAACCCCTGACCCAGGGACCATGAATTTCACAATTTGGGTGGAGGGCTTCATGGTTATCATAACATGCATTTAGTTTTTCTCAAATTTATAAGGGAGTGGAGTAGAAGATTTTCTAAGATTTAATACATTTTCACTATATATATGTCCATATTAGTCCCGCCCAAAGGCCTGAACTCCTGACCCAGGGACTATGAATATAACAATTCACGGACATCATAACCATGCATTTAGTTTTTTTTCAACATGTGTGGAACTATAGAAGAAGGTTTTTGAAAATTTGGCCCCTTTTTGCTTATTTGCATTTAGTTTTTTTTCAACATGTGTGGAACTATAGATGGTTTTTGAAAATTTGGCCCCTTTTTGCTTATTTGGCGCCCTCCATGAGGCCTTGGGGGGATGCATGGTCATACATTTCATAATTTATATTCCTCTTATCCTAGAGATGCTTCAACCTAAAAATGGTAATAATTGGCCTTGTAGTTTTCAACAAGAAGTAAAAAATGTAGAATTATTAACGCACAATGACAAAGACCAATTGCAATAGGTCACCTGAGTGACTCAGGTGATCAACATAAAAAAGTTATTAAAAACTTAACAGTCTGAATGGTGTTTATAATACAGTAGTTTGGACAATATTTGAGTTATACAATTATTGAAAGAAATGCATTATAATGAATATAAAATAAATGTTTAAATGCTCTGCATAACTAACTCTATGTTAATGATGAATATATTTCATATTTCAAATTCACAAATATTGCAAAAATGTGGCATTGCCTGTACCTGGTGCTGACAGCTTGATACATGTTGCTGATCCCTCTCCGTATGTGATGTATCCAGTGGGACACTTGATGCAGTACTGGGAGATGGTTTTGTTGGTGTAGAAATCCTTTGGACAGTTTTGACAAGCCTCTGAAGTCCTATTATACTGCTGGCCATTTGAACACAATTCTGGATTAAATTGAGTCTTGAGTGAATGCAAAGTTTGATTAGAAATGTATAATTATCTATCGTATATGTTTTCCAATTCAACGAGATGCAAACAACCTCGACAGTCTTTGACATTTCCAACTCAGTTGGCAAGGAATATTCAGAATGTAAACAACACATGAAAAACAATTCAGGTGTCATGATTAAAAGTACCGGTAGACTAAACTATTAACCTGCAGATACCATAAGATAGAAAATATCTTCTTTCTTAAGCTCAGTTTTGTAAAATTTGAATGAAAGTTATTAATAAACACTATATTCCAACAGTGCAACAAAAGGTATGATAAATATTTTCACATAAATGGCAGCTTAAAGCTGAACACCGCTTGTAAATAGGCACTGTCTGCCATATTTCTCTTTTATCACCATGCAGATTGAACCCTACAACCCCTATATAAGCTGGAGACCTCTTAACAGTTTAAAGTATTTCACTGTATTTCTGCTATTTTTTTTATTGTCTAATTTCAATAAATTATTGTATCAAAAGGAATAGAATATGTCAACAATTACATGACAATAGCTGGAAAAGTTTAATCCCTATCATATTGCAAACTGGTTGGTTAATGGTGTAAAACATTAAAAATATATATGTATTCAATTACAGTCAAATTGTAATTGAATTTTTAACTAGGGATGGCAATCAATTGCAGAATTGCTAATCGGTTACTTGAAATTCATTCCAACCAATTAACCGGTTACTACTACTACTTACTATAAACAGGGCAGAATATGACTGAAACTGTACCTTCTTTTTTCATTTTCATTTTATACAACTAAATGATTACTGATTTTGTAACCAGTTACCATCGTTTCAACCGAGTAACTAGTTAACCATTTAGAAATTGCCATATCAGATACCTATATTTCTGACTAAATGCAAAATTATGATATGACCATAACAATTTGTAGAAATTGTTTTTGATCCAGTACCGGTACTCTAAATATAAAAGAATGTATCAATGGAGAAATATAGAAAAAAAATCCCATGTGATTCTAATTTTTCAGACATCTCAAAAACAAACCAAGTTCCTACAAATTCACTTCTTTAAATGTTAATTTTTAAAACAAGAAATATATGAACAACATATACATGCCCCCTCAAATTGATAAATAAATGTTTTCTCAACATGTGTCCAGTTTTGCCAAAGCACCGGTACTTACTAATGCAAAAACTCTCAGATGTTGCGGCTGTTGTTTCTGTAGTACTTCTTTCTGATGGACAGTTCTTGCAGGATTGCTGAGAATTTAGATCCTGATACGTTCCTACTGAACAATTTTGGCAACCACCAGCTGAGCGAAAGGTCCCTGGCAAACAGTCAGCTACAAAATATTTCCTGAATTTAAAGCCATTGAAAAATAAAATATTCAAAAAAATAAAATGCATACTGGTAAGTTTACTCTGTATTTGCAGAAACAGGTTAGCTTTAAACATCAAACAATATGACTTTTGCCTATGATGTAAGAATACATTGAACTTGCAAAGAATAGTTTCTTGTTATTTCTGTTCCAGTGTGTAGACAAAAAGGTTAAGTCTGAAATGACTATCAACTGGATTTAGATGGTTTAAACAACTTAGTTTGTGACCTCCAAAAAAGAGTACTGTAGCTTTTATCAAATTTATTCATTCGTTGCAAACCCAGAGTGTGAAAATGTGACCTGAAGTGATTTATTTATTCTCCGTACAATGAAATTCTTAAATTACACAATTGAATTACTTACGAAGAGAGCAGTTACTGACAGATATTGAACCAGTAAATTCTGTTGTATATCTACTTATACATGTGGTACAGGCTTTGTTGTTGCCTAATTCTGACTTGTAACTTCCCAAGGGACATTCTCTGCATGTTTTTTTGGCAGACACATATTCCTCTCCAGCAGGACAAATGGCTGGAAAAAATCATAGTTCACAATAGCACCATGAAAGTGTTACTCTCCTTTTAAATATAATTTTCTTTGATAAAACATGTATAAAGAAATCTTTAAAGAAATTTCCATGCATACATATTATGGTGCTGAGTTTGGTAACCCACTATTAGTCCAGGGATTATATAGTTCTAACCCATATAAAACAAAAGAACATCAGGATATTTGTAGAGTACATGTTGTTTCACAAATTATAACAACATACATCAGTCTTCATAAAGGTATTGCAATGTGGGTTAAAATATGATACATGTATTTTGGAGATTTGTAAGCTAATCTTTGATAACAATAAATTCAAAAATTGCAAGCATTGCTTCGATCTAGAAGTTGAGGACCCAACCTCTTGATTGCAAATCATAAAATTTTCATCTATCTGAATAACTGTAAGTGCTTTAGATATTTTTTCTTCATATATTAAAATGATTAAACCATTTGATAAAAGAATTTTTAACTCACGGATACAGCCTGTCATGGTATCAGTCCCCACTTGTTCCGTGGTCTGGCCATCACCACATTTCATACATTCACTTTCTCCTCTCTCTGGTTGGTAATATCCCAAAGGACATTTCATACAAGTGTTATTACTACTCATCCTTTTTTCACCAGCATCACAAACAACTACAAAGTAAAAAACATATCATATAAGTATGCTTCTACACATGATTCACAAAATACCAAATTCAATGTAATTTTTTAACAATTTCACACGTTCAGTAATCTTAGAATTATTTATTTATTATGAAATATTGTACTTGTTATCCTCGGTTAAAAAAAGAAAGCTACATTTCAAAATGAAATTGCATTGTATTGAATATACCAATGGAACAGTTGGAGAGTTCGGTAGAACCAATCATTGGTGTGGTAAGGTTTGATAAACAGGCTGTACAGTTCCCATTTCCTGTCACATCTTTATAGAAACCTATCATACAGGGTACACAAACACCGCTGGAGTTCAGGTAGTGACCAGGAATGCAATTAGCTGAAATAAGAGGAAACAGTTAACATAATTAATAAGTTAATTTCATTACTCTATAGCATCTTAGATATGTATACAACAAATTCTTCAACACCTTGTCTGGACAATGTGATGGCATGAATTGCTCTATAGCAGTACCAGTATATCAGATCCTGTTTATAAACTTAAGGTCTTAATTAAACCAAATTAAAGGCCTGAGAACCTTAACATTCCCCTTAGTAAGTGCATTACAATTAAAGGTGTGAAAGCTAAGCCATTTTCAAATACCCGGGGTAAGTAAAATGTTCAATCATACATTAAATCAAATATCTGTAATTGCCTTGCTATCAGAAAATATTATCAACACGATGATAGATTAATCAGTTAAAGAGGGGGAGAAAGAATGACCCCTGGCCACTTTCCCAACAGTCTCTATTCACGCGTCTGCCATTAAAATAAATAATGAGGCTCGTCCTACATGACAATGATACATTGCAAAATGTGATCTGTGCCTGGCATCGTTGAGCTGGACGCGATCTTTGGCCAAATTAACTGACCAAACAATATTGGACTGGTCAGAATCAGTCAATTTACCCTGTAAATCTTTAAAAAAAAGGTAGCAGCAACTTTGCTGAAGGATATGTCCACGATGTAGAAGGTTAGTTTACGTACCTAGAGAGCTCTACTACCAAACCGATATTTTCTGTTGTAAAATTTGACTTCAATGAAAATCAATCAAGATTTTACATTTTTATTAGTATAAGCCATGAAAAGCCAAGGAAAAGTCCAGCTGGCTACCCCCGTTGCATTGAGGCACCAACAATGGGAGATGGAGCTGAGTTTTCTATCCCCCACGTGATGTTATGTATGCTCAGCCTCGATTTAAAACCCGGAAGTTCGGTCATGTGAATAGAGTCTATAAACTGGTACTTCTAAATGACACTCACCCAACCTACCACTTGACATAAGAAGCAAGAAAAATATTGATTAAGGGTTGGGACCATTCTTTTTTGGAAGACACCCCCATGCTTTAAATAAGTTTTCTATTTAAACTCAATTTGTTTGCTAGATATTCAGGGACAGAAAAGATTTTTAAAGATTACAATTTTTACCCCACTTTACCCAAAAGTTTAAGCCACTTGATTTTAAAAGGGAATGCACATCCCCTCATACAAATGCTAAATTAAGTTAAACACTATTCTGAGGCTAAAATTGAAGCAAATATACACTAAGTGTTGCGTATTTAAAAATTTCTATCGTACATAATTCTTTTTTCTGATAAAAAAATCATAATTTGTTTTGATATACCGGTATTTCACCACAAAAGTTAATTAATTGGATTAAGAATAATCATAATAGCACAGTCATTTAGCAAAATGAATTATTAAAAAAAATCCAAACATCATGTTGGTTTAAAAACATGTCATATACATGGCTCTAACAATAATTGTAACTAATTATGATTAACAAGCATCAAAGAACTTTACCATTGAATCTGGAGAAAATTGCATTGTAAATATGAAATTATTTGTTTTAAGTCAGATGACATACGTTCATTGCAATTTTCTAAGGAAGTCGAAGCAATGTTTGAAGTCAAAAATCCAACTGGACATCTGGTACATGTAAGAGCGTTTCCTCTCTTTTCCTTAAAATATCCAATTTCACAAGGCATGCAGCTGTTTTGATGAGAATTACTGTAAAATCCCTTGTCACAGAACACTGAAAACACATTTTTTTAGATTACAAAATTTAAAATGCTTACACTTAATTTTATAATACTTTCCGAGTTAAGATCCAATCTGTGGCTTCTATAATTATAAAATTCTATATTCAATTCCACTACAG
The DNA here is from genome assembly GCA_033439105.1 of Magallana nippona. Classification (NCBI taxonomy): domain Eukaryota; kingdom Metazoa; phylum Mollusca; class Bivalvia; order Ostreida; family Ostreidae; genus Magallana; species Magallana nippona. The sequence goes on from CM065925.1 coordinate 20,892,164, forward strand.
CATATAGAAAATGTATCATAATCAAATAAAATAATACTTATTACCACCACAGATTGAAGTAAATCAAATGCATTATATATAGACATTATTTTATGTAATCTGTAGTTTTCCCTCGTTATAAAACCCCCCCAAAAAACTGAGCAAGGTAGGAGTTTAGAAGAAAAATATAACTACTTACATTCGGTACATTCAGTGCGAGCGTCATTTGATGTTAAGTTGCCTGTACATTCCTGACACATAAAAGTTCCTGAGCCACCTTTGACAAACCCTTCCTTGCATGCAGTACATTTACTTTGTCCTTCTAATCCAGCCCCACAGTATACTATAGCACAACACAAAACACACATCAACAATATCCATACCCCATACCTCAGAGGCATAGCTAATGAGATTGCCAACAAAACAATTAAACAATGATAGCAATGTGTTATGATTAAAAAACATAACACAACAGGAAAAAACATGTCAAGATAGTTTATAATATACTGTGAAATCATTTAAATTTGTGGGGGCCAATTTTCGTGGATTGTGGGATTTTTGCTTATTTGTGGGGATTAACTACCTGGATGTGTAGGTTTTCAGTTTCAGTAAGAAAACTAACTCTTTCAAAATTTGTTTTCGTCGAGGATGTAAATTCCTGGGGTAGGGCTACACACAAATACCACGAAAATTGAGCCACCATGAATTCTAATGATTCCACAGTAATTATACAGGTATAAATTCTCATACAGGGTCATCTACTCCTATCATAATTAAACAAATTAACTTACGTTGACATTCTTCCTGTTTAGAAGCACCCTCTGTGCTGGTATTAAGATTGTCTCCACATTGTTTGCAAGACTCCTGGTGACGGACTGGCTGGTAATATCCAAAGTCACACAACAGACAATCTGTACCACTTATATAGGATCCAGGATCACAGTCCACTGAAACAGCAAAAAAAACCCAATAACTTAAAGTACATCTATCATAGTTTGTAAAGATCTATCTGTATTATGTACAATACATTAGGTAAATGTCTGGCATAACGACTTGCAAGTTAATCATTAAAATACTGAGATTTTGTGTGCATACAATTAATATTTGCTTGAAAACATTGTACTTAGTTAAACATTTTAAATATGATTGCAATACATACACAGAGTGCAGTTATCCTCCGATGTCATTCCTGGTCCTGTTGTAGTGAAATTGACAGGACAGGCGACACAGCCCTCAAACTTCATTGTGAAGTTTCCATTGTTCCAGCTTCCTTTGGGACATTTTTCACACATCATTGATGTTTGATTAAAAAAATGTCCTCCATGACACATGGCTACAAAAATCCCAAATAAATGTTGAATTTGTTATTACAAGATCTGATACAGTACTATGATAAATTAATATCATGAATCAACATCTTCATTGATTTCAAAGCAAAACAAAGATGCTAGAATGACCAGGAAAATAGTTGAAACTCACGTAGACAATCTGATGTACTGTTGGACATATTCTGTTTTGTGCCATAGTTTTCCTTGCATGATAAACATTTGTCGGTGGATGTTGGCATATTTACAGGCTGATACGTATTCATTTCACAACCAGAACACCCGCCTGTAGAATCTATCTCTTGTCCACTGCTACATTCACCTGAAAATATTGGCAACTATGAATTTAAATGATTTCACAGTAATCAAAGTGTTAGTTAAACTAGTAAACTAGCTTTTTTCATCCAATAAGATCATAACAAGTTATTTGACAGGATGGAAACCATTTAAAAAAAAGAATTTCAACAGCATTTTATTATTTTAAAAAGGCTGTTTTAAGTATATTAATTATTGATACATAATTCTTTTCAGTTTGATTCTTATTGGTAAACTATCAGAGAACAAACTTCATTTGCAAAATGGCACAGCTGGACTGAAGGATTTATTTAATCATGCTAACACATAATTATAAGATCACAAACTCAGTCTCTGTCATATTGTCTACTAAAGGGCTAAAAATTGTGACATGTTTAATTCTTTATTAGCTGATAGTGCATCAAATTCAAATTTCATTTTTATTGATTTTTTTATATATGTGAAATACTATTAACTTGATTGAGCCTATGTCTGATATTGATTTTTAACCCTCTCCCCCCCCTTTGAAAAAAATACTTACTTATGGAACAGCTGTCAATGCTTGGGGACTTCATTTTCTCTGTTGTGTTACCAGCTGGACAGGATACACAACTACCAAACACATCAGAATTGTCCTTGTAGAATCCTCTAGAACAAGGCTGACAGGTCTCATTGGCCGCAGACAAGATTTCATATCCCTTCGGACAGTAAACTGAAGCAAACAAAAATATCATTTGAACGGGAGAATTATGACTATTTACTCAGTGTAAGAGTTTTTAAAATCTCATTTTTTCCTATAATCTCTCCATATTTTAAAAATATTAAACTCTGTATGGACTTAGGAAGGTGAACATGTGGGTTTGAGAGAATTTCACTCTTCTCTACATAATGTTTATATAAAGATGCTTGAATTTCACAAATTGTAGAATTGTAGGTCTAGAAATTTTTTCTAAAAATATTTTTGCTTTTTCATATTCATATATTGAACTTTTAAACTTTGCAATTCTTGTAGTCCCCATTATTGGTCCTAAGGCCATTTTTTCAACCAATTTGAATCTACACAAAATATTAATCTTTATAGTAATATCAGAATACCTATGCGTTGAAAATTATTGTTGAAGTGATATGTGAAGTATGTGATTTATTAGAGAAAAGTCATTGGATTTGACTAGGCGAAACATCCTCAAATTTTATATCATAAGAAAATTTCAAATTGTTTTTATCGCAAATCTTGCTTGTATGTATACACTTCGGCCGATATAGCCTTGACGTGGGTGACGACACTTTCTAATCAGTGTATATTTCAATTGCGATTTACAACAGAGATTCCGAATGGCGCATTTTTATAGACCCACCCATTTATCAAATTCATGATGCCTAACACGTGGAAACATGTGGGAGAAAGATTACTAATAATAAAGTAGTGCTTGCAAGTTTAATATTACAGTTACTTTAGAACAAATGGGGCGGTGTTAATGTGCATGTATTAACGTAATCAGTGGTTAAAAAAAAAAAAAAAAAAAAAAAAAAGAAAAGTTTTCTAAAAGCAGGGAAGTCGCATAGATTGTTCTTCGCGCATCAAATAACGTTTTTCAGTTTTTTATGAAGAAATTTATCAGAAACTGTAAACTGTTTAGTGAACAAATATATTTTACATTACCGTTCACATATGTGGAATATTGCATATGTTGAACAGACAGTAATCTGGTAATAGTGCTATTTTTTTCCTTACTAAAGCTTGCTGCAAAATGTAGATCCTCAGTAAAATTTGGGTTGACACGCCCTGAAATCCATTAACCGTGTTATACTATCACTTTATGTCTTCACTTATTTTCTTCCAATAAATCTGTACTGAAAATCTTTGAAACATCATCACCAGCTACGAAAATGAAGAAGTGTGGTTTGTTTACATGTAAACCTGTGTGAAATGGTGATTCGATCTGTATGTGAATTTAACGATCCGAGGTCAGTTAGCATGTTTGAGAGAAAATCTGCAGCAAGTAGAGCGTCAAGCCGTCAACATCAATAGTATATATTAACTGATGAATTTTGAGGTAAATTGATATTCCTTCAGACTGAGTAAAATAAGGTTAATCATAAATCTGTCTAAAACTGAACCAGCTTGTGCCGTAAATTGCAAATTTTGTGTATGTTAAAAGGCATAAGCACACTTGTAAAAGTAAGTGTGCCATATCGATCGATGTTCAATAAAATGCAAATTCTGTAATGTTTATTGTCAGTGTCTGTTGTCAATTCCTTGGAATAAGATACAACAAAATAACTACTGCCTCAAATTAAATTGATGCGTTAAAAATGATTGAATTTATCTCTGAAGCACTATGCTGAAAATGAAATTGGGAACCTGTTTAAAATATCTATGGTGAACAGAGTGTTTTTGTTTACACCATAAAAAATAAGAAGCAATTATTGCGAGAATTCTTGGTCAGACAACTATTGCGGGGATTTATTTACATTTTTCAGTCCTGATACAAAGTTAAGTGTCTCAGCTGGCAGTTGGGGAATATAATTTCATTACCGCGTAAGAGTGGGTTGGTACCAAATCGGCCAAGTAAAACTCTTCTTTCTGCAACCTGTGAATCGACCTATTTAAATGTTACATCAAATAGTATCTTCACTCAACGCCATGCTATATCGGCCGAAGTGTGTGTGTGAGTGTGTGTGTGTGTGTATATATATATATATATATATAAATTAAATTAAATTGGACTGAAAAATCTTGGACCTTTCACCATGGATCAAACTGCCTAAAAATTTTGGAATGAACTGTCTTATAATGAGTTAAATTATTTGGGTTAAGTTAAATACTTTCTTACAATGGCAGTATTTCTGCCATCCAGAAAAAAATAGCAAAGCAGTACTTCTGATTCAGAATACATACATTTACAATCTGTTATGTTGATCTTTCCAGCTGATTCCGTAGAATAATTTGTTGGACATTTGATACATTCCTCTTGCAAATCTTCTGGTTGATATTCTCCAATTGGACAAGACTCACAGACATTTGTTGTTTTGTTGCGATATGTTCCATTATAACATATAGCTGAAATCAAACAGTGTTATGTTTCATGTTAAGCCTTTCAACATGCTTACATTTAAAGTATTAAAGGGACATCATTTACAAGCTAGAACTTGGTGACAAAAGGTGCAAACCTGCAGTAATTGAAATTTCCTTTTGCATTCTGACTTAAATAATTTATGGAAAACAATTTTAGACATTTTACCATAACACTCCTTATATTTCGTAAAAAAACAGCAAAACTCGAATATAACGAACACTGATATAGCAAATTTACGGCTATAACAAATTCTTATTCTTATTCTTATAAATTCTTCTATAAACCTATGGGAAGTTGCCATATATAATAAATTTACTGCTATAACAATGAAATTTTAAGACCCCCGCTGGCAAAATTTTAAGGTATTTTGTCATTCATATAACAAATTTTTTTCATTACAAATTTCATTGAAGATACATGAAATTTTAAGATGCATATATCTTAAATATTTAAATTCAAATATAATTTATACAGTACATTGAAAAAAATTAAATGAAAAGGTTATACATGTATAAATATATTTTGTAAATGGCGGTAATATTCATTTTATTATAACTTACCATAGTTTGAAGTACTTTAAGTCTACCATTTTATAACGAATTCGCTATAAGATTTCTTATGAATTCGCTATAAGATTTCTTATGAATTCGCTATAAACGTATAACGAATTACGGTCATAACTTTTTTTTTCTATGGTCCCTTGAAATTCGCCATAAACGAGTTTTGCTGTAATTGTGAATGCATCCTACTTTTCTGTTCTAACCATTCAAATCCAAAAAATTATTGTTTTTATAAATTCTAATACATATTGCACAAAATTTAATGATTTATAATCAAATATGCAAATTTACATGCAGATCGATCTTAATTTGGATCAGTTACAAGTTTTCCATTATTTTTTTAATTGTTTTAAGAAATTTGCATGATCCTTTTTCATGTACCAACACTTATTTCATGAAAGTCAAAGTTAATTCTAGTTTTGGCAACCTTTTTTCTGACAAAACGGTGAGCTGACAATAAAGCAAGCGTCTAACATATACTGAATCATTAAATATAATGTGGTTCAATTTACACTTGAATTTTCACAGTTTTGAAGATGCATATGAAAATGTCTGAACTTAAAAGTTCTATCAATAATAATTTTTGTCCCATTTATTACTTTGCTGAACAGTAATGGACTCAAGACTCAACAATGGATTACACTTAAATTGATGTCCAATGAATAATGATGAAACAGTTACCATAGTATATATGGAAAAATAAATGTATATCATGGGCCTTAGGTCTCCCCCCCCCCCCCCCCCTGAAAAAAAATATTTACAATAAATAATTCACAGTAACATAAATATGTTGCACATGTATAATCTGACACATACTCATGTAACAGCTGTCTTTACTAGTGCTACCATTCCCCTCTGTTGTGTTTCCTGCTGGACATTCCATGCAGACATCCTCCAGAAAGCTGCGATAATATCCACGAGGACATTTGACACATTTTCCGTCCGGTTTTAGCTCTGTTCCTTCAGGACAATCATCTAATTTAGAAAAAATAAAACATAGAATGATTTTGTATTTATACATTAAAAATAAATAGGTTCGAAGAAGCTCTTAAAAATCATACATGCAATTAAATAGTGGCACTCTTATAATTCACTATGATTTCTTCATAACTCAATTTTGATTTGAAATAATTTTTTCTACTTAAGCAGCAATAACAATGATTATGTTCTCTATAGCTATTAACTATCATTTTAAGTTTGATTATACCCAAATATTTTCACTTGAACATGCTATGATGACAATTAAGCTGATAGGTAATTAAAATCTACTCAGTAATATACATGTTTCTTGACTGAGGTATATGGTTTCAGATTTAATCCTAAAACTTCAGGACAAACTACTTTGACAATTTCTTCCCAAAATGTGAAAATAACTGTGATATAATAAAGGAATAAGAAATAATTCTTTGAGTATTATGAGGAGATAATTTCGGTCAGGGCGTGATCAAATCCAATAAAGCCTGAAGGGCTTTATGATAGATTTGATCACGTCCCGACCGAAATTATCACTTCATAATACATGTATTCAAAGAATGATTCCTTATTACTTATATTTATATAATTTTCAGCAGTTGTACAATTAAATATTAATATAATGTTAATTATGCAAACCCGCTTGCGTCCCCAACAATAAGTCTTTTGAATTTATTGGGCTGTATAGTACAAAATCAATTCATAGTGTTATCACAGACAGAGACACTGGAAAATGTAAATATTATTATATAATCAATTCTTTCAATAATACACACAGAAACAACATCTTTAATTCAAATGCTTACCGAAACATTGTGAGGAGCTGTTGGAGCCCATACCACTTGTTTTTTTACCAAGTGGACAAGAAAAGCAGTAATCTTTGCCAGTCATATTCTGATAGTAGTGCTTTTGACAGAGAGAACATTTTGTTCCATCCCAAAACTCCCCAACAAGGCAACCACCTAGAACAAAACATCATAATTTAGATTTGTTTGATAAATAAACTCAGTTTTCATGAAACAAGACCATGCACACAAACAAAATTGCGGATGATTATGTACATGTGTTATTTCATCTAAAAGATCTATGTGGGCCTGTTTTCCATTCTTTAAAAATCAAAATTTTAGATTTAGACAGAATATTATTAACGATTTACATATAAAACAATTATGTAAATATTTGATAATATAAAAAATAAGCCGGAGTTCAAGATCTTGTTACAGTGTATTTTGAAGTATGCGGAAACACTTTTTTTCTAAAATTTAATTAATTTACATGTATTCAGTCCCCGAAATGTTCTACTTTCTCATTTTTCCGTGTGTTCACCGTGCGCTCAGTGCGTTCACTTGCGCTCTCCGCTCCGCTCGCGCTCACTATGCCCTCACTGTGTGTTCACCTTGCGCTCACCATTCGTTCAGCGTTCACTTATTGTTCAGTTCGTTTTCATTCCGTTTCATTCGGAACTCCAAATTGAAAGAATTGGTCTTTGCGAGTCACAATAAATTGAGGAAAGAATGCGTGCATAAAGGGGGAAGGAAACTTAATATTACACATTACTACATAAACAATAATTACTGCTTCATTTAAAGACTTCAGCCGTTTAAAAACAGAGGAATGCAATCGACAAACGATTCCACAAATAATTATTAATAAGAAACGGGCGTTTGTGTATTTTTTACGATTCATATAATTCCTTCGATGTCTTCATGCCCCACAATAAACTGAACATATCAAATTAAGAAAAGTAAGCTTACTAAAAATGCATGTGAATTTATAAATTAAAAATAAATCCAAATGTTTTTTTTTTTTATCAGCCGATTACCGATAAACTTAATTATTATATGATAACGGAAAAAAATGATGTTAATGTTTGTTAAAACAATAAATAAAAGTTCTTAATCTACGTTATTTGTTATAATACATTAATCTAATGAAAACAAAAATGTATCGTAATTACTTACCTGTTTGTTTACGTAAATGTGTACACTCCGTGTACGATTTACTATACCCCATGCACAGGTAATTAGTTTACCTCATTCTAAAGATTTTCGGTTTTATGTATTAATTAGACACTTTCATTATTACATTATTCGTTGATAAAATTATTATTGTCTTAAATTTTGTTTTATTTAACTCTTATTCCTAAACATAAATTATATATGGTAAAGGATATGATAGGATAGAGATTATTTGCAGGATAGGATGCAGGATACAGGATTTAGGATAGGATAGGATTTTTTTGTCAACTTTAATGATAGCAGCGCTGTACATGTAGTTCATTTGCTATTTTTTCCTGATTACCGACAAAATACAATGTAAGTATAACTCCTGAAGTACTCCGAATAAATCGTTCATCTTGCTTTAAAATATCGTTCACCGTTCACTTTGCGCTCGGTTTGCGCTCTGGGTTCGCTCATCATTCATAAGCGCTCACCAAATTCCATTCAGCGTGCGCTCACCGTTCAAAAGGGAAAGTAGAATGTTTCAGGGACTGTAATAGGTTAAGTATCTTTCTTCAGTTTAAGTCAACTGCTATACAGTAACTTGCATGTTCATGTACTATTGCTATGGTACATTGTTTCAGATTTGGCCACTTAATCATTTACAGAAAAACATTCAAAGAATCAGCAGCATTCTAAAATATTTTGAAATTGTAATATATAATATTGTAATATTTCGAGTTATCAAAGTTTAATCTTTCTATTTTTCTAATTGCCTTCAGCCTTTTATTATTGTTAGTGAATAAGTCTTATTAATATACGGTGAATTCCCCATTTATCATCGATACTAATTTTCACACAATGATCAGTGATAGAAAATCATCTTGGGATTTTTCCTGAATTTTGTCTGAAAATAAGCAATTCGTCCAATACCCTGCATAGACATATCGTCTGAAAAATACTGTATACATTGTATCAGAATTTTTTAATGAAAATAAATACATCACCAGAGTAATTCCAACTACCGTAATAGGAAACATATCATTTATAAACAGCGATTGAAGAGAATGAAGAATCAATTACTTCCTTTCACACATGATGGTTTTTAAAACCTCTGGTATCAAACATCTGCACTTTTTAAACATGGGTGTACTAAATACCCACAATTAACATATAAACACACAGCATTTTATCAGGACTTACCCACACATGTACTACTGGATGTATAACCGACACCGAGTGTAGTTTTGCCTGATCCACAGTTTGTACAGTTTGTCAATCCAGTAGAACTTCCGTAGGTTCCAACAGGACAGAATTCACAGTTCTGACTGGAACTGTTGTAGAATGTTCCCATGCTGCATGCAACTAAAAGCAGAGTATTGGTAGACACAGATTTATCTTGATTTGACAAAACATTGATGATGCATTTCTATCATTGCATGAAGCTTACGTAAAATTTAACATTATATTGATTATCGACCTGAAAAGATCAAAGGAATAATTGCAATCTATCAAGTTTTAATTATCAGAATTATATAGAGTATTCAAGTAAAGAAAAACAACCATTACAAAAAATGAAATTGAATAGAAATGAAAATTACCACAGTCGTCTCCAATCACCATGTAACCAGCAGGACAGGAGACTGTTTCAGTTATCACTACTTGATCATTCAGTACCTTTGCTCCACCAATGTCCTGTAAAAACAGTACAGGTGACTCTTAATGGCTCAAAGTCCAATGGACGGAGGAAAAACTTCGAGGGATCAAGAGTTGGAGTTTTCAAGAGTTGGAATTTTCCAGGGTTGACTAACGGGTGTTGAAATTTAGTCTTACTGGATGTTATGGTTAAGCCATTTATCTAAGTGCTTACTTTATGCATGTGCTTTGAAGTTTAACAGTTTTTTCCCTGTTAAATGTTTTAAAAACTAAATAGAAACAAAAATTGAATAAAGTCATTATGTTTATTTATTTTATGTATCTTATTATGACCAAAGACTCACTTCGAGCGATCGAAGTTCGGGCCATCAAGAGTTACCTGTATTGTTCACAACTGAATTAAATTACACATCATTGATATGGTGACCAACTCAAAGGGCCCCTCTTAAATAATACAAATTGGAATAATAGCATTTCAGAGGACTTTGCTTTGACATTGACCTATGACTTAGAAATTTCAGATTGGCATATAACTTTAAGCTCATTACCCCTTACCATCAGGCTTTTGGGGGTTTAAAATGAGCAAGATTCAGCCAATGGGAAATAATTTGTGGTCTTTAAAAACATTAAAGAGATATTCTATGATCTGCACATTTGACCTTCAAACTTAGTTTAAGGTTGCTACACACCCATTACCCAAAAGCTTTGTTTTTGTGAAGGATGAGCCAGTTAGCACTAAGGCGTAATAAGATATGCTCTGAATTTCTTTTTTGCATGGCCTGATATGACCTTGACCTAGAAAGGTCATTGAAAGTCAGGCACACTCTGACCAAGGGCACTCTGTGGGTGAAGTATAAGCCAAATTGGATTAAGGCTATAGAATATATGATCCATACAAGGATTTTTTCAGATAAATTTGTATGACCTTAATCTTAGACCTAGAACTTGGTTCAAGGTCACTGCACACCCTTTACCCAAATGCTCTCTGTAGGTGAAGTATGAGTTAGATTGGGCCAAGGGGAGAGAAGATATGCTCCGGAAAAGTGATCTCGAAGGACAGATGGACAGACTGATGGATGGACAAACTGATCACTATAGGGCGCCTGCAGAGTGGGGCCCTAAATAAAGTGAATTAATTTGGTAACACATTAAATAAGTTTTTGATTTAAGCCTGTTTTATTCCCAAGACTTGATAGAATTGTTAAAATATAAATATTTGTTTCAAAAGAGTGATAACTCAATTAAAATGCTTTTTACAGTATATCTCGTTTAGTATGAACACGGATATAACAAAATCTTGGATATAGCAAAGTTTTGTGGAGTCCCCGGCAAAATTATAAGCAAATCCTTGCTAACTTTTACAGTTATAACGAACTCGGTTATAACAAATTTACGGATATGACAAACTGATTTTGAGTCTTGTAGAGGTTCAGCATCATTTCCCACTCACACAACAATTTTGTTTTACCTCTGCATCAAATGCATCCTCTTCAAATATCAAAACTCTTAAGACCTCTTTAGGCGTATACTTTTCTGATCCATCAGATCTTGTGATCTCATTACTGAAAACAAGCAAACAAATAAAAATTTTTCAGATGAAAAAAAAAGCTTATAAATACATGTAAAAAAGAATATAAGAATGTGCATTCCAAACCTCAAACTTTTTATTTGTATTGCCACCATCATTTGTTTCATTGAAGGTACACAAGAAGATTTGATTGAAACACCAGAACAGTCAGTTGAAAAACATAATGTATTCCATTTTCGGTTGATCTTATTCCTAAAATCTCCTATAAGCTTGGTTTCCATTGTTTTTTCATAAGTTTCACCACAGGTAACTTTCAAGGAATACACCATTGACACATCTATCTGAATTGTTGTTGACATGATATCTGTAAAATTAACAATAATTTGAATAAACATCACAATATTTTTATGGGACAAATGAAATCAACATATTTTTTTCACTCAGTCCAAGTATTTTTTTTCAATATACAATACAATCAGTGTTCAATTTACAACTAGATATATATTGACAACCCCATACCATCAAAGTTATAAACATATATAACTGAAGATCCATTTTTATAGTGTGGAACATGTGTCAGATTTACACTGTAAGTAGCATTGTATAACAAGACTTAAAGACCTTTCATTTTAGAAAAACTTGCACTCACCAAAAGACTAAGCACAGAAGTTATAGTTTGAAAAAAAAATCTACTTGAAGTATAATAATAAATTTTTTTTTTCCCTTGAGTATGTTTTTTTAAATGTTCATGTCCAAACGAATAGTGAAAACTTTGGAATGAGTGTTAATTTTAAAACTGATGATGTCCTATAGTGTTGTTTAATAAATAACCAGTATTTGATTTACCAAAATTAAAATCTCAAAATTAAAATAGGTTGCTAAAAATTTTCTTGCAAATATAGATGTAATTATCTTACATGTTGACATACTTTTCTTGTAAATGACAATTTTTCCTGCTAAAAAAATTACCTGCAGGTCTTATCAGAATCTTTTCTCCACTTCTACTTATGTTAAATATTGAACCACTTTTGTTGTTTCATATTTTGAAAAGATTTTTTAAAAAGATTTTTTCTATTTATTCCTATGTTAAACTGAACCCTTCATTGTGGCTCCATTTTACCGTCATGGATTGATTTGAATATAACTTAAATCTACCGGGTACACTACCTGAGGATGCTTTCACTTAAATTTCAGTCTTTCTGGTCAAATTGGTTTTTGTGAAGAAGTTTTTTAAAGATTTTTCTCTATTCATACCTATGTTAAATTTCAAACCCCTCAATGGCCCTCATTTTGACACACCCTATCCCTGAGGATCTTGATTTGAATAATCTTGAATCTACACCACCTGAGATGCTTCCAAGTTTAAGCTTTTCCGCCCAAATGGTTTTTGAGAAGAAGAATCCCATTTGCCAAAGGATGCTTTGTGCCAAGTTTAATTAAAATTGGCAATTGGTTAAGTAGTTTTGGGGAGGGAGTTGAATATTTTGAAAAGTTTACAATGACAATGAGAAAGACAGACAACAGACAAAGTTTGATCAGAAAAGCGACTTTGTCTCACTGAGCTAAAAAAGAAAAGACCCTACTTCGGGTTCAAGCAAAGTAAGTTTGTTGATTTCAAATACAAGCAAAGGTCCAATTGTCATAATATGTTTAGTATAAACATTACTTTTAATTTGGGAATAGGATGTCATTTAAGCTACATATGAATGTATTAATAAGCATGCATTAACACATTAGATAAAAACAAAAGTATCCATCTTTCCTCGAGTTCTTCTGAACTTTGATCAACTTGCCTGGTAACTTGTAGGCCAACTTAAAAATGTATAATTTGCAGCTGTGGTTTTTTTTTTATGTTTATGCATCATTTCAAATATTATAGTATAGAAATAACCTGTTAACTTACCTCCACATGAAGGCAATACTATATTCTCTTTAGGTTGAACTGGATGATAGACACCAAGCTCTGAACAAGGAATAGATTTAGGAGCAGGGAGAGATAACTGTTGATTACTAGGACATTCCAAATTACAAATATCTCCACTGGAACCAGAACAGTATTTAACAGTTGAAGTTGTTCTTGGAGCAGGGCAATCGTCATTATCTGAAATAATTACAAATAGGTATTGTTAATTTTACAAACAGAAACCACTAAACAACCACTATCTAATATAAAATCAGTATGTAAAATTTTCTAAAAGGGACTTAGACACAATTTTAGATCAAATTTTAGTTTAATTTTTTTTGTATAAAATGGTTTACTTGTGCATTTTGAATAATTGACCAAAATTTGAATGTTAGAAGTCAAGTTATAAGAGAGATACAAAGGTAAGAAATAATTGTTATGTAAACAAAGCTTATTTGTTTACAAATAATGTAAAGTATGAGATTACCATTTCTTTGACAAAATGACTCATGGCAAACAAGGTAAACTGATTCCATGTGTTCATAAATACTATTTGATTGAAATTTATACCAATAAAACACATATGTAAACAATATCAAGGCTCGAGCTTTGTTTACAAAACAAAGAATTTCAAACACTGTATCTTGCTTATAACTCAATATTTGATTTTCAAATATTTTGTCTATTAGTCTCTTTCAAATGGTTTTTCTCTATACATGTATTGAACTTTTGACCTTCCTGGTGCCTTACTTATGTTCTGATGGTCACAGTATGAATAATTTAAAATCGACACTAGACAAAGATGCATTATTGTATAAGATTTTATGTTACGGTAGTTCTTGAGAAGAAAACTTGTTTCTTAAATACAAACCATAAGTTCTTAGATATTTTATCATAATTATCTCATTGAAAAGGTTTACCCTTTATTTAAACAATTTAGATTCCCCTTCTTATAAGGATGTTTTAGCTATGCTAAATTTGGTTTGGTTTAAAATTTGCTCAGCAGTTATAAAGAAAATGTTGAACAAGTGTACAGACAGAACGACAAATAAAAAGAAGCTAGAGAAAAGTGATATGAAAAGCAAAACTCACTTGATCCTTCAGTTCAGATGAGTTATAAAGAACTTACATCTAACATACAACTTGCTGTGGCATAAAGCTGTATTTCCATTATCATCAGCGGCCATGAACAGTAAACTGTAATCACCCCATGTGAAGGTATTGCCTGATATACAAATTAAAGTAATTCTTTTTTAATACATTTTAAAGCGTCAACTAGACAACATTGAAATGTTGACCATCTCAAAGGGCCCGGATTAAATAATGGACAATAAGATGAAAAGAATTTCAGAGAATTTTGCTTTGACCTTGACCTATAACTTCAAAATTTTCTGGCTGGCATAGAACTTCTAATTCAATCCCTTACATGCAGGCATATTTGTTCAATCTGAGCAAGATTAAGCAAATAGGAAATAATCTATGGTCTAAAACTGATAATAAAAAGATCCACTATGGCCTTCACATTGAATTGGTTCAAGGTCACTGCATGCCATTAACCAAAAAGCTCTGTAAAGTATTAGCCAAATGAATTGAACACATTTTATTGATTAATTCAAATGGATTGGACAAAAGTTCTAAATAACTTAGGTAGTCTTCTACTAGGCCAAATAGGGTTAAGTAGAGAGTATATATATGCTCTTTAAAAAAATTTGGTGTGATCCGATATGACCTTGACACTTGACCTACAAACTTCATTCAAGGTCATTGCACACCCTTTGACCATAGACACTCTGTGAGTGAAGTATGAACCAAATTGGACAAAGATTTTATATAGAATTCTGCTATGACCTTAACCTTAGACCTAGAAACCTGTTTTAAGGTCACTGCACACCCTTTACCCAAATGCTCTCTGTAAGTGAAGTATGAGTTAGATTGGGCCAAGGGGAGAGAAGATATGCGATCTCAGACGGAAGGACAGACGGACAGACTGATCACTATAGGGCGCTCGCAGAGCGGGCCCTAATGAAAAAAAAACATGATACTCTATTACAGTGAAAAAATATATTGATTAGAAATTTAAAATGCTTAAATTATTCACAAAATCATACAATTCTGTAGTAGGATTAAATAAAAAAAAAAAAACAAACAAACCTCCAGAATGAGAAGACAAAGACAAACTTTCATTGAAATCTTCAAACATGTCAGTAAACTTTGGAAGTGAATGTGAGAAGATTCTGTCAGCAGAGTATTTTGAGACATCAACTGCACAATCCTTGATTCCTGGTTTGATTTTATCTAAAAAAAAGTGCACGTCATAAGGAACATGAAATAAGCTTAATTTATAACAAGAGCTTAAAAAGCCAACCATATTCTTTACCATCTATTTTTAATAAATCTATAAATATATCAAATGGGCATAAATGTCCAACCCAATTGGTACATTTGTACTGCAACATGAAAGCAATATGTATTTATACACAGGTCTTAGTTAAAAATAAAATGATAGTTACTGTTAATGTAATAGCTAGAGGGTTCAACATCTTTATTCATAATTTTTTTTTTCTGGTAGGAAGAGTGAAAGTTCTTATGAGACTACGAAAAGTGCAAAATAACAAAGAGTAAAGTTTTAGTTGCAGGAAATGTCAAGGTCAGATAATGACACAGTGACACAGCTGGGTGCTTAAAAATATATATACATAATTTAGTGAACTGTGTAGTAAAACCTTATTATCTAAGTATGTCTGAGAGTAAATTCTGCTGCAGTTTGACAAAATTTGAGGAGTGTACATGTGTATTTGCAATAGCAATGAAACAATTGAAACATGAAATTGGTATACCATTAATTTTTGTCAATAAATATTCATCTTATACTCGTAGTTATATTCTGTTTGATGTTACAATACCTGATGATGAGCAGGCAGGAACATCACACACATCCTTCTCAATTTGTGTAGGACTCTTTTTAACCACTCCTTTGTTCATCTTAAAGTTGTACCAGCCATGAACAACAGTTGATCCAGGTGGTATATAATCCTTCTTCTCATCTAGCTCGTAAATGTCATCGATTGTTAAACTATTTGCCCATATCTTTACTTGGGAAATACGTCCTCCAAATTTCTTACCAATTTCAACTTTAAACCTTTAAATATATATGAAAATTAAATTATTGATAAATCATTAAAAAAAGAAAAACAAAACTATATGTCATTGACTTAACATGAGTTCTATGGGCTAAATAGTCTCATAGGTATAATACCACCATTCAAAGGATTCATCGAAATGCAATAATTGCAATAAAGTTCACTGCAAATATTTAATTGGTGAATGATTCATGGATATGCATGTAATTTGTTGAATATAATACGCACTTTTTTTCCTAAAAGATTTCTTTGCGAGAAACGGGTGCATATCATACACCCCAATGGAATTTTGACACTTTTTTGACACTATTGTAGTTCAGTACATAGCCTTTATACAGAAACGCTACTTCTGTTTGTTTACGGACAAATTTAAAGAATTAAAAATTATTGTTAGGGGATATTTAGCAAAACATATGTAATCACAGATTACAAAGCTCACCGAGACGAGACATCACCTTTATGAAGCATCACCTTTATGAGACCACCTTTATCATATTATATGAAAATCATAGTTAATGATCTTGGATGTGCATGGATACTGTTTTGACACAATATCGTATTACTATATCATATGTTAAAAAATTGTATGATAATCATATGTTCATTTCATACAGTATTATAGGATACAATGTTTATCAATACAATAAAATAAAATATGATATTGCATCCTATGATACTTACAATATATATCATATAATACAATAAAATACTGTAATAAATAATGATGCAATATGATATTGTAACATGATACGTGTTATACATTATTGTATTTGATCACATAATACAATATCATAATAAATATATTATACAATATAGTATTATATGATACATAATCATATCACATATTACATCACAATATTGTGACATATGATATTATATTGTATAATATCTATTAGTATGATATTGCATTGTATGATATTGTATCATATGATACAATATAATTTGATACAACACTGTATCATATCATATGATACAATATAATTTGATACAACATTGTGTCATATCATATGCTACAATATCATGTGATATAGTAAAATATTATATAATATCGTATACAAAACTGTATCATATGATACAATATTATATATAACAAAATCATATAATACAGTTTCATGTGACAAAATAATATATTATATAAACAATATCATAATATATGATACAATATTATATATTATACCATATCATATCATATGGTACAATATTATATATTGCAATATCATCTGAAACAATAGCTTGTGATAAAACAGTATATTATACATTATTTAATGCCTCCTGTCAGTTTGTCGCTATATATTCAATACTCATCTATTTTCGCGTAGTATAGTTTACATAGCGTAAGCATACTATGCCGAAATAGAGCACGGCAATTGTTTTCAATGAATTTTTTACACGCGCCTTCAGCGGGTTCTGAACTCTTGACCCTAAAATCATTACATCTAAAAGCCTAACGCGTTACCGTTACGCTATGTTAGCCGATGATGTAAATGGTGGTTTTTATTTATATAAAACGTAGATATATACGATTGACATTAAAATTGAAATAATTAATGTTTCCAAAAACACCTCTTTATTTACGGTAATTTTACAGTTAAAATTTCTGATAAACTTTTAAACAAATTGATTGAACATTTTTCAAAGAAATTGTACATGAGCATCATGAAAATGCTTTTTCAAATGATGCTTGATAAAGAGTGTACAAGTAAAAAATTCGATGAGATTTCGTCTGCTAAACAACTCGAGTTTTCTCGGTAATGTCAATCGTGTCTCATTTCTTGAAAAGAACATAAACGTTTGTTGATTTTTTTTTTATTGTACAGCAACTTTTTGATTAAATAATCAATCAAATTAATTGATTGATTTGAAAGAACAAACGTTTGCTTTTCCGGTGATTATTTTTAGGGACTATAATAGACAACACTCAAACGTCACAGCTACTTATTAGCAAAGCTCCTCTGTATATACAACAGTCGGCATAATGATAACAATAGTGTTGTGTTGTGCATGTACTATGCCTAAATAGTAGTCAGGGTTTGATACATAGTGCACGAGCCGGAGGCTACAATCGTATCATATAACTTTTTACAATATAATAAATGATATAATATTGAATCATATAAAACAATAGTGTATTATATCATACAATACTATATCATAGGAATCATGTTATATCATTTAACAACAAACACATCTATCAAGCAGGTTTGAGTGAGGTAGGAGATTTTTTTTAGCATCCTTGATAATGGAGATTAGGCTCTGCATCTGAAGCTACCTCTGCGATTCATTTATATTATAGTTAAATGAACTATGCAAGCTATTATCTATAAAACATGTCACCTGTTCCAAATAACTAAACCTCATCCAGCATCCAAAACCTATGGCTCAGATTTAGCATTCAAGCCTTTCAGGTGCATCAGTATCATAAGATGCATCATCCATGCAAGTTTTATGAAGTTAGGACCAGTAATAACTAAGATATAATCATCAAAGGGCACCTGCTCCAAAAACTTTGACCAGCTCTAAAAACCTTAACCTCCTCCAGCAGCCGAAACCTATGGCTCAGATTCAGCATTCAAGCCTGTCAGGTGCATCAGTATCATAAGATGCACCATCCATACAAGTTTGGTGAAGTTAGAACCAGTAATAACTAAGATATAATCATCAAAGGGCACCTGCTCCAAAAACTTTAACCAGCTCTAAAAACCTTAACCTCCTCCAGCATCAGAAACCTATGGCTCAGATTCAGCATTCAAGCCTGTCTGGTGCATCATTATCATAAGACGCACCATCAATGCAAGTTTAGTGAAGTTAGGACCAGTAGTAACTTAGAAATTGTATCAAAGGGCACCTGCTCCAAAAACCTTAACCTCCTCCATTATCTGAAATTCATGGCCCAGATTCAGCATCCAAGTCTTTCAAGTCCATAAGTAGGTCTAGATGCATCATCCATGCAAATTCGGTGGAGATAGGACAAGTAATAACTTAGATACAGGACCTGCAACAAAAACTTTAACGAGGTCCGGACGCCGACGCCGAGGGTATAGCATAAGCTCCCCCCGACTTCGTCTCAGTGAGCTAAAAATGTTTTGTTCTTAATCCATTAATTGATAAATTGTATTAAAATGGCCATTTGAAATTACTATAAATTGTTTATTAAGCAATCGGAGCTGTGCATTCACCATCTCCTTGTACGCCGCCATTACAGATGTTATTAATAGATCTGTGCAATAGATCATGATTGCAGGCCTGATTCATTAGCCTACCATGTGTTTTTCGAATTAATATGCATTTTACAGCTGTTTTAAAGACAGAGAAAATAAGCACCGCCTTCAAATTACAGCTGTTTTAAGCACATGATTAATAATATTAACTAAAATTAAACAACAAATCTTGAAGATTTGTTTTACCTTTATTTTTAATACCTCTGCAGCCCTATTGAAGCCATGCATTGTGCCACTTATTCAATGCTCATTATCTCAGACATACAATGTACCCTCGGGGCATAGAAATGTAACACCTAGAATTATACCCTGTTGTCTGTGATCGCGTAGTCACTCCTTCGAGCTGTTTGTAGTTTACCGCTTAGTAGACAGTCAAAACTTTTTAAATATCTGCGTCAGAAACGTTACATCGAAGATGAAAATTTTGCCTTATTCTATGAATTACCATGACATTTAGGTCAAAAGTCGTGGTGCGTATTATACACCCAAACTACATTTTTTCATATTAAGTTTTTAGGCCAAAAGTGGGTGCGTATTATACACAACTGCATATTATATTTAGCAAATTACAGTATAATAAATCTGAAGATCTGAATACCATTTGGAATATTGTACAATTTGTGAAACTTTGGATTGGGGGGGGGGGGTGTTATAATAACCTTAAAAAGCACTGTTTTGAACATGATCAATTTAATGAATTTTTCCATTTATAACATATTGCCTTTCGGCTCTGTAAAGGGTATCATACAGCATTTTCATTTAAGGAATAGCACACCTCATTTCACAGACTATAAAGAATATCTGTGTTGGGAAAATTTTAAGTCACTGCACACCTTCAACACACACTGTATAAAAATGGGAAGTTAAACCCAACTTGGCCATAGGGAAAGGAAATCAAACAGACAGACATATACCAGACAGATCAACAAATCTCTATAGGGCATTGGTTTAACATGAGCATTTAAAGTCCCGATGAAAACAAAGAAATTTTTTTTTCAGTTTATTATTTTTGCAAAATACAACATACTTCAAGAAATTTCAATCTACATGACCAGAGGATGCTTCCATAAAATGTAAACCAACTTTTATTTGTCAGTAAAAAATTTAGCAAGGTTCATAAAACCGAATATTTTTTTTACAGTGAACCAGTTTATAAATATCATCGATTTCAAGCAGTACTGTCTAGTCTATCATATCACGAAAATATGTAGCCCTAGTTGATTGTGAAATAAAGTTTTCATCAATAAAACTTGGTTAACAGTAAATATGACTAATCATGGCATTACTGTTTTTCAGTAGAATATTTTAAAAAGATTTTTCTTACTTATTTTTAAACAAAAGTTTGATCTCATATTGTAACTAAGCCCTACCCCTGGGGGTTATGTTTTGAAAAATCTTTTTTAAAAAGATTGATTTTTCCTACATGGTTTCTGTTTAAAAGTTAAATTTCCTATTAGCACCCAACCCCTGTATATAACATATCAATGTACATGCAGTGTGTCAATTTGAAATTAATCTGATTTCGATACATTTCAACGCTCACTTTATTACAACTTACACTTTGGGCAATATTCCTGGAATAGACATGCCTTCAAAGACTTTGACACTATCCACAGTAATTAATGATTCTCCATTTCGTTTCCAAGAACACACGATAACATGCCACTTGCCATTATCCATTTCAATCGGAAATTCACCATATAGAAAATCTACCACAAAGTTGTTTGTTGTATTCCACACAGTGATTGAGCTGTTTTTTACTTCTGCAAAATCACTGTAAATAAGAATGAATTAAGTGATCATATTAGAATATCATTTATTCATGTATGTATTATATGCACTTTTTAAACTGCAAATACGGGTACAATGGCATCCCAGCCAAAGAATTAAAATTCAATATTTTCAGTCATTTTGGCTTCATTTTTAAACAACTTTATTAGCTACCCAAGGAAGATATATATTTCTGTGAGATGCAGTTATGGAGATGAAGTTAGGTCCATAATGATGATAACCGAAAACAAGAGGCCCAAGGGCCACATCGCTCACCTGAGCAACAACAGGCATAACTAGATGCTGTCATTAGACAGTAATACCCGCACCAAGTGTTTGCCTCTAAATAACACTCTCTTGTACCAGTTTTAGTCAAAAAGAAGGCCACTTGCAATTTCCGGTACTTTTTAAAAATTATAATTTTCATAAATGATGAGGTCACATCCCATAATACACATATTACTTTTATGTACAATTTGGGTTTGAACTGTTTGCATGTGAATTTTAAATTAATCAAAAATTCAAAACAGTTCATCACATGCTACAATCCCCCCCCCCCCCCCCCCCTTGCAAACACAACTAGATGCTGTCATTAGACAGTAATACCCGCACCAAGTGTTAGACTCTAAATAACACTCTCTTGTACCAGTTTTAGTCAAAAAGAAGGACTCTTACAATTTCCGGTACTTTTTAAAAATTATAATTTTCATAAATGATGAGTTCACATCCAATAATACACATATTGCCTTTATGTACAATTTGGGGTTGAACTGTTTGCATCTGTTTGTGATCTTCATATTATTTCCATTAAAAACCCGTTTTTAAATATGACACAAACAAACATTCTTAGGATTTTATATTCGTATTTGTGCCCTCATGCAGAAAAAAATATGATAAAATAAAAAAAATCCCTACCTACCTAACCTAATTTTTTCATCAGTGTTACCCTAAACACACAATTTTTTTTCTTAGGCCTAACTGTTAGGTAACATTATTTTGGGGGAAAATATTATATTTTATACACTTTATTAAATGTTTCGTTCAATAAGGAGTACATCACAATATGTGGGTGTCCCATATACCACCTTAAAGCTGAAAATTGTGCTTTACATGGTTAATTACCTAATAAAATTGTGCAAGGGGTTTTAAAGAATAAAGTTATGAAAATACATGCAATATGTTACAATTAAATGATCTTTGTCTGAAGTTGCGTACACAACACAGGTCTACAGGTTGCATCAGCGGGTAACAGTTTTACCCAGCTCTTTGGTTTGATGATTGAGTATCACATGGTGTACATGCATGTGTGTTTTCGATATGCAGAATAGGATTAATTAACACGAATAAACGTTTCTTTTGTGGTGATCAGCTAAAGGAATTCATATTGTGCTAATTGGATTATCATTATGATGTTGACCAATATAGGTTAGTATAATACATGTAGTAGCGCAATATTATGAGACACCGGTATACAAAGTAGTTAAGTTTTACTTTCACTTTCTAAAATGTGATCTCCCTTTGCCAGCATACTGTATCATCATCTTTATTTAAATAAGCTTATCTACAGTTTCTGTCATTTTAATTGCAGATTTTGTTTTATTTTTTCATTTGTCAGACTTACACTATTGAGTTGACTCCATATTGACCCTATTTTGTATTAAATTTGGGTATTAAATATCATGTTTATATGAGTTATAATAGGGAGGAAGGGGAAGGGGCCTTAACTGTTCCCCATCCCCAGGATGTGTGGAGTAGATATACATTTCTAGTGAGAATGAAGGCATGCTGCAGCTTTTTTTTTTCCATTATACCCCCTACCCCATCATCATACACCAGGAATAGAAAAAGAGTTAATGACTAATTTTCTTTTATTTTAAATTGCTTAATATTCTTTTTTGTCAAGAGATATGTGGTATGTCAAGATTTATGACTCATGAAAATTTGTGCATTTAAATCCTGATTGTTAACATACATATAAAAAATATATAAAAAAATACATGTGATATTATACTAGGGATCATGCAATCAATTGCAGAATTGCCAATCGGTTATTTATAACTCATTTTGACTGATTAATTTGTAAATCATTTTGAAAATAAAGACATTTCTAAATACATGTATCACATATTATCAATAGATTGATTTTGTAACTATTTAGGGCCCCACTCTGCAGATGCCCTATAGTGATCATTCTGTCCAATTCTGCGGATCATGTCAAGATACATTAGATACATTTAAGACAAATTGGCCCCTGCCCCTTGGATTATTCCCCCACCCCCTGGAGTTGTTTTAAAACAAGCACCACCCCCCCCCCCCTCCTCTGAAATAGGAAATTATAATACATTTCAATAACTGTTGAGATCCCCACCCTAGACCATATTCATTCTTCCTCCTTGTGTCATTGCACATCAATTGGTACATGTATATAGGTTATATACCCCCTTTGAGATACCCAGTGACTTTCCAGAGTTAGAACTAATCAAGTAACCTATCTTATTCATATGTAGTGTAATTCCTAGCCCTAGCCCAATGATGACCCTGCTTTGTTTTTTACAGCAAGGTTTTTGTTGACTGACTTTATAATTTCCACAATTATATATAACATTTTGTTTATCTTTAAGTTTAAAATGCAATTCCCAAAATCTCTTTATGTACATCTGACATCATACAGAAAAAAACAATCAAGAAATGATTTTGCTACTTTAAAAATGTGAGAAGAGACTCTGAATCTCCCTACCCACCTGCCCCCTGAAAACATGAATAGTCGAATATTTTTAAAATATCCTCAAAATCATCGAAATCCCAGCTCCTAAACCATATATATTTTTGTTTCTTGAACCATGACCATGTCAAGGCAAATCTTTTTGTGGTATTAGAAGGTCATGGCATCTGAAGGTCACCCTTACCCCACCCCACCTTCCCAAAATCAGAAATGATCAATTACAGAGGGTTCCACTTAATCTGATAGCGGTTAATCGAATAATTCCGTTAATCTGATATAATATCAAAACACCAAACCATTTCTTATTTATCCCTTTATATTTTTTCCTGATAATCTGATAGGAAAAAATGTCATTTTCGGTTAATCCGATAGGATTGTGTCCATGTAATAATGATTTTCCACCCTCTTACACCTGTATATTCCTTTGTTTAATTGGTTGACACCCCTCTTGTGTACACAGTAACTCTTTACAGGGCATTAGTTACACTTCAATGCACACGGGTGCTCCCTTCTTCGTAAGATGAAAGCTACCGACATCGATAGTTGTTCTGGATGACCGCACACAGGACTGACCTTACCTGTGTACACATTCTTATTGATTGTTTATTTACCAATTGCATGTGTTAATTTCATGGAGGGCTTGCACCATTAAGAATTATTTAAACATGTAATTTCTGAATCAAAAGTGACTGGCTTTGGAACATGTGACATCGAGGAAATTCTGATTACTTTCAAATTTACATCGGGGTAGAAAACTTAATAAATAATATTCAAATAATTTTTTACCATGCATAATTAATTATTTAAGAGCATTTTATATAACAGAAAAAGAATTAAAATAAATTGTCCAGGTGAAAAGAGGGACTGTTCAGACAACTAGCCATTTCCTCCTATTACTTCCTGTCAAAATGGCGGCCACTTTGAAACCATTGTAATAAACGGAAACATTTACAAACAAAATAAAGACTAAAAAGCTATTTCATTGCTAATGCAAGGTAAATTATTTCATTTCAATCTATTGACATACAGATTATATCTTTTCATTGATAAATTATGTCTTGAAACAAGTTATATTTTATTCTATACCAAAATCAAAGACCACAAAAAGCTAAATCTAATAATCGGTTAATCTGATAATTTTTCTCTGACAAATTGACTATCAGATAAAGCGGAACCCTCTGTATCTTGAAAAAAATGCTTGTGATCCCCACCCCTAAAGCATATATATTCTTCCTCCTTATGCATCTTATGGTACGTTATTTCAATCACAAGAGATAAGAGGAGGTCCAGGAAATAGGTTTTTTATGGGACGGAACATCATTTTGCAGATAGTATTGACCCTCAGAATCAAATTTATATTTCTAAAACCTTATTGCATATCTATAGCTCAGTCCCTGTTATATCCCTATAAATGATGTGGCTATTCATTAAATCATGAGAGGAGTTCTGGGAAGTAGGTTTTTTTAGGAGTGATAAACGTCAATTTTCAGCTACTACTTGACTCCCTGGATGAAATTTAAATTTTCAAAACCTTATTGCACACCTATAGGACAGCCCCTATCATATCTCAAGAGATGACATAGCTATTGCATAAATTGTAAGAGGAGTTCTGGGAACCATGTTTTTTTTGCAAAAAAAAAACGTCATTTTTTGATGCCCACAGACCCCCGTGATAAAAGCAAAAATTCTGAAACATGATTACACGTCATCATGACACCCCGAAGCATATCCTATTAGATCATTAGGCTACTGCAAAAAGAAATTGATGTTTTTTGAAACCAGACTTTTTGTAAAAAAAACGTCATTTTTCAGCTATTTAATGACCCCCAGGACAAAACTGAAATTTTCTAAACCTTATTGCGCATCTATAAGACACCCCAAAACATATTCCAAGAGATGAGTTCTCTACAGTTGAAAATGTAAAAGGAGTTCGAGGAAGAAGGTTTTTTGTCAAAAAACGTCATTTTTTACCAATTATTTGACCCCCAGGACTACCAGAGAATTTTTGAAACCTTTTTACAAAACAACATGACACCCCAAATCATACTCCAAGAGTTCAGTTTGCAGGTTTATAAGATGTAAGAGCAGTTTGAGAAAGTAAAATGTGACAGACGGACGGACGGACGGACAGACGGAACAGGGTAACAACAATATACCCGAACTTTCTTTAGAAAGTGCGGGTATAAAAACCATATGAGTTTTTGTGAACAATTTAAATGTTTTCCTTTGTAAAATTGGATCCCCCCCCCCCCCCCAATGTGGCCCAACCCTACTGCTGAAGAATATGATTTTGACAAATTTTAAACTAGACTATTTGCAGACTGAACTGACTAAAGTTAGAGCTTTTCTAGACAATTTGTGTTTCAGAAAATTTTTCCCTATATATTCCTATGTTTAAAAATTTGACCCCCCCCCCCCCCCCTCCAATTGTGGCCCAACCCTACCCACAGGGGTCATGATCTGAACAATTTGAATCTTCCCTACCTGAGGATGCTTCCACACAAGTTGAAGCTTTTCTGCTTCTGAGATGAAGATTTTTAAAGATTTTTCTCTATATATTCCTATGTAAAAACTTGACCCCCCCCCCCCCACATTGTGTCCCCACCCTACCTCCAGGGATCATGATTTGAACAAACTTGAATCTACATTACCTGAGGATGCTTCCACACAAGTTACAGCTTTTCTGGCTGATCAATTTCAGAGAAGATTTTCAAAAATTGACCCTATATATTCCATGCAAAATTTGACCTCCCCATTGTGGCCCCACCCTACCCCCGGGGATCATGATTTGAACAAACTTGAATCTACATTACCTGAGGATAGTTCCAAACAAGTTTCAGCTTTCCTGGCTGATCAGTTTCAGAGAAGAAGATTTTTAAATATTGACTCTATATATTCCTATGTAAAATTTGATCCCCCATTGTGGCCCCATCCTACCCCCAGGGATCATGATTTGAACAAACTTGAATGTACATTAACTGAGGATGCTTCCACACAAGTTTCTGCTTTTCTGGCCACATGGTATTTGAGAAGAAAATTTTTAAAGATTTACTCTATATATTCCTATGCAAAAATTGGACCCCCCATTGTGGCCCCATCCTACCCCCGGGGATCATGATTCGAACAAACTTGAATCTACACTACCTGAGGATGCTTCCACACAAGTTTCAGCTTTTCTGGCCGAATGGTTTTTGAAAAATACCAACAAATTTTCAATGATTTTTTATTATCTCCCATTGAAAGAGGGCATGGCCCTTCATTTTAACAAACTTAAATCCCCTTTACCTAAGGATGCTTTGTGCCAAATTTGGTTGAAATCGGCCCAGTGGTTTTGGAGAAGAAGTCAAAAATGTAAAAAGTTTACAGACAGACAGACGGACTAAAGTGATCAGAAAAGCTCACTTGAGCTAAAAATCGACAAATCTCATATAATTATGAGAAAAAGATTATCAAATGATTACCATTTATTCAGTTTCATAATACACTGTCTTTCCCTGATGATAATTTTTTATACAAATCAATTAGTCTAAGAAGTTTTAAACTTAAACCAAGCTATACTCCTTGTATCAATCTCTTTTCTAAGATAGAACTTTTCAAATCAAATAAGGTTTACACAAAGACTACAAAATGCATGAGTCATTAAGATTTATAAAGAAAAAACAAAACCCAAAATTTTTTTAATATGAATTTGTTCTGTGAGTGCTTGGGTTGGGTTATTCCAAATTTTATGCATCAATTACTCATAAAAAAAATATAGCAAGATTTGTGAAAAAATGTACAATTGGTTTAATTCTTTTAATAAGTCAAAACATATCGACTATATGTATAATTGTCAACTATACCCCAACTTCAAGATCACAGTGTTATCAATATCCTTTTGATCCTTATTAAACCTGACCCATAACATGAATGACAGATCACTGTTATCAGGATCATTCAGAACAGCGGTGGTATAGGCTCCCTCATCGCCTATCTGAGGGTCAAACAACATATCAAAGTTATTGGAAGGTACTGAAATTCAAAGGAAAATTAAATCATTAGACAAAAATTCTTTCTTGTTGAATTGACTATTTATTAAATAGTACAAACAATAAGTTGCAATAACTGAAAAGACAATATGTTTATAAATATAAATCAAAACATATCATCATAATGCTGCGTACAATATTGATGGACCAGTGGTTTAATTACATACCTTTGCATGTGTTGCCATCAGTCAGGATTTTCCCTTCTGGACAGTAACAACCAATCTCCTCATTGCACTGAGCATTACTTCCACAACTCAGGGTTGAGCAAAGGGTTGCCTTAGTTTGGCATCCAGCTCCTGAATAACCTATGAAAAAAAATGACATGCAGCAATACAAATCATTATCCTAGGGATGTGAATTTACTGTGATAGCTTGGTCAAATTATCGGGGACTTAAATTGAGAAATATAGTCCATATAACTTCTTGATTTATACTTTTACATCATCCTTTTTTAACAAAATATTTAACATATCTTTTGCTATGAATAAGTTTGGAAATTTAATACATTTATAACACACAGTACCAGTAAATGTATAACAAATGAATTGTCAACATGATATATAGTTGCAGGATATGTATAACAATTTAAAATTGTCAACATGATCTTTAGAAAGCAAAACGTTAGGTATCCATGCATGGAAAACTAGTATCAGATATCAACTGTTCAGCGCCTTACCTGTCTGACACTGGCAGTTGTATCCTCCACTCTCCAGATTAGTACACACCCCTCCAGTACCAGACATGCCCATATATAGACATGTGGTAGATCCAGTGCAGAAGTCTTTCAATAACTGACAAGAGTTTCCAGAGTAGTCTAACAAAAAATTCAGATTTACATTTAATTCCTTGTATCTGTAGTCTTACACTATTATTCATCTTTTTTGTTTCTTCACCTAAAGCACAATGTAAGCGCAGATGTTGATACAGTTTGACTATTTTCTAATGTGATTTTAAATATTTTAAATTTCTGAAAAATGTTATGTCTAATGGAAAAAAGTAATTGTAAATAAAGTTTTGATTTTAAAGATCATATGAAACGATTTTTAACACTATGATTTTCTTTCATAAATATAAAGCTTGGTATAAACGAATGTTAAAATACGTGTAGTACGATTTTTTTGCCTTTGCATTACTGAGAAATAACCGTAAAAACTCGGCACCTGAAAAAATTCTTCCCCGCTTATCGTTCTTGATTTTGTGACCCACTGATGTAAACAATGCATTAGAACTATTGTAATTTTACAGTAGTTTATCAATTTAATCTAAGTTATTTTTTACATATATGAACGTGTCTTTCTTTACAGATGATATCATCTGATTTCGTAGTGCAGATGACAGTTTTAATTGGTAGTTACTGAATAAAACTATCAGCTTTTCACCAGAGTAATATCATGGTGAATATCCCGTACTGCAGTGAAAAAACGAAAGAAATGTCCAACAATAAATGAATTATCCTAAACCTTTTAAAACAGAAACATTCTTTTCTTCTTCGATACGTATATTGATTGAGCTACATTTAAAGAGAATTAAAGCATATGAATTCATTTAATTTAGTTTGTCACATGAAAAAGTATAAGACAGGCCAATGAAAATATCTGATGTTGTATATATATAGTTTATATTTAAAAGCAGCTGTAAAATGTCGCAAAAATATTCAGCACCTGAGAAAACAAAACTTCCCTGCTTATTGTTCTTGATTTTGTGGATTTATGACGTCACACAGACCCACTGATGTAAACAATGCATTGGAACTAGTGTAATTTCACAGTAGTCTATCGACTTAATTTTAGTTGTTTTTGCATATGTGAACGTGTCTTTCTTTTCAAATGAGATCATCTGATTTCGTAGTGCAGATGACTTAGTTTTAATTGGTCGTTACTGAATAAAACTATCAGCTTTTCACCAGAGTAATTATCATGACGAACATCCCGTACTGCAGTGAAAATTTAACGAAAGAAATGTTCCACCATTCATGAATTATCCTAAACCTTTTAAAAAAGAAACATCCTTTTCTTCTTCAGTAGGTATAATGATTGAGCTACATTTAAAGAAAATTAAAGCATTTTAATTCATTTAATTTATTTTGTCACATGAAAAAGGCATTGTAAATAGTTTATATTCAAAAGTGACTGTAAAATGGCGCAAAAATATTCTAAAATATTTTTTTAAAATTAGATCTATTGATAAATTCTAATTCATCTGGACTGTAAATTTCAGACTTATTGATATGAAGCAATATCTTTAGAAAATACTTTGTGTAGTACACATGTTTTAATGTTTTATTAAATTAGATCGCGGAAATATATAACGGGTATGGCATACGGATTTAGAAATGTAACGGTAAAATAAATTGGTTGATTGATAAAGATAAATGTGAATGAATGTGTAGATAATCAACAGATTTTATTAAGAACAAGCATCAATAATAAAAAAAACAAAGAATGAAAAAAGAAAAAATTGCGGAAGAAAAGGAGATAGAAGGGATCTCTGAGTAAACCTGCACATACATGTTGTAAAATCAAAACACTGCACAATCTAGTACATGTTTCAAAATCAACACATTTAAAGAAATTTCTCTTTGACTAAAAATAATTAAATTAAATGGTAACATATTTTTGAATTTGAAAACAGAACAAAAAATTTAACCTTGAAGCGAATGAGGCAGCATGTTGCCTATAAGCTGTTTAGAAGAACAAAAAAATTATGAATTGCATAAACGTGCAAATGGGAAAAAAAACGATCACTTATCTTTGAATTTGACAATTTCATTAAAATTAATTGAAACAAAGTATATATACATATGTAGATCTATGACAATAATCACTCATTCTCGAGTCTCTAAACTGAATATGCCAGCACACGCTATCAAATGAAAAAAAAAAAATGAAACGCATACGAATTAATTTCTTGAGAGAAAATATACTACCGTGGTTGATTATTGTAAATTCATATAAGTTTTTATATAAAATAGTATTTTTTTCTTTTAATCTACTGCAAAATAACATGGAAATTTGTATTCACTACAGAGCTTTATAAGGCGATTGGGTCTTACTGACATCATAAGCAAGAGAGGTAAGCCGCATAAGTCGATGTTCCTTTTCCCGATTCAGTGATTTTGATCGACTGTGCGCTGACATTTTGCATAAAATATTAAAAAAATAATGCCAGTCTTATTAAATAGGCACTTATAACTCATTCCCGTATATAACTATATATGGTCAGGATATCTTTTCATATGACCTTTAACATTATTTAAATGTTGTACATGTGTAAGTTTAACTTACTAATCTGGCAGGAACATTCTGCTGTTCCATTTGAATTTTGACATGTACCCATTGATGTACATGGGTTGATGACATTGCACACATCTGGGATGTCTTCACATGTATCACCTCTTGTACCAGCACTGCATCTGTAAACCAGGACACAATTTAGTTCATATATTGTAAATCATTCCCCCTATCAACCCCTTAGTTAAAAAATTTCTGTGTACTTTATTTAAAACCAACATTTAACCCAGATCACCAGAGAATATATTGTGAAAATTGATAATTCTGTTCAAAAATTCAACATTGTTCCATTTCCATTCTTTTTAAAAAAATCTTACTGCACTGATAATTTAACAATACATATAACAAAACAAAAGTATAAGAAATGTTCCTGCAACACATGTACCTGTTACTAATATTCTTCTAATCTTCCATTTGGCTTGGAAGTTCACAATAGTTTAATTTCGTTTTTCAAATTTTTGATCTCAGTTACGGTTTAACCTGTGACTAACCTGCAGTATTTATCATCAATTAAATTGAAACATTTCCCACTCTGACACTTGTTAATGGTAGTTGTACAAAAGTCGATTTGTTGGTCACAGTTCTTGCCTGTCCATCCCTCTGTACAGTTACAGTGGTAGTCATTGACATGGTCTGTACAGGTGGCCCCATGCTTACAAGGAAAACTGGCACATTCATCAATCTCTTCCTATGTAAGAAAAAAATCATACAAAGTTTCTGTATAAAATAAATCAATCAATAAATCTTTGAGATGGGCAAGAGAAAATACAAATGGTGCATCTTTTGAATTTCAAATAAATGTAATTGTTGAGTTCAGACATGAATCACCCATTGAGTGATATAATTATAAAGGAAGGACTATATATGATATGGGCCTAAAATGGCTCCCTAAAATGAACATAATTTTACTGTTAATATAATTTACGTTACCATGTACATAATACATTAGGAGTATATTCTTAATTTTCATTTTGATCCAAAATGAGGACTGGGTTTTAAAAAATACATTGTAAAACTTGATCCATACACTTCCCAATCTATTCCACGTTTTGGCTGCAAAGTAATTAAGATGGGATCGGAAATTGATCTGTCTACAGACCCAATGTACTTTTTAAAAAGTAGTTACCATGCAGTTAATGCCTGTATATCCAGCAATACATGTACATTCACATCCATCAATTTTATCTCCAGTCTTTGCAGTATATGTCATATTACAGGATCCTGGGCAATCATTACGATTCTCCACACAATCTTTTCCTTAAACACAAAGGACAAATTTAGGATTGCTCTCTTAATTGTCTTCATCTCCAGTAAAAAGTTTAACTGTTACCTGCTTGCAATACATGTACTTGATTGATATATTGCATTTGTTTGGGAAAAAAAGAATTGTTTATCGGAACAATTTCAATTTTAAACTTCAAAAATTAATCCAAGTTAAATACATTGAAACACATACCTGTGAATCCGGGAGGACACTCACAACTATAGTCTTTAAGTCCATCTACACACTTTCCTCCATTTTTACAGGGGTTGGTCTTACAGTCATCCACACTGTGTTGACAAAGTGACCCTTCATATCCATCCACACAATTACACTTCCCATTCAGACATGTTCCATTGTTACAGTTGGTAGTGTTGCATAAATCCATCATCTCACACTGACCATTGCTTCCTGATTATAATTAACACGTTAAAAATAATCTAAAAGTATTTATACCCATGACTATGATAAATTAGCTAATTATATTTCTTTTGGTTAAAAATGATATATCATGTGATAGTCAACTCCTTACATTGTCATACAATAATTTATAAATGGTAAAATCTCAACTGAACATGCATTAGTGTACACGAAAAATCAAGCTTAGCACAGAACTATTAAACTGAAATTTTGATCAAAATAAAAAGTTTCTACAACTGCAAGCCAATTCAGCTGATCAAAGCTTTAAGCTTCTGAAGCAACTATGGCATTATATCCTTTAAGATTATTAAATGGAACATCTTCAGGTTTTATCTCATACTGTGGTTTCATTAATATTCGTGGGTATCAATTTTCGTGAATAAAGTGAAATCACAGTTTCAAGGATATGTAAATTTGTGGCCAATATCCTATCAATACAAAATGTTAGTAGAAATTGTACTTCAATGAACATTTAAATTCATGTATCAACTTAACAACGAAATCCACAAAAATTGTTATTTAAGGAATATTGATGAAACCATAGTATAGATAATCTAGACAACATTGAGCTGGTGACCATCTCAAAGGGCCCCGCTTAAATAATGGACAATAGGATGAAAAGCATTTCAGAGAATGCTGCTTTGACTTTGACCCAAAACTTGGAAATTTTCCAGCTGGCATAATTTTTTTAATTTAACCTCATTACCCCTTACATACAGACAGTTTTATTCAACCTGAGCAAGATTAAGCAAATGGGAAATAATCAACGATCAAAAACTGATTATAATGAGATCTGCTATGATCTTTGCATAGACTTGGTTCAAATTATAAAGTCACTGCACACCAGTAACCCAAAAGCTCTGTTTTTGTGAAGTAGGAGCCAAATAGGTCTAAGTGGAGAGTACGTATGCTCTGAAAAAAAGAATTTTTGTGGGGTCCAATATGACCTTGACCTACAAACTTTGTTCAAGGTCAATGCACACCCTTTGACCACAGGCACTTTGTGAGTGAAGAATGGCCAGATAGGACCAAGGGGAGAGAAGATATGCCCCGGACAAGGTTTTTAAAAATAATTCTGCTATGACCTTAAGCTTAGACTTAGAAAAATGGTTCAAGGTCACTGCACACCCTTTACCCATAGGCACTCCATGGGTGAAGTATGAGCCAGATTTCTCCAAGGGGAGAGAAGATATGCTATGGACAAGAGATCTCGGATGGACAGAGGACGGAAGGATGGACAGACTGATCAATATAGGGCGCCTGCAGAGCGGGGCCCTAATTAATAGTGTCAATTGGCTGTATTGGCATTTATCATACTATAATTATATTATGTATGTGTTTTCTTAAAAGAGCACATTAATTTATTTTTAAAATTATACATTTGTCAAAACCAGACAGATTACTGATCTCATCTTTTATAATCTGCAAGCTTAAACATTACTGTCATTTCTGAACAATGTTACTTACCTAATTGATATGGGTAATCACAGAAACATTTGTATGTAGCATTAGCAAAGTTGTTTACACAGCCTCCATTTGAGCATGGCGTTCCACTACAGATCTCTCTAGTGGTCTGACAATGTCTTCCACTGAAGCCTGACACACAGTTACATGTGTAGGAGTCAACTCCATCCTGACAAACTCCTTTATACAAACAACCATCTCTATTTAATCCACACTCATCTACAGAACAAATGAATTTATGTATTAGAATAAAGTATTCTTGGACATAAAATGATGTGTTTTTATATAATGTTCTGAGTAAGCACAGTGCTAAAATAAGTGCATTTAACATTTCAACATGAATCAAAAAAATATTAAAGGTTAAATTTTTAAAAAAATATATTACATTTTCCCCAAACAAAGATCATGATTTCCCTATGTTCGACAATTATCTACCTTTTGATAAGAATATTCATTAGAACAATATCCACTTTGCACAAATAGTATAATATAAACGGACTTGAGTATCTATATCATTATGCTTGAATCTAGACTAAGTGTTTGTAAATCAGATATTTTCTTGACAATCAATTTTGATCCTGCCAAATTATTGTACTTACCCGGTAGCCTCAATGTGCACATATTCTAGAGTTTGGAATTTTTCCAGATTGTTGATTATCTAATTTTTTTTAGTTATTCCAATTTAAGAATTAGTGAAGTATTTCACCCCCCCCCTTCAAGTAATATGATGCTTACCTATGTTATGAGAACAGTTGACACCAGTGTAGCCAGGCTTACAGATACACTGTCTTCTGACGGCACCCCATGATTTACAGTCAGCCCCATTCTTACATGGATTTGGATCACATAAATTCTGTACCACATCACATCTAAAATAAAACAATACAAATGTACTAATGCGTAATTAAAATTTGTTTAACAACCATCACTCAGTTCTATGTCAAGGCCATTTTTTATTCCTATTTAAGGAGGCTGGATGCTCAACAAGGTAACCATCAGGCCCCGGGGCCATGCCCTAGGGCCTGATCTACCTAAAATTTTAAGACATGGTTTGTTAAGCTATAAACAATCATTTAGTAAAGAAAAACTCCATCAACTTTTCCTTTTAAATTTGGGTATTTTCCTATATTTATATATGGAGCTCTTCTTTTAAAGTAAGTCCGAGTATCGCACGTCACAATCCAGATTTTACAATATTGGTTTGACTTCTACACAGCGCTTTAGATATCCGGTATCAATTTTGCTCTTGTAATCAATGTCAATAATAAGCAATTAGAACAGTGTTGTATGTACTGAATGAAAGATAGAAATAATTTATGTTAAGAAACTCCATTATGTAAAAAGAAAAATGAAAACGATATGTTTCAAGATAAAAATGGACCGATTAACCAGGATCTCAGGTATGCTCAATTACACAACCAATTTGAGACCTACATGTATAGTTGTAAGCTAGCATCTTTAAGCTCGCTAAAGGGGAATGAATATTAATGACAAATTAAATTATTTCTAACATCTGAATATTGATTTAGTGTATTATTTATTTTGTATTTTCATGGGGTATTGACCCTTACCCTTTCGCACGTATATGATTATCAATTACATAATATACATTGCAGGAAAATCTTTAAATACCATAAGAAGTAAGTGATTAGATTATTGTAAATTGCTAGTATCACACTGATCCCCAATACATTTACCAAACTTAATTATGATCAGGCCCATGAATACATAGTCTTTGTTTTGATTGACAGGTGGGTTCCCCCTTCCGCCTTTTTTCCTTTTTTTCTTTTCCTAAAACCAGTTAAATTTTAAAGACAGAAGCTATTTGGTACTTAATAATCATTTATCAACTAAATAAATGTTTAAAAGATTCTTGAAAAACCTAAGCAGAAAAGTAAAACAAAATACGAATTTTACTGAAAATTTTGTTCAGAGTCTACAAGGGGCATTCAATAAGTAATGTCACTAATCAGATTTCTGAAAATACAGAGTTCAACTGACCTTTGATTTCTTTTCACGCATGATTTGGTTCATATTCTATTTATGGCCATTTATTTGACCACGTTTCATCATCGAATTCTCCTTTGAGAAGCTAGCTGATATATAACCCCTACTCGAGACACTGTATGAAAATATGACTGGTAAGTCATCGTCCAATAAGGCTGAAATTAGAGGCTACTCAAAAGCATGTGTCAGACTAGATAAAGACTCAAAAGAAATTTTCAAAGAACTGTATGATGTGTATGAAAACAAGTGTAAGTCATTGAGACAAGTTTACAGGTGGGTCAGCAATTTCAAAAATGGCCAAACAGACTTTAAGGATAAGCAACGTCCTGGAGCACCTCGTATGGCATCAACAGATACAATACTTGCAAAATAACCAATATCTTTACTAATGATGGTCAATAGCACCATTAAACAAATAGCAAATTTAGTAGGCATTTCATAAGGGACAGTATTTGTAATTTTAAAGAAACACCTTGGCCTCCGAAAGGTTAGTGCAAGATGGATACCCCATCTATTAACAGAAAAACAAAATCGAATA
Organism: Magallana nippona; assembly: GCA_033439105.1. Taxonomy (NCBI): domain Eukaryota; kingdom Metazoa; phylum Mollusca; class Bivalvia; order Ostreida; family Ostreidae; genus Magallana; species Magallana nippona. Next base: position 20,929,256 of record CM065925.1, read on the forward strand.
CAGGTTGAAATGTGTAGAAAACTACTTAAAATCTATAAAAACTGCAATGGACGACATTTATCGGAATTTGTTACAGGTGATGAAACATGGATACATTATTTTGAACCTCAGAGGAAAATTGATAATAAGACGTTGTTCAAACTAAAATGGCAAAACACTCTGTTATAGCAAAACGATGCCAAAGTACAAAGAAAGTATTATATGCAATTTTCTCTAATAGTGAAGGTCCTGTAGTTCAAGTTGCTATTCAAAAAGGCTGATCAATCACCGGACATGTATACAAAAATTATGTGCTGAAGAAAGTTAAGAAATATTACGAAAGGAAGAGATCAAAGTCTGGAATTCACAACATTCGACTTCTTCATGACATATAAATCCTAAACCTTGCACATAAATCCTAGATTGAGAGATCATATTTGGAAAAAGAAAAGGTTCATGTTTTGCCCCATCCTCTCTATTCACCGACTTGTCTCCCAGTGACTTTTTTCTTTTTCCTAAATTAAAAAAGCACTTGTCAGGAAGAAGATATGCTTCAAGGAATGCTTTGGGCTCTGCCATTTATCAGTATATGAATACCATTCCCAAAAATCATTATATGAATGCATTCAAAGCTTGGATGAATCAGTTGAAATTATGTGTGTCTGTTAAAGGAAAGTATTTTGAAGGTCACCATTAAAAAATAACAAAAAATATCTTATCGCCTCATTTTTGTAAGAACGATGACATTATTTATAGAATGCCCCTCGTACTTAGTTTAGTGCTTATAGCGTGAAAAAAAATCCGTCAACATAAAATTTATTTTACCAAATCTTTTTTCTAAGATGTCATTCTATAGAATAATACCATTAAATTAAGTTTGAGTCCATAAAAATAGTTAAACATAGGTAATCACGGATTACAAAGCTCACCAAGAGAAGCATCATCTTTAGGAGGCATCACCTTTATGAGACCACCCTTAACATATTATATGAAAATCAGTTAATGATCTTGGATATTCATGGATACTGTAGTGTGGTTTGACACAATATCATATATCATTTCATATGGTATTGTAAGATACAATGTTTATCGATAAACTAATATATAATACAATAATACATCCTATGATACTATACAATATTGTGTCATATGATATATCATATGAAACAGTATAATACTGTAATATATAATGAAACAATATGATATTGTAACATATTAAATGATATTGTATCAAGATATGATATTGTATCATATAATATAATACACTATTGTATTGTGTGTAATACATTATTGTATTTAACCAAATAATATAATATCATAACATAATATATGATACAATATAGTATCATATAATACAATATCATATCAAATAATACATCACAATATTGTAACATGATATTTTATTGTATGATATAGTATGATATCATTTTATAAATTATGATATTGTACCATATGATATTGTATTGTATGATATTGTATCATATATGAAACATAATGATATTGCATCATATGATACAATAATGATATTGTATCATTTGATACAATATAATTTGATTAAACATTGCATCATATTATAAGATACAATATCATGTGATACAATATCGTATCATATTATACAATATTATATATTACAATATCATATGATACTGTTTCATGTGATACAATAATATATTATATTATTACTTATTAGGTTTGTTATTGACTGACTTCAGAAATATATTAGGTCGATCAATCTCATAGAAGGCGTGGCGAAGCCAAGCCGTCTATGAGATTGATCAACCCAATATATTTCTGTAGTCGGTAACAAATCTAATAAGTGTTTTGTTTTCCTGAGGACTATTAAGTGACACATTTAATTCAGCATCCACGCCTGTGGAGTGCATCAGAATCACAAGATGCATCATCTATTCAAATTTGATAAAGATTGAACCAATAATAACTAAAATTTGTCTGTAAAAGGGCACCTGCTCTAAAAACTTAACTAGCCCAAAAACATTAAATTCATCCACCATCTGAAAGCTATGGCTCAGATTCAGCATTCAAGCCTGTCAAGTGTATAAGTATCATAAGATGCACCATTAATACAAGTTTGGTGAAGTTAGGACAAGTAATAACTAAGATATAATCATCAGAGGGCACCTGCTCCAAAAACTTTAACCAGCTTCAAAAACCTTAACCTCCTTCAGCATCCGAAACCTATGGCTCAGATTCAGCATTCAAGCCTGTCAGGTGCATCAGTATCATGAGACGCACCATTCATGCAAGTTTGGTGAAGTTAGGACCAGTAATAATTAAGATATATTTTTTAGCATCCTTCATAATGGAGATCAGGCTTTGCATCTGAAGCTACCTCTGCGATTCATTTATATTATAGTTAAATCAACTATGCAAGTTTGAAATAGTACTATTTTCTATTAAACATGTGACATGTTCCAAAAACCACCATCATTGCAAGTTTGGTGAAGTTAGGACCAGTAGTAACTTAGAAATTGCTATCAAAGGGCACCTGTACCAAAAACTTTTTACCTGCTCCAAAAACCTTAACCTCCTCCAGCATCTGAAATTCATGGCCCAGATTCAGCATCCAAGTCTTTCAAGTCCATAAGTAGGTCCAGATGCATCATCCATGCAAGTTTGGTGAAGATAAGACAAGTAATAACTTAGATACAGGACCTGCAACAAAAACTTTAACCAGGTCCGGATGCCGACACCGAGGGTGTAGCATAAGCTACCCCCGACTTCGATTCGGTGAGCTAAAAATGGCTATCAAAGGGCACCTACATATCACACAAGATGCACAATATGTCCAAGTTTGGTAATTTAAAGGTTGAAACAGTGATACCTTAGATATACTTATAATTAAGGCAGTAAATGCAGATTGACTGGTGATTTTTTACTAATAACAGCTGTAATGCACCATTTTGGTTGAATCTGTTGTAAGCTAAGGTGTTCAAGGACCAATTGGAAGATGAAGATCGCAAAATAATTTTACAAGTGAGTTTCAAGTGAAAATTTCAGCTGATGTGACAGTTAAAAAACATCCAAGATGGCGGCAATTTGTACCTTGTGAATTATTTGGTAGAGGGTATATATTTTCATTATGAGAAAAATATATACAAATAAATATATAGGTGCTACTTAGGGCACACTATAAGCTTTAGCTCCCCTGACTTTGCTATAATTAGTATTAAAGATATCAACTATTTTTTATATGTCCTCTTATTAATTTAGTATTATATTAGTTAGTGGGTGTATGAAGTTCTGTGTACCGGTAATTGTACTAAGTTAGTTTGTAATAATGCAATGCCCTTCACTTTGTCTCCTTTTAAAATTGATCTTCAGTGTTATGATTTCACAACATATTGCTGTTGTTTCCATGTATCCAAGTAATACAATTGTCAATAAGTCAGTAATAATTATATAAGTAAATATATGCAGATACAAAAATTAACCTAGAACTGGTACTGGGAGGGTGATGTGCCCTATGGGCCTCTTATTTCCTTATATGATTTGAAGGTAGAACTTAATGGCATAAATTATGTGACCAAATGTCAGCATTATTAAAATTGATTGGCATTACATTTCATAAACCATGTGCACTGTAATTTAATCATATATATGTGTATAAGGTCACCACTTACTTTGGTTGAGAGTATTCCCCTACAATGGGACACAGACAAACTGGATCTTTCTCAGCTCTGTCTTGACACATTCCTTGAGCACTACATGTGTCTGATTTACATTCGTTGATCAAGTCAGTTTCACACTGGTCACCACTGAACCCTTCAAATATTTTAAATTAGATATTAAATAATTTTGCAATTATAAAAACATTTCATAATTCCTTTTCTAATAAGTGAAGTTTTAAAAACCCTAAACCTTTGTTCTCTTGAATTCAAACTTGTAAATCAAAACCCCTTTTTTCACTTAAAAATATCATTTTCCAAGGGTTATACAAAATTAAACATAGGTAATCACAGATTACAAAGATTACCGAGTTGAGGCATCACCTTTATGAGGCATCACCTTTATGAGACCATCTTTATAATATTATATGAAAATCATAGTTAATGATCTTGGATATTCATGGATACTGTAATAGGGTTTGACACAATATCATATGTTAAACATAGGTAAACACAGATTACAAAGCTCACCAAGACGAGGCATCACCTTTATGAGGCATCACCTCTCCGAGACCACCTTTATCATATGATATGAAAATCATAGTTAATGATCTTGGATACTCATGGATACTGTTTTGACACAATATCGTATATCATATGTTAAAAAATTGTATGATAATCATATGTTCATTTCATGTAAAATAAAATGTTTATCAATACAATAATATAAAATATGATATTGCATCCTATGATATTTACAATATATATCATATATTACAATATATAATACTGTAATAAATAATGATGCAATATAATAGTGTAACATATGATATGACATTGTATCATGTTATACATTATTGTATTTGATCAAATAATACAATATCATAATATATGATATATGATACAATAAAGTATTATATTATACAATATAATATCACATAATACAGCAAAATATTTTAACATATAACATTATATAGTATAATATTGTATTGTATGATATTGTATAATTGATACATAATATGTTATTGTATCATATAATACAATATAATTTGATACACCATCATATCATATCATATGATACAATATCATGTGATATAGTAACATAGTATAAAATACAATATAATATAGTAACATATTATATAATACAATATCATATTATACAATATCATATAATACAATATGATATTTTACAATATCATATAATCATATAATTTGATGTGATTCAATAATATATAAACCAATATCATATTATACAATATCGTATCATATGATACCATTTTATATATTTTACAATATCGTATCATATGATACAATATTATACATTGCAATATAATATGAAAAAATATCATGTGATAAAATAATATGAAATACCATGTCATATTTTACAATATTGTATCACAATATACAATACTATACATAGCAATATCATGATACAATATCATATCATAATGTACAAAAAAAATGAAACAATATCATATTGTATCATATAACTTTTCATATTACAATATGATATTATATAATATTGTACATGTATCATATAAAACAATAGTGTGTCATATCATACAATACTATATCATAGGAATCATGTTATATCATTTAACAACAAACATATCTATCAAACAGGTTTGAGTGAGGTAGGAGATTTGTTTTAGCATCCTTGATAATGGAGATCAGGCTCTGCATCTGAAGCTACCTCTGCGATTCATTTATATTATAGTTAAATCAACTATGCAAGCTATTATCTATAAAACATGTCACCTGTTCCAAATCAAAGGCCTGAAGGGCCACAATGGCGTCAAGTTGAAGCTAATTTGAAGAGTAAAAACCTGAATAATTTTTTTAAAAAGTCGAAATAATCTCCACTAAACAAAAATGCATATAATTTTTTTTATTTGTGTTATTTATGGTTCTTCTTCATTGATCACATGTTCATTTAGTTACTATAGATTAAAAAAAATCCTTAAAACACATTATGATTCTGTAACTCTAAGTTATGTATTTATATTAACATGAGACCAACTTTTCTTATTGTTTTCTGGAGATTAATTTTTATAAAAATTGAGTTGGGCGGTCAATTTAACAAAAATAAAATTTAATATGGTTTTAATGCAGTCGACTAAAATAATAAAAATAAGTGTGATTTATTTTTTATTTTCAGAAATCATTCCAATTTGGTTATTGACAATTCATTTAGAAATTGGTATCATTTATACTTACTTTTTAAAAACAAATATAAAGACAAATAAATTAGTCGACTACTTTCAAATAAATAAAAATTATGTTTTTATCACATAATTAATTAAATTACAATTCATTACAAATTGACTCACCTAATTCCTAAAAAGTTTTGAATATTAGTTAAAAATCTTTAAAAAAAAATGTTAGAAATATCTTACGAGTTAAAAAAATTGTAGATATTTTTTTTCTGTATTCAAATAGAATTAATTAGTATTAAAAGTATGATTGTGTTTAATTCTATATATTGTATATTGCTGATAAAAAATATGTCTCTTATTATCAATTGATTTAAGAATCACATGGGTCCAAATGACACGGACCGAAACGATCAGGGGTAGATATAAGAAAGCACCCATTCACATTGTTTACATTCACAAATTAAAAGTGAAAGTAGTTTGTTTAAAATTACTTTGTTTGGTTGTAGATATACTTATCGCTCGATGTAGGAAGTTTTGTTTCTAAAAGTTCAAACATTTGTGCATTGTCAACATTCGATATGGATACAAAATAATCTGTTTTGCAGGCAGGTATATTTCATAAACAAATTGTGTATGTATCGCATGTGTCTCGGTGCAAGTGTATTCATCCGCTGAAACCTAGACATGTATTTTACAATAAAATTTGAACACTATCAAAGACATCATTTATTTTTTATCTACCAACTTGTTATATTGACGTACAGTTCTATTCTAAATGGAAGTATGTCATCTTTTATTCTTCAAACACATAAGAAAACTTTGCACTCATTTCCGCGGATTTATTGATAGCATGAGTTGTTCAGCTCCTTAAAGGCAACTTCCAGCCGTACGATCCCTAGACGGCTTTCGAGCTTCGCTCGACGCCATAAAAACTAAACCTCATCCAGCATCCAAAACCTATGGCTCAGATTCAGCATTCAAGCCTGTCAGGTGGATCAGTATCATAACACACATCATCCATGCAAGTTTGGTGAAGTCAGGACAAGTATTATCTAAAATATATTTTTTAGCATCCTTGATAATGGAGATCAGGCTCTGCATCTGAAGCTACCTCTGCAATTCATTTATACTATGGTTAAATACACTATGCAAGATTGAAATAGTACTATTATCTATTAAACATATGACCTGTTCCAAAAAATTAAAACTCATCCAGCATCCGAAACCTATGGCTCAGATTCAGCATTCAAGCCTGTCAGGTGGATCAGTATCATAACACACATCATCCATGCACATTTTGTGAAGTTTGGAGATTATATAATATATTACTATATTTAAGAAATAAGGTATCATTTTTGAATGTATATCGGGATATAAATACGGGTTGGTCATATGATCAAATCCCATAAAGCCTGAAATTTGATCACGTACCAACCCGTATTTATATCCCGATATACATCCAAAAATGATACCTTATTTCTTATATTTACATTTGTTGCAAATTATGACAATAACAATACTCCATACTTTTTTTGTGATGACCTAGAAAGCAGGCAGGATTAAGATTAAAATGACGTAACAAAAAATAGTACAACAATGTTGCAAGTATTTGATTATCATGATAAATAAATATGACACTACTTTTGACAAGACAACATTGTTTTATTATAATAAAGTGAAACAGAAAAGAAAATTCTCTTGTACAATTGAAAAAAACGACTGAAGCTTGGCAGAATAGTACCAATTCTGTTGAAGTCGCAGTGCGGTTGGAAATTTGAAAACAAAGCGATTGAAAGTTGAGTTTGAGTCTACTTAGGCATTTTCAGGGGAAACTCTATCGCAAAATTAGATTCAAAATGATTTTCCTCCGACATTACAGAGGAAAGCAATTTTAACTTTTAAGTTCATTTTACGAAAAAAAACGGAGAGAGAAGCACAAGGAGTTAAATTTGACTGTGATCAGTGAATGGACTAAACACGAAAGGTCTGTGATATTGCGTTTGCGATTTTGATCGAGGCTTGTAATAAAGTCAGAAATGAATTTTAATTGAATTAACTCCTTTGACAAATTGTGATTGTAATTTTCAAGAACGCCTCGTTACGATGTCGATCCATAAACATTATTCTGTTTACAGGCCTATCTTACATGGATCATTTATTCCCCGCAATTAATGTTATATTTTCTAAGAAAATGAATGAATAAAACTTCGTATAACAAAATACAGATACTGTCAAAACTGCCGAAGCGGTCACCCCTATTAAGCAGTCACCTTTCGTATGCGGTCATTTTATTTCCTCCCGATTAAAAATCCTATATGATTGCCCTCTAAAGAGCTGTCACCTGTCTAACGCGGTCATCGTATTTTGATCCGAAACTGTACTTTCGGCAGGCATTAGGCGGCCATTTTGGTCGGTCACATGATTTACACCCGGGGATTTTAAACATGGCTTCCTAAAGTCAGGTAACTAATGTACACAATGATTATAAGCCTGAGGCAAAAGAAGCCAAATCAATCGATGTAATTATGTAATTGGCAGTTCAGATACGGATGGCGAAAAAGTAAATTGTTTAAACAGTGTATTTACAGTGTTTGTTTAATATATAACCTCATGAAATAGGTGTCAAAAATGACCGCGACGAGGCTAAAGAAAATCGATTGATTTAATAGTATGATTTTGAGTTCAGATACGGACGGTTAAGAAATAATCATGTTGAAAAGTTGATGCAAGAGTTCATGGCCAAGCCCAAATTTTGGATAAAATTACAGATATTGATGATATGTTAACAGAAGACAATATTAAGTGCAAATCTGGAATGCAGACGAAAATAAGTGACTTTTTCAAAAAATTAAAAAGAAATTAACAATTGCCTGCAAAATTCTTTGTTATGTAATTGCACTTATTTTTAAATATAATAAATGCTATTAAATTCCAAATCAATAACTTTATAAATTATTTTGTCATTTTGATCAGTATGCTAAATTGCAAGTATATAAAAACTTCCAATAATTGTTTTAATAAGGTAATTGATTATGGTAAATTCCTAAGTCTCTATTCAAAGGTCACCTCTGTTAAGAGGTCACTTTGGGTGCCTCCCAAAGGTGACTGCTTAATACAAGTTTGACTGTACGTTTATTTTTTATGCCTAAATTATGTTTTCATTACGATATCTAATAGGTGTGTTTCATCACAAGTCGGTTAGTTTGAGCACATAGAAAAAGTAGTGACCTACATTATTCATGCGCTACTTTGACCTCTTGACCCATAATGATGTTATGCAGGAATAACAGCGGATTGCGCAAACAGTGTTATATAAGGGAAAACATAATGTATAAAATTATATCATTCAACAACAAACACATCTATCAAACAGGTTTGAGTGAGGTAGGAGATTTTTTTTAGCATCCTTGATAATGAAGATCAGGCTCTGCGTCTGAAACTACCTTTGTGGTTCATTTATAATATAGTTAAATCAACTATGTAAGCTAGTATCTATAAAACATGTCACCTGTTCCAAAAAACTAAACCTCATCCAGCATCCAAGACCTATGGCTCAGATTCAGCATTCAAGCCTGTCAGGTGCATCAATATCATACGACGCATCATCCATGCAAGTTTGGTGAAGTTAGGACCAGTAATAACTAAGATAATATGTAAACGGTATGACAGTTGGACCAATTGCAGATTCAACACAGTGCAGTTTGATTTTTTTGTAGAATAAAATTTATTTGAATTTATTTGAAACGCACACAGTAGAATCTGCCTATCTATAGTCTCAAATCATATGCCAAGTTAAGCTAAACGTCGCGTGCTCAGTCTTTATGATTATGACGTCATGTTTCATACATAAAACGTAAAAGTTTTGTCTTCGGAAATAGCCGAAGAAAAGTTCTTGATTCCAAGAGTTTTTTATTTCTTCTTTCAATGCTTATAATTTTCCAAACTTGATGATTTGAATTTTCTCTACTTTATTCAGTCTCTTAAAGATCGCTTTCTTGATGTTAATGATTTTATTTTCCATCTAATAATTTGATAAGAAAGATGTGAAACTAGTTGTATTTCTTGATTAAAGCACTGTTTAAAGTTGTACAGTTTGCACAGTCAAATATTTTCATCTTAATTACTTTCGAATAAACATTGGAAAGTTTTTTATCAAGGTTCGGCGCAAAAAACATCAACAAGCCACAGTCATATAATGATCGAGTTAACTTTTGTTTAACAAAATGGCGGCCAACATGGCGGCGCCCAGGGCTGAAAGAAATTTTTTTGGCCCTTAGTACACCTGATTCAACTTCTATTTTTCACTGATTTTCTTATATATACGTGTTACCATTAAGCCTTGCTTCGCTCGGTATAATCATCAGAGAGCACCTGATCCAAAAACTTTAACCAGCTCCAAAAACCTTAACCTCCTCCAGCATCCAAAACCTATGGCTCAGATTTAGCATTCAAGCCTGTCAGGTGCATCATGATCAGTATCATAAGATGCACCATCCATGCAAGTTTGGTGAAGTTAGGACCAGTAATAACTAAGATATAATCATCAAAGGGCACCTGCACCAAAAACTTTAACCTGCTCCAAAAACCTTAACCTCCTCCAGCATCTGAAATTCATGGCTCAGATTCAGCATTCAAGCCTGCCAGGTGCATCAGTGTCATAAAATGCACCATCCATGCAAGTGTTTCGTGAGGTTAGGACCAGTGATAACTAAGATATAATCATCAGAGGGCACCTGCACCAAAAACTTTAACCAGCTCTTAAAACCTTAACCTCATTTAGCATCTGAAACCTATAGCTCAGATTTAGCATTCAAGCCTGTTAGGTGCATCAGTATCATAAAACGCACCATCCATGCAAGTTTGTGAAGTTAGGACCTGTAATAACTAAGATATAATCATCAAAAGGCACCTTCTCCAAAATCCTTAACCTCATCCAGCAATCAAAACCTATTGCTCAGATTCAGCATTCAAGCCTGTCAGGTGCATCAGTATCATAAGACGCACGATCAAAGCAAGTTTGGTGAAGTTAGGACCAGTAGTAACTTAGAAATTGCTATCAAAGGGTACCTGCACCAAAAACTTTAACTTGCTCCAAAAACCTTAACCTCCTCCAGCATCTGAAATTCATGGCCCAGATTCAGCATCCAAGTCTTTCAAGTCCATAAGTAGGTCCAGATGCATCATCCATGCAAGTTTGGTGAAGATGGGACAAGTAATAACTTAGATACAGGACCTGCATATAGCTGGGTATAGCATAAGCTCCCCCCGACTTCGGTGAGCTAAAAAGCAGTTTTAAGCTAGCTGGCCCCCTCCTTCACACCATATTTTCTTTTTTGAGACAGCTAGTATGAATAGTTAAAAAGAATTTTGGAAGTTAATTTTTGTGACAAAAAACATGTCATTGAATTTTTAAATTAATAATAAGCACAACAATCATTCTTTGAATACTTACTGTATGTGTGATTACAGACTTTGTCAAAGTATAAAGCTGTACCAGTGTATGGTTCAGGAGGGACGTCCTTGTAAACTATAAAGCAGAACCCATTGACATAATACATGACCCTGCACTTTTCATCATTCAAACATTCACTCTCACAGTTCTCAAAAGATTTTTTGGTTGCTCTTTCCGTGTTGTTATCCTTAACAACATAATTTCCTGACAGTTTCTGCAATTCACAAACTTTGTCTGAAATATGAAAAAAAAAATATCAAGAAATGCATATTTTTTACCTTGATGAATAAAGCCTCTATATTCTGCAACATCTTATACTTCACATATAATCAAAACTTTTATCAAGACTATATGAAAATCATTTCATTGAAGTAGTGACACTACTAATGAAGGTTAATTTTTCAAACATGGCTTATTTTATAGCTACTATGTATTCCAGATTCTGAGTTGTTGGTTCCAATTATTTAAAGAACAATTTCAAGGGTATCCTTGTACATGTAAAATTTTACCAACATTTTAGGAGTGGTATGTACATAGTCCTAATACTGGTAGTAAATAACAATTTGAAAGACAAGAGGCCCATGGGCCACATCGCTCACCTGAGCAACAACGGCCATGATAAAACAGCTTTATGGAGTCATATACAAAATATCTGAACAATGATATATAATAGATCCTGTATAAAAAAAAAAAACTTCATATTCTTATGTTTATCATTGAGCCCCTTTGTAACAGGACGATTTTACAGGCATATCACATATTGGGCATTGCAGTTCTCGAGAAGATCTTAACAACATCAAACTTTGAACTCAAGAATTGTCCAGGGCCAGAGTCTAAACAATTTTAAAGAATCAACAATATATCAAAATGTTTGCATATAAGTAAAACCATATAAATTAATAACATTTGAGTTTTTGTGAATAATTTTAATGTTTTGAACTTTTCCTTTATTAAATTGGACCCCCCCCCCATGTGGTCCAACCCTACTCCTGAAGATTATGATTTTGACAAATTTTAATCTACACTATCTAACTGAAGTCACAGCTTTTCTAAGCAAATTGTGTTTTAGAAAATGACTTTTAAAGATTTTATATTCTTATGTAAAAATTTGACCCCCCCCCTAACTGTGGCCCCACTCTAACCCCAGAGATCATGATTTGAACAAACTTTAAATCTTCAAAAATCTTCTTCTCTTAAATTGATCAGCCAGAAAAGCTGTAGGATGCTTCCACACAAATTACAGCTTTTCAGGCTAATTGGTTTTACAGAAGAAGATTTTTAAAGATATACTCTATATATTCCTAAGATGTAAAAATTGGACCCCCCACTGTGGCCCTACCCTACCCCTGGGGATCATGATTTTATCAAATTTGAATCTACCCTAACCGAGGATGCTTTCACACAAGTTTCAGCTTTTTTGGATGATTGGTTTCTGAGAAGTTTTTAAAGATTTTTCTCTATATATTACTTTGTAAAATTCTAAACCCCCCCCCCCCCCCCCCCCCATTGTGGCCCTACCCTACCCCTGGGGATCATGATTTGAACAATCTTGAATCTACACTACCTGAGGATGCTTTCACACAAGTTACAGCTTTTCTGACAGATTCATTTTAGAGAAGACAATTTTTAAAGATTTTCTCTATACATTCCTATGTAAAAATTTTACCCCCAATTGTGCCCCCACCCTAGCCCCGGGGATCATGATTTGAACAAAGCTTAAATCTACACTACCTGAGGTTGCTTCCACACAAGTTTCAGCTTTTCTGGCCGAATGCTTTTTGAGTAGAAGATTTTTGAAAAATACCAACAAAGTTTCAATTATTTTTAATTATCTCCCCTTGAAAGAGGGCGTGACTATTTTCCCAAATTTGAATCCCCTTTACTTAAGGATGCTTTGTGCCAAATTTAGTTGAAATCGGGCCTGTGGTTCTGGAGAAGAAGTCGAAAATGTAAAAAGTTCACGGACAGACAGACGGACGCTGGACAAAAAGTTATCAGAAATACTCACTTGAGCTTTCAGCTCAGGTGAGTTTAAAAGTGACACAGAAATCCAGCTATATAGCTTTTATCTTGACTTTTCAATTGAACTTTCTTGCTTTCCCTGTACTTTTCCCCCATACTTTCCTGATACTGTTTTAATGTTTACTTTTTCAAAGGTCATCTCAGTCTCTTTACAACTTTTCTTTGATAAGATGGCCAACATACATGTATTGGACATATGTGCATGCTATAACTTTTATTGTATCAGTAATTTGGAAAGGTTTGTATGAAAATTTCCTAGTGTTAAATATTGTTGCAACTTGAAGCTTTAAATGTTTTATTGATTTGAATGATGTTACACTGGATTTTTTTTAATAATTAAGATATTATATTCAAATGAAAGACTGTTTGTGCTGGTTTTAAGGTTATCTGCTTGTAATTACAGATCTTATTATTTTCATTCTGTTTCTTTTATCTACTATAATTCTTATTTTTCTAACCAATTTGTGCAAACAATATTTATAACATCCTTTGATGGAGATCCTTAAAATTTTCAGCATGAAATTTTAAACCTGGCAATCATACATAAACGAAGTGCCATGCTATGATAGCGATTTAATTGAGAATGGAATTTTAAAACAATATCATTCATATATATTAGATTATTAGAAACTGTTTTTTAAAAGAAATAAAAAATAGTTTGGTGTTTAAAATAAGATCAGATTAACCCAAATATCAGAATAACGACTGGTTATTATAAGAAACTTACTTGACGGGCAAGTGCAGTTAAAGCTGTCTCCATTTGGTACACAAGTTCCTCCATTAAAACATGGGTTGGACTGACACACATCAAGAAGAGTCTCACAGGAAGCACCACTGTAACCTTTTAATTAGAAACCTTTCATCTATTAGAGGTAAAGTCCAATATATTAACTAAAGTTCCAGAGGCCACAATGCTCAACTGAGTATTGCTTTAAACTTTAAACCTAAGAAGACAAATTTACAACCATATTTCTTGAATATTCCGTACATAGTTTTTTTTAGATTTTTTTTCTTGTGGGAAAGGGGTCATATTATACATCACAATGGAGTTTTGAATCATTTTTCTTTTAGGTAAAGCACAAGCTATTATACTAATGGACATAACCTTCATATAAAAATGGTTATTTTTTGTTTGTCACAATGTTTATCTGAGTCATTGTTAATGAATTGACTGAGTTTATAAGATATGGACCGGACATAATTGCACAAACAGATGGACAGACAGATGGACGGACAAGGTGATTCCTCTTTACCCCTCCAAATTTTGTTTGCAGGGGTATAAAAAAAGGAATTCTTGGGTACTGGTAACCCTAGCTGATTTCTTTGAAATGGTTTTAATGTGGTATCAGTTTTCAGTAAGTACCGTATTTTTCGGACGATACGACGATATTTTTTTCTCTGAAGCAGAACAACCGACTTATTGTCCAGATCGACTTGTCTAAGGCTCGAGTTCGGAAAATTTTCCAAAAATAGCATTAAAAATCTTGTATTTAATCATTTAAAATTGGTTGTGTGAATGGATATTACCTTGTTGAAATCTTTGTTCATCTTTATTTATTGTCGTTTTCACTCATTTGTTAACATTAGTATACATAATAATACCAGTAATTAAAAAAAATGGTCCATGTCTTTAATCAATTAAAAGTTTTACCGTTCCGTAATTTTAAACACATCGTCACATGGTATCCATATACTACTAGTGGGAAGATAACATTGCGCAGTAAAATTGAAACCAAATTCGAATGGAACAAATTATTGCGGTAAGTCCTGGGAATGTTTAATTATAAGAGATATTTAATTACATATTACTAAATGTGTGTAAGTTGTATTAGTGTTCATCTTTTAATTGATAATTATCGTAGGTATTTTTGCATTTATTCACGGTAGGCTGACACCGATTGTGTTATTAATCATGCCCTACGGCTGAGATCTATATGTGTTCACTCATGGTTTTGAGAGAATAAATGAATTGAATTGACTCTCTGTGTATATAAAGTGTACCGTTATACGGGTGTTTATATTTCGCTGATTAATTATAGTCCAATTCTTTGATTGTTGTTAAATAAACATTGTAAAGAAACGTATGTATGTCGTATATCGTCATTATCAAGTCGTACAAATGATCGATCTATTTTTAACAGTGTCTAAGTAAAGCATTAATATTTAACTGCATAACTGGACACAAAGTAAACAAGTAAAATCGAATCAAAATAATTGCTAATCTTCCTGCACTTGAGATCCCCCTTTGAAGTCCGACACGAGACAGGTGCATGCTTTTGACACCGGAAATTGTTAAACAAAGATTGACCACGCGCCGAGTCAACAGGTGGCTGGTTACGTAATGGCGAATACACTGGCGATAACTTGTTTGATGCAAGGAATAGTGGTCAGAGTGGATAAATATTTTTATACATGGAATTAAATATTTTTGACAACGTAAGTTTAGTTTACACTGTTACAACCTGTATAACACGCGATGTCGGGAATTGCATGCAAGCAATTTTATAGATGTTACCGGTATTTAAAAATACCATGCATAATTATAAACGTAATTGTTTAAATGTTAATCATTAATAATAATTGATAGCAATATCGGGGATGTCCTTTGCATCATACACTGATTATGTTACCTCCAGTTTGATACGCCATTTTGAAGCGATTAGATCGACGTATCGTTCGAATCGACATATCTAAGGATTTTTTTTAATTTTTGGCTTAAAATGATCAATTCGACTAGTAGTCCACATCGACGAGTCGTCCGTAAAATACGGTAATTTTAGAGTTTGATCATCTTTAAGATGAGTACATTTGTAATCCATCTACTGTAAGTTAAGTTACAGAATTTTTAAAGTAAATTTTCTTACACTCAGTACTCTACTAAAGGGTACAAATTTTGTGATTTAAATTGTAGTGGGCTAAAATAAGCCAAAGTTCAAACCCCGCTAGAGTTGCAGATCATTCTTTTCCTGGACTGTTTGTTTCATTTATCATAAACAGATTTTTAATACTCTACCTTCGTTACAAATGCAAACTGCTTCATGGTTTAGGAGGTGACAATCTCCATTGCTACACCCTTTCAAAGTTGTACTATTACATTCCAAAGTATCTAAAAATCAAATAATTATACATATGATGTCAAACATTCTATGATATACTGCGGGTAACATTAAACATAGAATTAACTTTGGACAGCCTAATGTTTGCCTTATATACCAGAAATTGTGTATTTGGTGAAAAAGACTTATGGCAATCATTTGCAACTATTAATGAAAATTTTACTTCAGTCAATGACTTTAGGACACAATTACTATTTTATTTACTGGTAAAACATACCTATGGCGACACAAGAACTTGAACTGTTACGGCCCAAACCTTCAGTTCTTTTACTTTCATCACATTCTGTACAAGTTGTTTGTCCTTCACCATCTTGGTAATAATGGAGTGGACACTCTTGACATGGTTCATGCCCAGTAAAAGAATATTTTCCAGGTGGACAAGGAGCTATAATGAAGGTGGGTTTGTGGTTATAAATAATTCAATTTTGTCAAGTCTCAAGCAGACAGTATTACATGTATAGACTTATTAAATACAAAATATTATCATATCATTGCTTTCTAATCAATTTGGCTTTAGTATACATATTATCAATACCTTAATACCTTAAAATACTAGTGACAAATGTAATCAAGGCAAAAATTGTATTTGAAGTGCAAAAAGGTAAAATTAAATGACCTATTACAAAAAGGGATTAACACCGACTCCTTTATCTTTGTATTTTTTAAGAAAGTTTCTTCTGCCAATTTTCTCAAGAAATTGATACTTCCACATTGTAGAATGAGATACCTTAAGAAAATCTGAAGTTTTTAGTTTTTTGTAGAGAATTTAAGGCTTGATGTTGATGAGTAAATCATGTGACCTAGAGCTAGTTCTATGCAAGAACCTTGCTTCGATTTACATTTTCATCTGCTAAGCTTGGAACATATAAATCTATTGATGACAATATAAATACCCCTGTGCTATGCATGAACATTACACTCATACCTTTACAGCCTTCTTTATCGGGAACACCATTCTTCACGTCTGTTTTAGAACCAGCAGGACAATCTTCACAGTTAGTTGCATTTACCCAATACTTATCTTTGCCGCATGGCCTACAGTTTGTCATTCCATCCTCTGATGTAAAACCAGGTGGACATTTTGCTAGTAAAAAGAAACACTTTGGAAATTGATGATTACAACAAAATATTAAGCAATGTTCATTATCATCTTTTATAAACTACCCCAACATCTAATTCGTTTGAATAAAAAGCTACAATTTCAATCCAGTGGAAGATATAACTTTTATTAAAACAAAAAATCTGCATACTTATCAGGGTTATTAGTTGGACACAAATAACATTTGCTTTTTATAGTTTTTTTTTTAAAATTATTATCATTACATATACTTTAACCCTTAAATCACTTTTTTTTTCAAAAACTATCTGATCATTTGCAATTTTCATCAACCTTTTAGACTTTATAGATTCCAATTCATATAAGGATGTTTAATGTGCCAATAAAGTTTTGATAATATTGCCTCAGTGGTTCTTGAGAAGAAGTAAAAATGTAAAATGGCTAGATGCCAAACAACGTGATCAGAAAGCTCATCTGAATCTTTGTTGAGCCAAAAATTATATTCCCTACCTCTCAATCCAGAACTGAAACACTGAGTCATGAGAAAGCAGATCAATTTTTTTTAAGGTGACCATCAATGCTTCATGTTAAATCTTATGTTTTCAATAATGAAAGGTATACTTTTCCAAAACATCATTTTGCTCATCATAGACTTTCAAAGAATCAGGCTAGCCTTAGTGTTTTGGGGGAATATATGTGTGAGCTATATTAACTTTATAGTGGTATCAAATACTAATAATCTTTGTTTATAATAAGTGCATACCAATACAAGTTGTTTTATCAACACTTGATACTGAATTTCCTCCACAAGATTTACAAATTGACTGTCCTGTTAAGTTTTGATACTGTCCCTCTTCACACACCAAACAAGCAGTTCCACTGAAATACCTTCCCTGCGGACATCTCACTGTTGAATATAGAGAAAGTCTGGTAAAATTAATAAATGATATTTAAAGGTTTTTTTTCATCACATATTAAAAAAAATCAAAAATTTCATATCATAATTTAAACCTAAAACAGAGGTAATCAAAAATTAAAGAGCTCTCAAAGACAAGGCATCACCGTTATGAGACCACCTTATCATATTATATAAACATAGGTAATCACAGATTACAAAGCTCACCGAGACGAGGCATCACCTTTATGAGGCATCACCTTTATGAGACCACCTTTATCATATTATAGGAAAATCATAGTTAATGATCTTGGATATTCATGGATACTGGTTTGACACAATATCGTATATCACATGTTAAGAAATTGTTTGATAATCATTAGTTAATTTCATACAGTATTGTAAGATTCAATGTTTATCAATATACTACTATAAAAAAAGAAATTGCATCCTATGACACTATACAATATTGTGTAATATGAAATATAATATGATACAATATAATACTATAATATATTATGATACAGTATGATTTGTAACATATGATATGACATCATATCAAGATATGATATTGTATTGATCACGTTTCAATATTATATGATAAAATATACATTCATATGATACAACATCATATCACATAACACATCACAATATTGTAACATATGATATCATATTGTATGATTTAGAATGATATTGCTTTATTTATTATATTGTATCATATGATACAATATAATTTGATACAACATTGTATCTTATCATATGATATGATATCATATGATACAATATCATGTGATACAATAATATATTATTTAATACAATATCATATAATATGATTCAATATCATAATATTATATGATAAGTATCATGTGATACAATTATATATTATATAATACAATATCATATAATACAATATCATCTCATATGATACATTATTATGTATTGAAATATCATATAATAAAATATCATGTGACACAACAATATATTTTATAATACAATGTCATATTATACAATATTGTATCATAATATACAATATCATATATAACAATATCAGTTGAAACAATATCATATAGTAATGTACAAAAAAATTGATACAATATCATATGTAGTATCATATAATTTTTTACAATATAATATCATATAATATTGTATCATATAATACAATAGTGTATCATATCATACAATACTATATCATAGGAATCATATTATATCATTGAACATCCAACACATCTATCATGCAAGTTTGAGTGAGGTAGGAGGTTATTTTAGCATCCTTGATAATGGACATCAGGCTCTGTATCTGAAGCTACCTCTGCAATTCATTCATATAGTTAAATCAACCATACAAGTTTGAAACAGTACAATTATCTATTAATAAAAACATGTGACCTGTTCAAAAAAACTAAACCTTCTCCAGCATCTGAAACCTATGGCTCCGATTCAGCATCCACGCCTGTCAAGTGCATCAGTATCACAAGATGCATCATCTTTTCAAATTTGATAAAGATTAAACCAATAATAACTAAGATTTGTCTATCAAAGGGCACCTGCTCAAAAACCTTAAACTCATCCAGCATAGCTCAGATTCAGCATTCAAGCCTGTCAGGTGCATCAGTATCATAAGATGCACCATCTATGCAAGTTTGGTGAAGTTAGGACCAGTAATAACAAAGATAGGATCATCAGAGGGCACCTGCTCCAAAAACTTTAACCAGTTCCAAAAACCTTAACCTCCTCCAGCATCTGAAATTAATGGCCCAGATTCAGCATTCAAGCCTGTCAGGTGCATCAGTATCATAAGACGCACCATCCATGCAAGTTTGGTGAAGTTAGGACCAGTAATAACTAAGATAGAATCATCATGGGGCACCTGCTCCAAAAACTTTAACCAGCTCCAAAAACCTTAACCTCCTCCAGCATCTGAAATTCATGGCCCAGATTCAGCATCCAAGTCTTTCAAGCTTATAAGTAGATCCAGATGCATCATCCATGCAAGTTTGGTGAAGATAGGACAAGTAATAACTTAGATACAGGACCTGCACCAAAAACTTTAACCAGGTCCGGATGCCGACGCCAACCCCAACGCCAACAAGACATGTAATATATGTTATATAAACAAATCAAAATGGTTTACAACTGCATTTTTCATTAACAAGTGTATTTTATTGAAAAATGTTCATATTTTACAAATCAATCTAAAATGTTTAGTAACAAATCAATCGGTGCTTGTTAGTTTCAATAAATTAAATAATGATACGCTGCTCTTGTTGAAATGAATCATTGGGGCGGCTGGATGGAACTTCGGAAAGCTGTTTTCTTTTCCCCGGTAATTAAAGGTCAAGTTGACGTTTGTTGTTTTCAGCACCCACTCGCTAGAGTCGATTACTCTAATTGTATTTATCAAAGTTTGCTAATTAATTAAGCAATTAAAGTACCTCGGAATTTAAAATGAATCGCAGACATTGTCCTGACATTTTGATTTTCGGGGAACTGTTTACGTTTACGTTTGCTTAGCAACTGGCTCGTTGAATTTCGCACCCGACATAATTAATATGCAGAATAATTACACGCGCGGGTGATATAACAGTTTTGGGAGGGCAATATCACTGTTTCCTGTGAAATATAAATATTTCCAGGGGGCAATATAACTGTTCTTGGCGTGATTCAGCAGTTTTCGGGGCATAGTACTAAAAATTTTTCATTTGTGACATAACGAGAAAACTTATTCAAAAACGTTATATTAAATATTTGTATCATGTGATATGACAACAATATTGTATATTGAAATGATTTGAAATAATACTGTATATCATAATATGATATATATCATACCATACAATTTTTTATCATATGATTTTATAACAAATCATAATACAAAACATAATATAACTAGAACTTTTTTTGTCTTCAACCAAAAGTAAGTTCTTTTCGACATCCCATTATTCAAAATGTCAGGAAAAATTATATCAATTTTTTTTTTTTTTTTTTTACAAATTCTTCAACGCCTTGGTATAATTAGTTGCCGAAATAAGAACTTATAAGTAATGCAATGTCAAAAGAAAGATAACTTCAGAACTTCAAAAGTAAATATACTTTTAATTTCTAAAAGAATAATTTCAAACAAGAGGCCAATAGGCCTTAACGGTCAGCTGTCCCCCGGCTGTAGAACTTCCATGGAATTCTATGGATATTCCATGAAAATCCATGGAAAAAGTGTCCATGGAAAAAGCCTGGAGTATTTGGACTCCTTGTCCAGGATATCCCGGCTGTAAAACTTCCATGGACTTGTCTCATTTTTCCATGGATTCCAGGCTTTTCCATAGAAATTCCATGGAAATGCCTGGAAACATGGACATAATCCAGGATACATGGACAAGAACAGACTGGACTTCCATGTACAATGTCCATGGATAGCATAAACATCATGGAAAATGGGTGGAAAATTACTGGAAAGTTGGACTTAGAATTTTTATCATAATAATTGAACTTAAAAATTTTACAAGCTGGAATAATATGGACACTTCAGTAGTCAGTTGTAATTTTTTTCTAAGTCGAAAATTTGTGGCATTCAATAGATTTTTAAAAAAAATCTGTAACTTGTCCCACTGTTATTGTAAACAAACATGGATTTTTGCTCTATGAAGCTAAGTTAAAGCTTATACCCTTTCAAATGAGAATTTACAACTTTGTTGTAGTTAATACAAAAATATAAATGTAGATGTGTAATCATGGTAATGTTTGTACTTGCAGGAAGTTTTGATATGATGATAATTTAGGATTAATGCTCATTTTAAAATCAAATTTTTTGACGGTTCAATGGCCGTGGTCATTGTAAGACTACATGGATCTCCTTTAGAAGAAAAGTCTACATGAAGATATAAATGATAAACATATGGTAAAATTAATATAAAAATTTAAAAAAAATATGGATTTTTTCTTTACTCATTTTTTCTAAGGTAGATCTGATGGTTAATTTGTTGACTCCTTAATGCATACCCTGCCAGCCATTCCTTATGTACAGCATTGTAAAGTTATTAGAATGTGAACTTGCTCACTTAATTTTATCGCATCACTGTCATAAGAAATTAAATAAGTTTGTTTCACGTCTTTGGTGTCTGGGGAAAACTTTAGTTGATTTCATACTTGATTGAGGTGCATTTTAGCAAGTTAATACACTGTAAAGAAACTTAATGTTCAGTAAAAATGTAGATATTACTTACAAAACTTAGTGCAAATTAAGATAAAGAAATAAAGTATGATTTTATATTTATTTGAGTTCCAATGATTTGATAAGTTCCAAAAGCCTGCTGGTTCAAAACCAGAGGGGTTTAAATTAAACAGACACGACTTGTGTAAACTGCGTACTTAACAACTCGTACGTTCCTTCAAATTCTGAAAATATGATATTGACATCTTTAGTACCTTAAATTCAGTCTAATTTAAACGAATTAATTTACTATGATCAACTTATGTTTCAAAAAGTTTATATTAAAATCAAATCGAAGTCCCAATTTATCAGAATATACTGTCAACGTGTTGGTTTGATTCTCTAACGTCACTTCCTCCTTAAATGATGACGCACTTTTAAAGGAAGCAGACAGATCTTCAACAAGTGGTATGGAACATTGAAAAATCACAATGATGCAGCAGTTGTAGTTCAGAGTAATGATTAGAAAGGTAAAATAATTCATGTTGAAATCACCTTTAGTGTAAATGAGATAAACGTGGTAACTTTAAATTAATGAAACAATGAAGTAATGTTTTGTTAATCATTTCAAAATGGCGATTTTGAATTTTAAATTTTTGGAGAGTATATTTTTTTTTGTATATAGATAAAGTTAAGTAGTTATATATTAGAGAATATTGAATTATTTTTTTTACTCTGGTTACAAAGATGGATGGATACAAAAAAGAAAAGAAAGTAAGAAGAACATGGACACAGAGAAAAGAAAGTAAGAAGAACAAGGACAAATAAGAGAGATTGATTATGAAGGAACAAAGAATTATGCTGAAAAAGCCAGTTTGTAGTATTATCATGTTTTGTCCCAACATTTTTATTGCATTTAAACCTGTTTGGAATTATACCGGTAATTTTTTTTCTCAGAAAAATTATATTTGTAAAATATATATAGGCCTATATTGATTCTGCATAATATCTGTTTATGTTTTGGGTTATGTTTTGAGAGAAAAAATACTGTGTCTTGAAATTTTTGAAAATTTAAGAATACATGATTACATCATTTAAAATGTTGTAGTTTTTTTTTATTTGTAGTTATACTGAAGATTCGTGTGATTCTTGGACAATATACTTTATATGTACATTGAACCTTTAATCAAGTATTAGGCAGTTTTGGTATTGAAATTTGCCTGACACCAGGGTGTCGAGGAATATTTGTAATGCAATGATTTCCAAGCTATTTCCATGGATTTCCATGCTATTTCCATGGACCGTCCATGAAAAAGCGTCCAGGGAAATGCCATGTAATTCCATGGAAAAATGAGAGGGTAGTTCCATGGAATGTCTATGGTTCCATGGAATGTCCATGGAATTTTGTGTTAAATTACCATGGACATTTTCCAGTTATTTTCCACCCTTATTTTGTCAAATAATCAGTAGCATATAACCCATACACAAAGTTTTCAAGGAGTCTCATATATGCATTTAATTAAGTTTCATTCTGGAGTAGAAAAATTATAAATTTGTAATGACAACCACCTCCCTGCCTGAACGCTTTAAAAAAGGACTATGAAACCTATAATTTTAGCGAAAAACTTAAAGATCATAATAGAGTGCATGACCTGATATTGAAATGGTGCAAGACTCTGATAAAAGATAATTTTCCCATATTTGTTAACTTTCAGGATAGGTTTTATGTGCATATGTTTTCATAGATAAACTAAAACAAGGTGGCTAGTATACATGTTTTACCTAAATCAACCTCCCATCCCCATCCCCTGGGGTAGACAGAAACTCTCCCTTTGGGCATTTCAACAAACAAACAAATGTTTAAAAGCCATCAGCTTTAAAAGCCATCATAAGTTACTCACTTCTCCCATTCCAGCTCTTAAATATTCAACATTCATTGACAATTAATCACATTCTGGCAATTATATCAAAATCATTTTACATCTGTATCAGTGATTTTAGTTAGCCAATTATTACTTTACTACTAACAAGTCTATTTGTTTATTTATTTTTGTTTATTTTCAAAAACTGTTTTTGTTTCAAATGATAAAAATACTTGCATAAGTCTTTTGATCATACAACTTCTTTATAATTACATTATATTCAATGATTAATTACTAAATATGAACAAGCAAAGGAAGATAACTCCATTATGAAGAAGTAAGGGAAGATAACTCCATTAACTGTTATCCCCCCCACCCCTCCCCCTTTTGAACTCTTTCCAAATGCTTTCACAATCTCTTAACTTTGATAGACAGCTCCATTCTTACTCTTTTCTATATTTGTGAATTTACTCATTTCTTTCATTGAAATTCCTGAGCAGAATAAAATAAAATAATAAGACAAATATATACCCCCCCCCCCCTCCCAGCTATAACCCTTGCCTTACATGTTGGTGGCATGAAATATTACTAAAGATGACAGCTCAATGTTTTTTTCTAAATATGTAGTCAGTTGTAATTCTGTGTCAGTAGACGTTTCTTAAACATATATATTACATGTATCACTAAATTACCATTTTGGCCACACCCTGCATTAAGAACCCCTATACACTATATGAGTGCTTTGCCCCCGCCCTAGATCCCTACATTGGGAGACTACATAATTGAAATTTATAATTTTGATAGACGGCTTTATTTTCTTTCTTTATACATGTTATATGCAGTCAGTTTTTATTCAGTATCAGCTGAAGTAAAGAAGACAATTTTTAACAATAAATGCACACTATATAACTATTTTGGCCCCACCCTAGAGTCAGAACCCCTACCTCGGGGGACATGGAGTTTAAAATTTTGTTAGAGGGCTTCCTGGTCTACAAAATCGTGAATTCAGTTTTCCTTACAGGTGTGTGGCAGTAGAGAAGATCATTTTTAAATATCATATGCATTAACACTATACATCCATTTTGGCCCTACCCTAGAGTTAAAACCCATACTCCAGGGGATATGAAATTTAAAATAAAATTTTAGTAGAGGACTTCCTGGTAAACATAATTATGAAGTCAGTTTTCTTTACAGATGTGTGAGAGTAGAGAAGAAGATTTTTAAACATTATATGCATTAACACTATATGGCCATATTAACCCCCCCCCCCCAAGGTCCTGAACCCCTGACCCAGGGGCCATGAATTTCACAATTTAGGTAGAGGAGTTAGTGGACATCATAACAATGCATTCAGTTTTTTGCCCACATGAGTGGGAGTAAAGAAGAAGACTTTCTAAGATCTAATACATTTTCACTATATGGCTATATTGGCCCAGCCCTAGGGCCTAAAGCCCTGACCCAGGGGTCATGAATTTCACAATTTCGGTAGAAGACTTCATGGACATCATACCATGCATTTAGTTTTTAATAAATATATATGGGAGTAGAGAAGAAGATTTTCTAAGATTTAATACATTTTTACTATATGGCCATATTGGCCCCACCCTACAGCCTGAACCTCTGACCCAGGGGTCATGAATTTCACAATTTTGGTAAAAGGCTTCATGGATATCATAACCATGAAATCAGTCTTTTTCCTCACATGTGTGGGAGTAAAGAAGAAGATTTTTGAAAAGTTGGCTTTTTTTGGGCATATTTAGCCCTGCCTGTCACGCCCCTGGGTCGGTAGAGCCATGAATTTCACAATTTAGATTCCTCTTACCATAGAGATACTTCACACCAAAAATGGTAACAATTGGCCTTGTAGTTTTAAAGAAATAGTTAAAAATGTAAAATTGTTAATGCACGACGGACGATGCACGATGATGGACGAAAACAGATAGCAATAGGTCACCTGAGTTTACTCCGGTGACCTAAAAATCAAAAAAAATTTAGTATTTATTTCTTGGACAGAAAACTTGGTATGCCTAGAGTATTTATCTTCTACGTTCTTTAAGCAAAGCGAGATAACTCTTTTAAATTAATTTTTCAACTTTTATTTTAAAAAATTGTAATATACATGCCCTTAAAACTCTTATAAGGAGTCAAAAAGTGGCCTCTCGGACCATGATTTTTAAATTGTACTCTTTACTCCAAACTAAAAACCAGAAAGATTTTAAAAATCAGATGAAAATTTAAAAAGTTACAGCTAAAGGGCTGTTTTCGGCTTTGATCCTAGATCCCTTATCTTTCAAAATTTTAATCCCAAAACCTTTTCCAGTCTGCGCATCAGGTCCCTCATTAAGAAGATTAAATATGAAAATATTTACTTGAAAGCCTTTTTGAGAAAACGTGACACGCATGAATTCAGTTTAACATTAAAACTCCCATAGACGATTTTTTATCAACTTATAAAACCGGAAGTTCTCAATGGTTTTAAAAGAAACTTAAAATATATGATAATTATGACAGTTTTGGTGGTTATTTCAATTTGTACTTTTTTCATCCCCCCTTTTTTCAAAGTTTGAAGCCTAATATCTCGAAAACAGCAAGTGATAGTTGCTTACAATTTTGTATATCATAGCATGAAGTATCTAATTCCAAAATTTCCTAGTTTAAAATATAAAAAATAAAATAGATACAAGGGTCCTTTCAATATTTTGTATTTTGCATGTGTAAAATGGAAGTATATAAACCGGAAGTCCAAATAGGGACATATGGGAGAAATAAACAATTGCTACAAGAATTCAAAATTAAATTTTTATTTTTGTCTTCCGTTATCAAAAAATTGCTGATGAAACTTTGTTAAGAAGAATTAATAATAAAACAGAACGAAAACAATAGGTCTTTTCGACCGAAAGTCAAAAAGCCCTAATAAAATAATGTAATTTTTTCGAATTGTATTGTATAATATGAAATTAAATCATATGATATGCCAAAGTATTGCATTATATGATTTGATAATATTGTATCATGATATCATTTTGTATCATATGATATAAACAAGAGGCCACATCGCTCACCTGAGCAACAATCTATACTTAAAATTAATACTTTGTGCCAATTAACTTAAAAATGCCTGCACCAGAGTAACTTCTTAAACCTTTGGTATTTCAACAAGTGTTATATGAATTCTGTAAGCTATATTTGAATTTTACCTGATAAGTAATTTTTGTACAATAAATCTAAAACCTACTTTCATTTTTGATAAACAAGCTCGAAATAGCAAAAATGAGAGTAAGGCGGTGGACACGCTTTGGGGGATCCAAGTCAGTGGGCGTTAGCATCAAAATATTTACTTGCAATAAAATAATATTGAATGATTATGTA
>CM065925.1:20961933-21261933 GCA_033439105.1 Magallana nippona
AAAACTGCAGGTCCTATGTATAATAAGCACTCAAAAAATGGCGAAACCGACGGCCTCAATTTTCTCTAAAGCTATCAATGTTTAATGATAATTTTATAATCCAAGTGCAGTTTCTGTAATTTTGTGATCGGAACAAAGCTCAAGCGATCAAAATTGATGGCCGCTATTTTCCCAAAAAACTATCTATGTTTAATTATAATTTTATAACCAAAGGGCAATTACTGTAATTTCGTGATCATAACTTCAAGTGATATAAGTGACAAAGTCTTTCCCCTCAAAAAACACAAGCCCTTTTTTATCGTAATGAAATCTAAGCGCAATTAATTATTTGATAATCGTTGTAATTGATGGAAAGCGTACAAGGTGGAAATGAAAGGAGTTAACATGGTTAAGAAAAATCTATTGTTTTTTGTTCTTACAATTTTACAAACAAGAGGCCCATGGGCCACATAGCTCACCTAAGCAATAATGGCTTTACATGGGCATTCAAAGGATATTGTGCCATATGGCCATATAGTTAATCTTTGACATATGTACCTTTATAGTAAACCATTTTTACTGAAAATAAGAATATCCTTTGCAAGATATATAACTAAATTTTGGGTAGGGGTTCACTGTTAACTTACAATTCCCTTTATTTAGCCCCACCCCCCCCCCCCCCCCCCACCACCACTTTATAAAGCGATCAAATATATGAAGCATATAGGTACATTTTCTCCATCAACTACTTTCTAGTAATTCTTGTTATTTTATTAAAAAATTTCCTATATTTGAAAGAAAAAATTTGTACTTAATGCGCTCAATTCCTCAAATTAAAAACATTCAAAAATATAATTGGTCTTCCCCATTATAAACCATTGTTGTTTACCTGTCATAACTTGTGTGACGTTATATAACTCACTTGATCGATGAATACACTCGACTGAAAATGTTGTCATGTGATATGTTAGAGCTATTCTAATCAACTTTTTTAATAGTTTTGTTCAAAAAATTCTGAGACTCTAAATTTAGAAAATATTTTGTTGGTTTCTCTCCCTGTTCAATCCATCTTGCTCAAGATCTTATAAAATGAAGTTTATGTTTCCTTAAGTTTTCCAGATTTGATTTTTTCTGTTCTATTAGTTCAAAATTAATGTGTTCTTGAGATTCTAAGGATGTTATTTCCCTGATTAGGGAGATTTCAATCTTCTCTCTTTCCTTTTTCTTATAGGATGAGTATGAAATTGAAAGACCCCTTATTTCCATAAGAAGCACCTCTAGGAATATATTGTCATCTATATCCTTACTGAAACATGTATGAATATCAGCATTGTATGCATACTGACTCTGTCTATAGTTTCCTTAACCTTATCAATGAAACCCATGTCTGTCTATAAACTATTATTAAATTTCCAAAGCCCCCTACCTCTTTCAAAATGGTTAAACTTTAGTTCTAAAATGACAATAGAATGGTCAGATCTGTAACCCGATTTAATAAAATTTTCTACTATATTAGACAGACTATTTGAAATCAAAATATAGTCAAGGCGACTTTGCTTTAAAGGCGTTTCTTTTCTCCATGTAAATATTTTTTTACCTGGGTTCAAGACCCTGTAATAATCAACTAACTGCAAATCATCCATAATTTCTAAAGGTTTTTCTTTAGCCTTTGGATTATTTATACTATTATAGTTGTAGGTATCTATATCTGGATTGAGGACAAGATTGAAATCTCCACATAAAATGAAATACTCATTATCCAATTCTAAAAATGTATTTCTAATTTTTTCATAAAAACCTGGATGATCAGAGTTTGGACCATATATATTGACTAGAGTAACCCTGGTTTCTTCTATGGTAAGATCAACAGCAAGGAGATTACCTTCCCCATCCTTTTGATATTGTGGATTTGGAACTCAAAACAAGAGGCCAATAGGCCTTAACGGTCACCTGAGTACCATAGCCCATACACAAAATTGTGGAGGAGACTCATAAATGCATTTAATTGAGTTTCCTCCCTGCCTGAATTCTTTTGGAATGGACTCTTAATTCTATAGTTTAGCACAAGACCTATGGCTCGTATCAGAGTGTATGACCTACTACTGAAGAGGAGCTCAGCTTCCATGCATGGTATTTTTTCCCAGGTATGTTAACTCTCAAAAAAGGTTTTATGTTTATATGTTTTCATAGATAAACTAAATCAAGGTGGCTAGTATACTACTTATTACTTTACTATTAACAAGTCTACTTGTTTATTTTAAGAAATTTAACAACTGTTTTTGTTTCAAATGATAAAAAGACTTGCATAACTATTTTGATCATACCACTTATTAATTACATTATATTTAATGATTAATTACTAAATATGAACAAGTGAAGGAGGATAACTCCATTTTGAAGAAGCAAGGGAAGATAACTCCATTAACTGTTATAATCCTCTTCCCTGAACTCCTTACAAATGCTTTCACAATATCATATCGATAACTTTGATGGACAGCTACATTATTTTTCTTTTCTAAACATGTGAATTAACTCATTTCTTTCATCGAAATTCCTGAGCAAAATAAAATAAGACAAATACATACCCCCCCCCCCCCCTTTCCCAGCCATAACCCTTGCCATACATGCAGGTGACAAGGAATATTATTAAAGATGACAGGATAATTTTTTTTCTAAATATGCAGTTAGTTTTTACTCCGTGTTCTGTGTCTGTAGAGATTATGTGCATTAACACTATATGGCCATATTGCCCCCCCCCCCCCCCCACTCCTACGACCTGAACCCCATACCCAGGGGCCATGAATTTCACAATTTAGGTAGAGGAGTTTGTGGACATCGTAACCATGCATTCAGTTTTTTCCCCACCTGTGTGGGAGTAAAGAAGAAGATTTTCTAAGATTTAATACATTTTTCACAATATGGCTAAATTGGCCCAGCCCTAGGGCCTACAGCCCTGTCCCAGGGGTCATGAATTTCACAATTTAGGTAGAGGAGTCCGTGGACATCATAACCATGCACTCAGTTTTATTAAAATATATATGGGAGTAGAGAAGAAGATTTTCTAAGATTTAATACATTTTCACTATATGGCCAAAGTGGCCCCACCCTAAAGCCTGAACCCCTAACCCAGGGGCCATGAATTTCACAATTTTGGTAGAGGGCTTCATGGACATCATAACCATGCATTCAGTTTTTTCCTCACATGTGTGGGAGTAGAGAAGAAGATTTTTGAAAATTTGGCTTTTTTTGCATATTTTGCCCCGCCTGTGACCCCCGGGGGAGGTAGAGCTAAGAATTTCATAATTTAGATTCCTCTTACCATAGAGATACTTCAGACCAAAAATGGTAACAACTGGCCTTGTAGTTTTTAAGAAGAAGTTAAAAATGTAAGATTGTTAACGCACGACGCACAGACGCACGATGCATGACGAAGACCAATTGCAATAGGTCACCTGAGTGACTCAGATGACCTAATTATTATTGAACATTATGCATACCCCACGCGCATTAGACCTATAAGAGTTAAAAATACACTGATACCCCACTGCGATTCGACAATAGGTTCACTTTCCGTCGTAAAATGTGTGTCCTGTAAACAGCAACTCTCTACCTAATTGAAAAAGATTTACACAGTAATTTCTCGAACCTAGTTTTAATTTCCTTTCACACACTGGCATCTCGCATTCACACACTCAGGTAAACAGTTGGTATCACTTCCGGTATAGGCCGATCCCGATCTAATTTCAGTTTGTCAAACTGATCCCGAGGTAAATCAATGTCACATTGACTCCGCTAATTACCGTTTCTTGAATTTATCGCTTACTGTGTCCATGATATTAAATTTGTACCGGTGTCCCTCTTTGTCATGCACAAATACCTTTCCGTTGTAGTACCATGTGGTCTTGATGCGTTCATCGTTGTTTAAATCGCATATGAGTTTGGCATTTCATGGGGTCAAATGGTCACTTTCTTGATTTCGCTGTTGGACCTGTTACTAATAATCTTCAATTTGCTTTCGGAATTTCGAAATTTGGCAATAACTGGTCTGGGTCCTCTTTGGTTTCCGTTCAGAAGACAGTGGATTTTGAGAATATCAGTAGGGTCTAGATCAAGGTTGATCGCATTCTTCAAAATGTGGCATAGGTCCTGGTGCAGATTTTCATTACGTTTTTTCGGCCCAGTTTACAATTTTTATGTTGTTTTTTTGCGAATATTGCTGATTCTGATTTGCAAGAACAAAAGCAGATTGAGAATTTATTTGACAATCTTTAATAGTGTTTTGTAAGATTCTGATGTCTCGCACTTGTGAATGTAGCTTTTCTTTAAGGCTTTCGAAATCCATATTGAATCCCTCTTCAATTTCTTTTGCTTTGGAGTTGAAATCTTTATATTGTTTCTCTATTTTGGACTCAAACTCTGTTTTGACATGATCAGTGACTGATTCTGTGAGATCTTTTTTTATTTCTGAAATTATTTCCTTTTTTAACTCATTTTTGAGCCCAGTTATTATTTCTGTCACTATATCTTTAATGTCAGACTTTTTCACCATTGTTTCCTATATTTCCGCTAAACTATCCTGTATTGTCGTAATGAAGTCTGAATCGCCGTCTGGAGTTTGATCGCTACTGCTTGTTCTAGGTTTTTGTTGGGGATTTTTGTCTGAGACCACTAAATTTCTAACCGATGAAGGCGCCGACTTTAAATTCAGCTGAACCAGTTTTTTTTTGCTTTACTTGGTCAGTTTCTAGGGTTTTATTAACAGATTTTCTCTCACCTTTGTTTGCTGCCCCAGTCTTGTCCGCTCGATCTGCCATTGTGAGCTACTACTCAGTTGTAACAAAAAAAACAAACAAAACACTTTCTTAGGCCGCTATCACACAAACTTCCAATTCTTCTACTCACTGCTGGAGAAATTGAAATCCTTATAATCCTTATAGCTTTTCTCCATTTCCGGGTACTTAGAAAGTCATAAATACCTATGTAACAGTCTAATTTAGCGGAGCTGATAAATCTCTGTGTCACTCCATTACTGTCACGTGACCTCACTATGCTAATATGCTAAATTAACGTTGAATTTGGCTCAGTAGTTCTTAAGAAGATTTTTAAAAATGCACCCCCTTTTTTTACAGTTTCGAGGTTTTCTCCACTTTGAATGAAAACTGGGCTTTCATTTCTGCAATTTATATTCACCTTTCCATAGGGATGCTTTGTGCCAAATTTGGTTGAAATGAGCCAAGTGGTTTTAGAGAAGAAGTTGAAAATGTGAAAAGTTTACAGATGGACGGACAGACAGACAACGGACAAAATGTGATCAGAAAAGCTCACTTGAGCTTTCAGCTCAGGTGAGCTAAAAAAGGATGGTATGATTTACATCGGTATCAAATATCATCTGACACTTCAATGATGGGTAAAGAAAGAGTTTCTTATACGACAGCGGAGAATTTGAAGATCATCAAGTATGAAGAGCTTAGAAGCAATAACGCTTGCAGATCTAAACCAAAACAACATCAAGTGAAATGATATAATTGATTATAGTCAAACTCTTCGATTGTTGTTAAATAAACATAGTGAAGAAACGTATGTATGTCGTATATCGTACAAATGATCAATGTATATTTATCAGCAATAACGATTTACTGCATAATTAGACACAAAGTAATCAAGTGAAATCAAATCATAATAATTGCTAATCTTCCTGCACTTGAGAACACCTTGTGAAGTCCGACACAAGACAGGTGCATGCTTCTGACACTGGAAATTGTTAAACAAACATTGACCATGCGCCGAGTCAACAAGTGACTGCTTAAGTAATGGCGAATACACTGGCGATAACTTGTTTGATGCAAGGAATAGTGGTCAGAGAGGATAAATATTTTAATAAATGGAAATAAAATTAAGAATAAGATATTTCTGACAAAGTAAGTTTAGTTTACACTCATACAACTTGCATAACACCCGATATCTGCAGTCATACTCCCGCGGTATCCAGAATCACGGCCTGAAATAATTGGATAAAATTTTGTTCCTCTGTATAACACGCATCCCCCACTTTTGATCAAAGTTTGGCTGAAAGAAAGTGCGTGTTATACACGAGACTTTACGGTAACCATAAAAATGGGGTTGGGGTGGGGGAGATTGAAAAGTTAAAGCTCAAATCATGACCATGTCTCTTTAAATTATATCAATATATTGTATACATAATTGGTTAATTAACTTACCACAGTTATTGTTCACAAGTTCCATATTGTCATTACAGTTGTTTCCTGCTTCAGAGTTACCAATACTCTCTACTGTAAAAGCAGCTTGCTCAGAATCGCCTGAACACGTTACAGATGAAACAGGTAAAATAAATGATGGAGATATAAGGGTTATAATGTTGATGCAAGTATCCCTTGCAGATTTTAATCCATCTCCAATAAACTCTCCTCTTATAACAGTTATAATCTGAAAAACATAACATAAATTCTCACAGTAAAATTCAATTGTCTCCATAATCATACATGTTAACCTCCAGTGATAAAACATAAGTAATCACAGATTACAAAGCTCACTGAGACAAGGCATCCTCATAATGAGGCATCACCTTTATTAGACCACCTTTATCATATTATATGAAAATCATAGTAAATGATCTTGGATATTGGATACTGTAGTGTGGTTTGAAACAATATTGTATATGATACAAAATTGTATAACAATCATATTATATGTAAATTTCATACTTATTATTATGTATATCTATATTCCGCCGAGACATTAGGTTAAGGATGTTCTACCTGATTTTACTTCACAATAATTTGCAAATCCTTATACAGTCAAACTAGTATTAAGCAGTCACCTTTGGGAGGCACCAAAGTGACCTCTTAACAGAGGTGACCTTTGAATAGAGACTTAGGAATTTACCATAATCATTTACCTTATTAAAACAATTATTGGAAGTTTTTATATACTTGCAATTTAGCATACTGATCAAAATAACAAAATAATTAATAAAGTTATTGATTTGGAATTTAATAGCATATATTATATTTAAAAATAAGTGCAATTACATAACAAAGAATTTAGCATGCAATTGTTAATTTCTTTTTAATTTTTAAAAAAGTCACTTATTTCCGTCTGCATTCATGATTCCAGATTTGCACTTAATATTGTATTCTGTTAACATATCATCAATATCTAATTTTATCGAAAATTTGGGCATGGCCATGAACTCTTGCATAAACTTTTCAACATGAATATTTCTTAACCGAACGTCTGAACTCAAAATCATACTTTTAAATCGATCAATTTTCTTCAGCCTCGTCGCGGTCATTTTTGACACCTATTTCATGAGGTTATATATTAAACAAACACTGTAAATACATGTTTAAACAATTTACTTTTTCGTCATCCGTATCTGAACTGCCAATAATATAATTACAATGATTGATTTGGCTTCTTTTGCCTCAGGCGTATAATTATTGTGTACATTAGTTACCTGACTTTCGGAAGCCATGTTTAAAATTCCCGGGTGTAAATCATGTGACCGACCAAAATGGCTGCCTAATGCATGTCGAAAGCGCAGTTTCCGATCAAAATATGCTGACCGCGTTAGACAGGTGACCGCTCTTTAAAGGGCAATCATATAGGATTTTTAATCGGGAGGAAATAAAATGACCGCATACGAAAGGTGACTGCTTAATAGGGGTTACCGCTTCGGCAGATTTGACTGTATGTACTGGTATCCGTTATGATAGCAAACCGTTGCATTGCGCATCCATGCCTTGACTGATTGCCTAATGTGACATCATCTTGTTTTGTTTTGTTTTGGAGTCTTATTTACTTATTTAAAGACTTATTTATGCCACCGTTTATGAATCAACAAATCAGAAGCGATAAATTGAAATAGAGGAAACATTCTTTAGATATTATTCCTAGCTGGTCAATAATAAAAAAATGTTGACCAGTCAATATTTTTTAAACGAGCTAATGTTGTTGTTATTAATTGTACAGTAATTATTGACTATTCGTCTAATAGAGTTATATAGTGAGAATAAACTACTGAATATAACAATATATTATATAATATAAAATCATAATATACAATATTGTATCATATAAAACAATATCATATGATACAATATCATATCATAAAATTTAAAACAAATTTATACAATATCATATTGTACAATTTAATATTTTACAATACTATATTATATGATACATAGAGGATATCTATATTGTGTGATTTTATATTTGCTTTATCCAACGAGTTGAAATGGTGTATATATTCGCGAGGCTTGCCGAGCGAATATAACCATTTCAACGAGTTGGATAAAGCAAATATAAAATCACACAATTATAGATATTCTATTTATCTCATACAATTTGATTTATATTATGAAGCTTTTGAGACAGCCCCTAATATGACCCGAATTGATTTTTTCAAAGATTAAACGATGATGCAACGTTGTGTTATGCGGTTAGTGTGACCTTGCGCAATACAATTTAGTACGTCATTTCGGAGATAAATATAACTGTTTTAATGTAAAGTTTCACTGAAATAAACCTTGAAATAATTGTTTATCTCTAAATAATTTTTCTTAGAGCTTAATCACTTAATTAAATGGAAATACTGATCAGAAACTTGAATAATCAAGTTTGTTGACATACACAAAGTTACGAATGCTCGTTAGTTTGAATTGACTCGAACGAGAAACAGTTGTTGATGTTTTATAATACGAACACTGGCCTAATGATTCGAAGTTGAAAATATTGAATAAGGATGCTTACTGCTGGTGAAATAAAAGTCTTGGGAGACATTATTTCGGTAAGTTTTTGTATAGAAACACAATCAAAGCATTCTGTTTTCATTTTGTCGTCAGAATTAACTCCTTGACAGCTATATAACGTGATTTGCAGTTTTATAAACTTCACAGTTATGTGTTTTCCTTTATATTTGTAATTTAAATCTTCGACAAACTCCACTTTAAATCAATTTTGGTAGTAGATATAGCTTTATGGAAAATACTAGAAAGTCACTGAGGCGTTGAAGCGAGGGGCTGTGTCAAAAATAGTTCGCACCGGAAGTATTTGATATAGCATCACCCATTTGATAAAGCAAAGGTTTATCACACGGGTAGTATACACCACACGTATGAGATAAAATATTGTATCATATAATACAATAGTGTATCATATCATACAGTACTATATCATAGGAATCAATTATCATGTTATATCATTTAACAACAAACACATCTATCAAGCAAGTTTGAGTGAGGTAGGTGGGTTTCTTTTAGCATCCTTGATAATGGAGATCAGGCTCTGTATCTGAAGCTAGCCTTAAGTTATAAATCCAAAGTTACATGATTCATGCAAGTTATTAAGGACAGCTTTTTTCCAACAGTTAAACTACATAAAAAACTTACACCTGCTCCAGCATAAAGATAATCAAGATTAAGCTCTGTATCTGAAGATACCTCTGCGATTCATTTATATAGTTTAATCAACTATGCAAGTTTGAAATAGTACATGTAGTATCTATATAAACATCAGGGGTAGACACTAACTTAAAAACCACAGTTGCCTGCAGGGCTACCAAATTTTATTTCTTACTAGCCCTGTCAGTGAATTAGTAGCCCTGGGCAGTCAAAGGCTGCTAGCTGAGTCGCGAAGCGATATGGGGGGGCCACCCCGGGAAAATTTTGGAAATAAACATGCCAAATCCTGTATTCTCATTTCTGGCTGTATTTTATAGCAAAATTGTCACTTAATCAAAATCAAAGGCCTGAAGGGCCACAATGGTGTCGAGTTGAAGTTAATTTGAAGAGTAAAAACCTGAATAATTTTTTTAAAAAGTCAAAATAATCTCCACTAAACAAAAATGCATATAATTTTTTGTTATTTGTGTTATTTATGGTTCTCCTTCATTGATCAGATGTACATTTAGGAACTTTAGATTAAAAAAATCCTTAAAACAAATTATGATTCTGTAACTCTAAGTAATATATGTACATTAACATGAGACCAACTTTTCTTATTTTTTTGCTGGAGATTAATTTTTATAAAAATTGAGTCGGGCTGTCAATTTAACAAAAATAAAATTTAATATGGATTTTATGCAGTCAACTAAAATCATAAAAATATCAAAATGAAGTGTGATTTTTTATTTTCAGAAATCATTCCAATTTGGTTATTGACATTTCATTTAGAAATTGGTATCAATTATACTTACTTTTTAAAAACAAATATAAAGACAAATACATTAGTCGACTAATTTCAAATAAATAAAAATTATATTTTTACCACATAATCAATTAATTTAAAAATAGAACACATATCAATTCAA
The DNA here is from genome assembly GCA_033439105.1 of Magallana nippona. Lineage (NCBI taxonomy): Eukaryota > Metazoa > Mollusca > Bivalvia > Ostreida > Ostreidae > Magallana > Magallana nippona. The sequence goes on from CM065925.1 coordinate 20,972,243, forward strand.
TATTGCTAAGTGACAATTTACCATGGAGTTTTCAAGATGAAGTTAAAATTGTTAGTGGATGACAAACAGCAATTACCCTAAATGAAAATACATGTTCAATATATGGTCATATTTACCCCCCCCCCCCACCCCCCTCCTTCCCGCCTGCCTAAACTTCTGCCTTATGGCCAGGGGGACCTCGAATCTCACCATTTAACATCAGGACATTATGAACATAATACTGTAAATTCCTAATTAAACACGAGGAATTAATATCCATGTAAAATCTCGCAAATTTTAAAATCTCGCTTTTATTTTTCAGACATATGTAAACAAAATAAAACTATGATAAAAATTCCGCATTCACAATATTATGTTCTCTCGATTTGACAGAAAACGGTTGAATCGCAGAATTAAGTAATCGCGTAAAATAAGGAATCTACAGTGACAACGCGTGACTTCATCTCCCAAAACTGTGATAGTACAGAAGAAAATATTAAATCAATACAATTTCACTATGTGGCCACATTGGCCCCGCCCTAGGGCCTGAGCCCCTGACCCAGGAACCATGAATTTCAAATTGTTGGTAAAGGGCTTCATGGACATCATTACCATGCATTTAGTTTTTCTCAAATATATATGGGAGAAGAGAAGAAGATTTTTTTAATACACTTTTACTACAGTACAGCTCGTGAGTATCCCGGCAAAAACACCGGCCACCGTGTTTTAAAGTCCACGCTGAGCATGGAAGTGTCGGTACCTTTGATCTATTGTTCTCTGTTACGGCCTCGAAACAAGAAAAAACACGGTGCGACACGGTGCGACGCGATGCACAGTTACACAGTGTAACACACGGTATTTACCTATGAAAAATGGAGGATTTAAGAATAAAACTTCTAAAAATAAAATATTTATTTACGTAACAGAATTAAATAAAAAAAAACAGAAGTTTAAAATAATAAAATTTTAAGGCACGCAATATTTTAGACCTAGGCGATTATTACAGTTGATTTCTGTTGAGAAATAGAACCAAAAAAAATCGCCCTGATATTTAAAAGCTTGGTCAGTCAACACTAACAATTTCTTCTCCTTTTTTAAATTAAATATTAATACAGTTTAATAGGTTTGTGTTTTAGTCCATTTGTAAATGTAGTAAGTGATTGTAGTAGTTTGGCAGTTTCAATAGCGCGTAGAATCATAACAGTGATCTTTTCTCACTTATACTCAATTCACTCGATATCAAATCTAAAGGGCTGTTGAAAACAATTGTACTTTTCTCACAATGATATAATTATACAGCTTTATATTTAGTACATTTTCAAATTTTCTTTGTAATAAACTATTTTATCTATGTGTGGTATACTTGTACTGTACATGTAGTACCGGTAAATATTCATAGCCGTAAGCGCGAAGAATCAGTGAATCATTACTAGATCATTTTTGATTTCATCTTTATCCAGCCACTTTAATTCAGACAACATATGTGTTCCAAGAAACTATTGCAATAATTACTGTTTGGTTGTTTAATGATCGTCATAAGAGAGAGAGAGAAAGAAAGAGAGAGAGAGAGAGAGAGAGAGAGAGAGAGAGTATATGTAATTACTGTTTGGTTGTTTAATGATCATGAGAGAGAGAGAGAGAGAGAGAGAGAGAGAGAGAGCTAGTATGGGTTTGGCTTAACTCTAAGTACATTTTAGTTGTAATTCACTTAAATAATATAAATATAGTTTTATAGTTTCCATTTATATTGAACCCATTTTCCCCTAAATTGCACATTGTGATAGAATCCATGCAGTCAGAGTCCACGTGCTACCCCTGTCAATCAAATCAGGCTGCGAGCTACACCACGTGCTCCTTCCACGATAAGGAAATAATGTTGTTGCATTGTTCTTTAAGTCCAAAGAATAGAAAAATGTTTAACAATGAAGTATTTAGTGTTTGTAATGTTTAGATTCTTTATTCTTATACTGCATGTACGAGTGTTGGAATACTGTGTTGTTTAAACTCTCTCTCTCTCTCTCTCTCTCTCTCTCTCTCTCTCTCTCTCAGGGTATGTAACTGTATAAAAACAATTTTGAATTATTAGATTTTTATTTTTATGAATTTAATTCATCTATTTTAGACTCATGGTTTTAATAACGATTTCAACACAATGACAGAAAGTTTGTACAGACGACCTAATCAGATTTATCGTTTAAAGTTTCGACGCTATTTCACATCAAATGTATTAGATTGTAAATAAAGCTAAGTTTGTTCTTAATACTTGCACAAGGTTATCATCTCATCCATTTTTTTCGTACATCAATGTACCCGGTAAATGATTTTTTATCGCAAGTAATGCTTTGTGAAATTCCCGCATGTACAATGTATGTCCTACGGATCCACGCGCCGATAGTCTTACATGTAGTTGTTTGTGTACATATCTACAGACAGTTCTTTTTGTGTTTTAGAGATTAAGAAAAACCATGAAACTAACAAAGAAGAAGTAAGATATATTCAGACTATACACACGACAGGTTGTGATGAGTTACCTAACAGGTGTCCGTGGAAAGTGTGAATAACGGCATCTTGTGTACACCTGTTTAAGTGTCCAAATATAGTTAGTTGTAAAATACAATGACTGCTAAAAAACAATGAAAGACAATAACACCTGTTGTGTATAGAACCCAAGATGAAAGACAATGCTGTGTCTCTGATCAGCTTCCATACACGTGTATAGCACAAGTGATTTTTGTTCATGTTAAATCCCGACGCCATTACCAGCTATACGGGAAATAAAGTTGAAAGTTATTTTATGAAATGCATGTATTTTTTCTAGTCCAATGCTTGAATTCAATTTACCAAGAGTTTGTACATGTATTTATCTATAATTTATCATATGAGTGATCTTTAGTTTAATTATTGCTACATAAATAGCTGAAGTATAAATTATTCGAGTCACCGGTAATATGGGGTTGTCTTTTACTACAGCACATCCACATGTATTTTTAAAAAAAACATAATCTGAAATGTTTTTCTCATTTTTTTATTGGTTTAAAGTTAAGCCGTAAATAATTAATAAATCAAAAGGTGTTCTATCAAAGGGTGTTTTCAGATAACAGAAATTAAGACGTTTAAGCTCCCAACATTTTGATCGAATCATCAGTTACAACATCACATCTGTTTAGAAAAAAAAAACATGAATAAAATTGATTAGAATTTCGATAATATATCAATTAATGGATAAATATTTTGGTAAATTTATTTGAATTTATTTAAGAACAAATGAATTAAAAGGTACCCATTTGAGTTTTCAGATCATAAAAAATTAACTTCATGTTGAAAGCCCCGACAATTTTCTGGGTCTGCGTAACTTAAATCGACATTTTTTTTTAATTTGAAAAGGATTTATTTCTTTCAACCCTTGTTTAGCCATAATTTATGTATTTCTAAACATACGCTATTTTTATTAACGTCTCAGGTAACGATATGCACGGAGTAACACAGTGGCCACGGAGTTACATGGGCGGCCACGGTGTGACACGGTGCCTATTTCTTGAATTTTCCAATACACATATACGGTGTCACACCGTGTATACGATGTGACACAGACCGTTTTCCACCGTGTTTTTTCCACGGTGGGTGTCGGGATACTCGTGACCTGTACTGTATATGGCCATATAAGCCCCAACCTAGGGCCTGAACCCCTAACCCAGGGGCCATGTATTTCACAATTTTGGTAGAGGGCTTCATGGACATCATTACAATGCATTTAGTTTTTTCCCCACATGTGTGGAAGTAGAGAAGAAGATTTTTGAAAATTTGGGGGTTTTATTTGTATATTTTGCCCCACCTATGGCACCACAGGGGTAGTAGAACCATGAATTTTACAATTTTTATTCCTCTGACCATAGAGATGCTTCACACCAAAAATGGTAACAATTGGCCTTGTAGTTTTTAAGAAGAAGTTAAAATTGTAAAATTGTTAATGCACGACAAACGAAACACGGTGACGGACGAAGACCAATTGCAATAGGTCACCGAGTGACTCAGATGACCTAAAAATTTGGCCCTGCTATGAGGCCTCAGGGGGGGTAAAGCCATGGATTTACAATGTAGAATCCACTTACCATAGAGATGCTTCACAACAAAATTGTAACAATTGCCCTTGTAGTTTTCAGGAAGAAGTTCAAAATGTCAAATTAATAACGAATGACGCATGATAGACGCCACAAGACGACAGGCAAGGACCAATTACAAAATCTAAAGCTCATAAGAGATGATAATCAATATTTTTTTAAATGGAAAAAGTACTGTTTACAAATGAAAAATTATCATTCTCATGAAAATAAAATGAAATAGTATCATTCTTATTTATGCGTTTAGTCCAACAACTGTGAGTTTCCTCTTGTAGGATGTCTTGGAGTATTGTGTGGATCAAAACTTTTAGTTAAAAAATTGTTCTTTGCATAAATATCATTTGTCTTCTCACTCCTCAGGATCTTAGAAAATGTATATGATTCAAACTGGCATCGTTTTTTCAGCATTTTACACCCAGCTTTCGGGTTGCATATTAAACACACTGTCAGATGCATGCTATACATGAGACTTTATGGTATTAGATTTGTAGATTGGCAGTAGATGCAGATTGACGGGAGATTTTTATCAATGACAGGTGCAATGCACCATTTTGATTGAACCGGTTGTTTATAGCTAAGGTGTTGAAGGACTGATCGGAAGATGAAGAGGATTGCAAAATAATTTTACTGTTGCATTTTAAGCGAAAATTCTACCAAATGTGACAGTTTTCAATAAATCCGAGATTGATTCACTATATGTAATATATGCTGCTAAACAACCATATTGAAAATGGTATTTACATTGAGCACTCTCCGGTGAAAGATCATAAAAATCTTTGTGATCAGATAAGCTTGCACTAACAAAATGATGTGCAGTTATCTCATTGTTTAAAATATTTCAAATGTAAGAAGGACCATTTCACATCTGGTTAACTGTGCATAGTACGGTAATTATGATCAAAGTACTGATAGTACCGAAAAGCGCTAACCTAGCTGGGTTCTAAAGGAAATTTACTTTGTGCAAGCTTAGTTAAAAAGAATCAATTTGATTTTTCTACATTTCAGCTTCTGTATACGCACTATATTTCATAATCACTGCATGGCAGCCCCTGCAATGATGTACGTAAGCCCCGCACATTACATTCACAATAGTCAGTACATTAGATTCACAATAGCCTGTGCAATTATGTGCGTAAACCCCTGAAACAAGTTCTCCAACCAGTTTAAATGATGTATATTTCTGCTCATAGGGGGCAGTTATTCGATGCACCGGAAGTAGAAGTATAACGACAATAAAGCGCTGAGCTATGCTTAGCGCTTTCAAAAGCTAGACTGAGTACACTGTTTAAGCAATGAGTCCTGCTAAAAAGTGATTTCTTAAACATGCAACGTTTTTGAAAGTGTTGTACATGTACATCTTAATGATATGTGTCCAAAATATGCAATCAAGTGGTAATGATATAAATTACAAATGAGAAAACTTTTAATTTTCAACAATAAATTAATTCTAAAAAAAAACATGCAACCTCAATTAATTGATACTTAGAAGTAGATTTCTTCGTTTTAGAATGTCTTGAGCTACAAGAAAGAATCTGCTGCTCTATAACTATATTCCTAGCTCTTAAGGTCTTACGCAAGGACATAGCCAATCAAACTGAACTTAGTCAATTGTACTTCCATATATATAGAGACAATTTCTTTTCTTTCTTCCTTTTTTGGCACCTTATTTTAGGCCTACAGTATTGAATTTGGACTCATTTGCTAGGAAAATTATTACTCGAGTGGAATTGTCACATTAAATTAAATGGAACAATTTTTTTTAGATTCGTATGATGCAACTTCCTGGATGGTGCCGAGTCTGTTTGTCAACATGTGAAACTCACGTGTATTTGGGGGTAGGTATGTTTGCAATCAATTATCTCTCTTAGAAGCTGCATCAGGCTTTATTTTTCTGATCTCAAATTTTTCTTGAAGCAATAAACAATAATTTCTCTTTCATTAATAATATGCTGAGAGTATAGTTAATTAATTAACTTAATTAAAGCTATACAGTAACATATAGTGAAATTAATTCCTTGTGTGAGACCTTAAGGGTCCTCCACACACCTGAGAAAAGTTCTGCATACAGGCCCATTCTTCTTAATTACTTATAGATATGGATTTTTAGCATGTGTTGGACTAGAAAATGACAAAAAAATTCTGGGGGGAAAAATTCACTTTTAAATTTTTACCGCGCTCTTCATGAAAAAAAAAGTCCCTGCAGTTTTCGAACTTGGGACCTAGGGTTGGTAGACCAAAGCTACACCCATTGCGCCACAGAAACACTGCAGTATTGGAACTCGGGACCTAGGGTTGGTAGACCGAAGCTACACCCATTGCGCCACAGAAACAGACACCACATTTTGGCAATATAAACTGTTTCACAATTCGTTAAATTTGCCATGTTGTGACACACTGTCATAAAAAGTAGAAGTCACAGGGTATTGAGGATCCTTAAATGCACATGGGACTAACAGTGAGCTAAAATGTAATCTTATACATAAATTACATCTTAAAAACAATAATAAAGGTTACAGTACCTTGAATGATAATGATGTGGAGGTGAAACTCCTAATGGCAAAATTCCCTGGGTTCAAATCTTTACACTTGTCATCTATAGCTTTTGCTATTGTTGCGTTTTGTGCAACCAGCATATTTTGAAAACCAACTTTACAATTAGATGCCAGAGTGTCTGTAGTTACATAATTAACTTCTAACTTTGCCTTGTAAGATGGAGTCTCATACCCTGGAAAACAAATGTCATTATCAAACCAATGATATAGTATCTGTAGTCTCTCATACTATAAGCAACACAATCTAGACTTGTAAATTGCTCCTCTGCAATAAACAAATAATCAAACAACAGAGAACAGTTCTTTACAAACCCAAACATCAATACACTACATGTAACAAGAGAAAAGCTGTCAATGTGACAGCAAATCAGGTTTTCTTTTGTGTGAACAGTATCCTTAATCCATTTAACAACCCTGAATTGATAAACACTACATATCCAGAGAAATGGGGTACTTAAGTTCAACAGCTGGTAATTTTTTAAAAATTATCAAAAAACCAAAATCCAAGTAATATGCACATCTCTGATACATGCACAATAGATCTGCAAAACAGCAACTTCCTATCTTAAAAACTGTAGGAAGAGTTATCCGTACAATAGGGGTACCCTTTGACAGCCCTCCGCCCACCATTTTCACCATTTCAATAACTGAGTTTTTCCTTTGGAAAACTCTGTTAAAAAAAATGCTGCAATATAAAGTTCTATACATACACAGACAATACAATATCTAAAAGTTTGTGGTCTTGGGGGCTACTCACTCCTAGCTTCCTTATCAACTCTTATTAGTAATGAAAAATAAGCTAGCTTGACTCTATCATCAAGAATGGTCCCCAGTGGTAAAAAAATACACTATCTGGGGCCAACATACAATAACTGCCCTCCGGACTGATCTCAGAAGTATGACCCAAACCATGCATGGGGCTGATCCAGGCAGGCATCTAAGATCAAGCAACCCATGCCTGGGCTGATCCCAGCGGGCATCCAAGAATGAGCAAACTATGCCTGTAGCTGATCCCAGCAGGCATAAATGAACTTTGTTTATCTAAGTAAAACAACATACTAGTCTAAATCAGTCAAAAATTTAACAAACTACCTATGTACATGAATTATATAAGCATGATCAAAAGTGTGGTATGAGCCTTACCAATAGGCAAAAAATCAATATAGACTTGGGGATAGAACTCCCCAGGAATAGATGTTTAAGTAGCCCCAGAGAGAACAAAAAGAAGTTGGTTTGGATGGAGGGTGGGTAGCTGCAAACACAAGCATCCTAATGAGAATGAAACAATTACAGATCCCCCCGGGCATCAATGCCCCTGGCTACTCTATTCTCATTGGGTTTATTTATCTTCCATACTGACCATAACATTTATATAGAAATATTGTCTATAATTGGAAATGCTACCCGATAACAAAATTAAACAATTTGTGTCTTGATATATAACATAATTAATAAACAATAATAGTAATATGGAAAAAGTAGTAAACATTGTTTATAAATAATGATTAAATTCTATAAAATTCCAATATATAATAAAAAGGGTATTTATTAAATTAGAATTTCATGTACCATAAAATGATAAATATGCACATTTATACACAGTATGTCCTTATCAACTACAAAGCTTTATTAAAACCTATTTTAAAATTCACTGATTTCAGAGGAGTGGCACTGACAAACAGTTAAAAACATTACTTACCAAAATTTGCCAAATGTAATACACACTTTTTTCTAGAAAATTTCTTTGTGAGAAAGGGGTATGTATTATACACCCAAATGGAATTTTGACACTTTTTTTAACAGGTAAAACACTGGCTATCTTACGCAGTTCAGTACATAGCCATTATACGGAAACGCTACTTCTGTTTGTTTACCGCATTTTTTAAACAACTTATTTTAATTTGTTAGTGAATTTTACGTGTTATTACAGGCTCATGATACTTACTAAGACAATCTTCAGGATTAGCTGAAGGAGACCAGTAATTGGCTCCTGAGCAAAGGTATTGTTTGGAGGTAGTTCCATCATAGTACACATATCCAGCTTTACAATTATATGTACATGTTACATTCTCCCCTTCTGAAACGCAACTCCTGGCAGCATTGGATACAAGTGGTAAGCTTTCCTTGAAGCAAATTTCAGCTGAAATAATTAAAGACAATATATCAAGTCAAAAAGTCGCTAAAAAATATTGCTCAGTTACTCAACAATATTGGCTGAAATCCTTACCTTTGGTGTAAACCAAAAAGGTACATGTATCTGATGTCCCCCATTTGCTCTGCAATGTTGCTTTGACTTGAAGTGGTCCATCAAGTGTTGAAGGATTTAGTGTAATAAACTGATTTGGGTAATATGTTGCTCCAGTAGATACAGAAGTATTTAGATCAACTGTGATGCCTGTTGTTGTGTTGATTGTCTTTTCAATAACTTGAGGACACATCAATTCAGGTTGTATACGACCTACAGAAAGATTAAAATGATTTTGATTTCTAGTTTTACAAAGGGAGTTATTAGGTAAGCAGAAATGGCTACCGGTAGTAAACTAGTGACCATCTCAAAGGGCCCTGCTTAAATAATGAACATTTAGGTGAAAAACATTTCAGGGAATTTTGCTTGGACTTTGTCCTATAACTCAGAAATTTCCCAGCTGTCATAGAACTCTTAATTCAATGACATCACCCCTTACATACAGGCATTTTTGTTCAACCTGAGCAAGATTAATCAAATGAAAAATAATCTACGATCTAAAATTGATTAAAAAGAGATCTGCTATGACCTTTACATGGACTTGGTTCAAAGTTACTCCACATCATTGACCCAAAAGCTCTTTTTATGTGAAGTATGATCCAAATAGGGCTAAGTGGAGAGTATATATGCTCTTTTAAACTAGATGCTGTCATTAGACAGTAATACCCACACCAAGTGTTTGCCCCTAAATAACACTCTTTTGTACCAGTTTTAGTCAAAAAGAAGGTCACATGCAATTTCCGGTACTTTTTAAAAATTATAATTTTAATTTGATTTAATAATAAAGGATGAGATCCCATCCCATAATACACATATATTACAATTTGGGATTGAACTGTTTGCATGTGAATTTTAAATTAATCGATAATTTAAACATTTCATGTCATAAAAAGTATGGTCTATATAATTATTACAAATAAAATTAAATTATGCAAAAACTCTCTACTTACAGACACATAGTTAAGTAAACGCTCTAACCCATTGCGCTATGCTGTTAGGTACAGTGTAACATTATTTTGGGGGAAAATATTTTATTTTATACTTAATTTGTTTAGTTCAATAGGGAGTACATCACCAGTGTTTTTTTTTTGGGCCTGATTTGGGGCCGAAATTCAGCCCCAGTCCCAATTGGAAATTTCCTAATATTTATTCTGAACAGAATAATGAATAATTTCGAGAACTCTAGAAAAAGAAGCATTGTGCTTTAATTAGTATTTGAATAAATGATAGAAATCATTAAATTTCATTATAATCAATAAAAACGAATTTTCCCAATTTTCCTGTTTTGTCGCTATTTTTCCCAATTGAAAGGGCCCCAGCCCCCAGTCCCAAATTCATGAAAAAGAAAACACTGATCACAATATGCAGGTGTCCCATACCACCTTAAAGCTGAAAATTTTGCTTTACATGGTTAATTTCCTAATAAAATTGTGCAAGAGGTTTTAAAGAATAAAGTTTAAAAATACATGTAATATGTTACAAGTAAATGATCTTTGTATGAAGATACGTACACAACACAGGTCTACGGGTTGCATTAGCGGGTACTAGTTTTATCCAGCTCTTTGGTTAGATGGGTTTCACGTGGTGTACATGCATATGTGTTTTCGATATGTAGAATAGGATTAATTAACATGAATAAACGTTTCTTCTATGGCGATCAGCTAAAGAAATTCATATTGTGCTCTAATTGGATTATCATTATGATGTTGACCAATATAGGTAAGTATAATACATGTAGTAGCGCAAGATTATGAGACACCGGTATACAAAACAGTTAAGGCTTACTTTCACTTTCTAAAATGTGATTTCCCTTTGCCAGCAAACTGTATCATTATCTTTATATAAATAAGCTTATCATTGTTAACTGTCTTATTGTGGTTGTAGAGTTTCTGTCATATACCCGCACTTTCTAAAGAAAGTTCAGGTATATTGTTGTTACCCTGTTCCGTCTATCCATCCGTCCGTCCGTCTGTCATGTTTTACTTTCTCAAACTGATCTTACATCTTATAAACCAGCAAACTGAACTCTTGGATTCTTGATTTGGGGTGTCATGTTGTTTTGTAAAAAGGTTTCAAAATTCTCTGGTAGTCCTGGGGGTCAAATAATTGGTAAACAAGAGGCCCATGGGCCACATCCCTCACCAGAGCAACAATGGCTTTATACATGTAGGGGCGTTCAAAGGATATTGTGCCATATGGCCCCTCGGTAGAATAACGAAAAAAAAATACCCTAAAGTATCCGAATTTTACACTTATTTTTGCATACACTTAATCTTTGACATTGTACCTTTAAGAAATACCATTTTTCCCGCAAGAAGATTCTAATATTAAACTAAATTTTTGGTAGGGGTACACTGTGAATTTCCAATTCCCTTCATTTTAGTTCTGCCCCCCCCCCCCCCACCCACGCTTTAGTGATCAAAATATATGAGCATATAGGTACATTTTCTTCTTCAACTACTTACTAGTTATTGTATTTTATTTAAAAAATTCCTATATGTGAAAGAAGAAAATTGTACCTCAATGCGCTCAAATTATAAACATTAAAAAATTTAATTGGTCTTCCCCATTAATAAACGATTGTTGTTTACCTGGCTTGAACTCATATGACGTTTTATAACCTTACTCACTTGATCGATGGATACACTCGAATGAAAACTGTTGTCACGTGGTATGTTAAGAATGTATTGACAGGCATATCACTCTATTTTACTAAGGCCCACCCATTACTTTCATCTTTATTCAAAAACAACAAATGGCTACAAACCAAGATGATTTTCCGCTGTAATATTTTCTTAAGAATAGCGATAATGCATTTATACCCATAACAGTAATGTGTCAGAACCATGGAAACTGTTTTAAAGACGTGGGTTTTATTTACTGTGTCTGAAGAACTATCAAAATTGGTGTAGATTCCATACAATTCATCAAATAACTTAAAGGAGGGGGCCCCAAAAAGTAGTTACAGTATATCATCCTTTTAGCAAGACATTTCTAATGATCAACCAAAATTTCAGCGTCAATAGTAGAATTATTAACAAGATACATAGCTTGGGTTGAATCATGTTTTTGTTCACATGAGTTTATTACATTCAACTGAAGATTTTTAAACTTGGTATTTCCTATTCAGCATAGCTGCATTTAAAATATATAAAATATAAACAAACTAAAGCATGACCTCAGTTCTGTGTACAAACATAGCATTGTGTGCAAAGCTCTGTATTTTGCTTGTAACTCGAAGCTTGACTCTCAGATACGGTTAGTAAAATATAAAAATGAAAACAATTAATACAAAAGAAAAATGCACTAAAACAAAGAAAGAACACAATTTATTTTTCAACATATATATACTTATATATTTCTAGCAGTGAAAATAATCTCCGTTTAGACTGAAAATGATGAGCATTTTAACAAAACATGTTGCATTAATCAACCATTACGTAGAGATCGTACCAATTTAAATGTACCAATAGTAGTGCATCAGATTTTGCTCATTTTGCGCAGGTACATGTAAACAATTAGCTGTCTGATTTACCGAAGTCTATATTTGATTCGATACGTAAAAATTCAAAAGTACCGGCGGGCGATAGTTCCCCTCAAGTTAAAAAGAAACGAACGAAAATCAAAACAAGCTAAAACCACCGTCAGAAGTGAAAATGTCAACGCATTGAAATATTTAACCTCAATTTACTTCACAAAAACGGCACAAATATATTTTGGATGTTTCAAAAATTCCCTTCGCATGTAAACTGTTGCATAACAAGCAAATTCATCTTTGTCAGTTTGACCCGTTTATCACGCGTCCAACATGGCTGCTTCTAACAAATTAGACTGGTCCTCTGTCTCTAAACTGGTTTCGATATAAGAAATATTGAGCCCGAAGTTAAACTGATTGACCCCCATTCTCTCTGTCCTATTATTATTTTCGTAAATTACACAAATTTGAAACAGAATTAGCCCATAATTTTTGCAATTTATAATTTCCTTTCCATAAGGATTATTTATGCTAAATTACGTTGAATTTGACTCAGTAGTTCTTGAGAAGAAGATTTTTAAAAATGCACCCCCATTTTTCTACAGTTTCGAGGTTTTCTCTGCTTTGAATAAAGATTGGTCTTTCATTTCTGTAATTTATATTCATCTTACCATAAGGAAGCTTTGTGCCAAATTTGGTTGAAATTGGCCTGGTGGTTTTAGAGAAGAGGTTCAAAATGTGAAAGTTTACAGACGGACGGACGACGAACAAAATGTGTTCAGAAAAGCTCACTTGAGCTTTCAGCTCAGGTGAGCTAAAAATGTTTTTTCACAAAAAATGCAACCTGTAGACCTGTGTTGTGTACATAACTTCAGACAAAGATCATTTAATTGTAACATATGCATGCATTTTCATAACTTTATTATTTAAAACCCCTTGCACAATTTTATTAGTTAATTAACCATGTAAAGCACAATTTTCAGCTTTAAGGTGGTATGGGACATCCACATACTGTGATGTACTCCTTATTGAACGAAACAAATAAAGTGTATAAAATATAATATTTTCCCCCACATTTGGCTATATATATATATATATATATATATATATATATATATATATATATACACGTGATAATATACTATAGGGATGGCAATCAATTGCAGAATTGCCAATCAGTTATCTATAACTCATTTTGACTGATTAATTTGTTAATCATTTTGAAAATATGGACATTTCTAAATATAACATATTATCAATATTTTTTGAAGATTGATTTTGTAACTATTAACAACTTAATTAGGGTCCCACTCTGTAGATGCCCTATAGTGATCATTCTGTCCAATTCTGCTGATTCTGTCAAGATACATTTAAGTCATGGTCCCTGCCCCTTGGGTCATTCCCCCCCTCCCCCCTCCCAGGAGTTGTTTTTAAACACCACCCCTACTCTGAACTAGGAAATGATAGTGTTGAGATCCCCACCCTTAAACCATAATCCTTCTTGCTCCATGTGTCATTGCACATCAATTGGTATATAGGTTATGCCCCCTTTGAGATGCCCAGAGACTTTCCAGAACTGGAACTAATCAAGTATTTTATCTTATTCATATGTAGTGTTTGACTTATGTAGGTAATCCATGGCCGTAGCCCAATGATGACCCTGCTTTGTTTTTTACAGCAAGGTTTTTTTTTGACTGACATCATTATTTCCGCAATAACATATAACATTTTGTTTATCTTTAAGATTAAAAAGCAATTTTCAAAATCTCTTTATGGACATCTGACATCATACAGAAAAATAAAAATCAAGAAATGATTTTGCTACTGTAAAAATGTGAGAAGTGACTCTGAATCTCCCCCCCCCCCCCCCCCCCCCCCCCCCCCCCCCCCGAAAACATGAATAGTCGAATATTTTTAAAATATCTTCAAAATCCTCAAAATCCCCACTCCTAAACCATACATATTTTTGTTTCTTTTGAACCATGACCATGTCAAAGCAAACTTGTTGTGGTATTAGTAGGTCATGGCCTCTGGGCCTCTGGGGGTCACCCTAACCCCACCCCCACCCCCCAAAATCAGAAATGATGAAATAACTTGAAAACAAGAGAAAAGCTATCAATGTGACAGCAAACCAGGTTTTCTTTTGTGTGAACAGTATCCATAATCCATTATATGTCAACCCTGAATTGATGAACACTACCTATCCAGAGAAATGGGGTATCCTATATACAATATTTTGCCAAATAATGACTAAGTACAACAGCTGGTTTTTTTCCCATAAATTATCAGAAATCAAAATCCTAGCAATATGCACACCTCTGATATATGTACAATTGATCTGCAAAAGAACAACTTCCTATCTTGAAAACTGTAGGAGGAGTTATCCGTACAATAGGGGTACCCTATATGCAATATTTTGCTAAATAATGACTAAGTTCAACAGCTGGTATTTTTTTCAAAAATTATCAGAAATCAAAATCCTAGCAATCTGCACACCTTTGATATATGTACAATTAATCTGCAAAAGAACAACTTCCTATCTTGAAAACTGTAGGAGGAGTTTTCCGTTCAATAAGGATACCCTTTTGGCAGCCGCCCATCCGCCCGCCCGCCATTTTCACCATTTTATTAACCGGATTTTTCCTTTGGAAAACCCGGTTAAAAATGCTTGTGATCCCCACCCTAAAGCATATATATTCTTCCTCCTTGTGCATCTTATGGTATGTTAAATCAAATACAAGAGATAAGAGGAGGTCAAGGAATTAAGGTTTTTTATGGGATAGAACATCATTAAATGCAGATAGTATTGACCCTCAGAATCAAATTTATATTTCTAAAACCTTATTGCATATCTATAGCTCAGCCCTTGCTATATCCTAACAGATGATGTGGCTATTCATTATATAATGAGAGGAGTTCTGGGAAGTAGGTTTTTTTAAGTGTGATAAACATCAATTTTCTACTACTATTTGACTCCCTGGATGGAATTTGAATTTTTAAAACCTTATTTCAGATCTATAGGACAGCCCCTATCATATCCCAAGATATGATGTGGCTATTCATTAAATCATGAGAGGAGTTCTGGGAAGTAGGTTTTTTTTAGGAGTGATAAACGTCAATTTTCAGCTACTATTTGACTCCCTGGATGAAATTTAAATTTTTAAAACCTTATTGCACATCTATAGGACAGCCCCTATCATATCTCAAGAGATGACACAGCTACTGCATAAATTGTAAGAGTAGTTCTGGTAACCATATTTTCTTTTTGCAAAAAAAACGTCGTTTTTTGTTGCCCTCTGACCCCCATGATAAAAATAAAAATTCTGAAACCTGATTACACATCAACATGACACCCTGAATCATATTCTTGAAGATCATTTGGCTACTGCCAAAAAATCAAAGGCCGGAACGGCCACAAAGGCGTCGAGCTGACATTTTTTTCTTTTATATAGAATGATACCAATAATTTGAATTTCTGTACTAATAGTCATATCAAATGATATTAGACTTAGAATAGAAAGTATATGAATTATGTTTTCTGCTGCTTTAAAAACAAAAATCAGTATATTTTCTTATAAAATAGGTAGTGGTGCATTTTTAATACAATAACTCATCATAATTGCAAAAATCGAAGAAATTCCAAAGTTCAAAAATAATTTGTTTCTTTCTGCTTCAAACAGTCTTTGAACAACTTTCACAGGTTCATAATTTGAATACATTAACAGTGTGTCCCTAATTATAATAATAAAAAATACATTTATTTATTTCAATTCCCGTTTGAAACAAGATTTCCTATGGTATGGTTGTTTACAAACAAATCCACAACACGTGCTATCTAAAATGCTCGACCAAACTAACTGCATTATCGAGTTTATTTTTTGCAACGAAATTACTAGATACGTTTATCGCTTACATTTATTTTGGAGACCGTGCCCGATAACAAATAAATTTACATCTAAAATGTTATTTCTATCGGGCACTGTCTCCAATTAAAATGTAAGCGATAAACTAAAATAATATCTACTGAATCTTTACACTTAGGCCTGATTGTATTCATCCGCCATTTCTTGATTAAGCAAATTTATTCTTATGCAATGAGTTGTCAATCACCAGGGAGGCAAAGTTGGGTTTTTTGTACACAATTTAGTTGAATAAATGGAAAAAAATCTTGTAATACGTTTAATACTTTTAGGAACTTATTTCTTAATAATGCGCATTTAAAAGGCGGTGCAGCGCGTGAATTTTGGACGATTGCCAATCCAGACGATCGCTAGAAGGCTGCCGAGCATTAGCTCGACTCCTTAAAAATTGACGTTTTTTGTAACCAGATTTTTTTTTTAAAAAACACGTCATTTTTCAGCCTCTAAATGACCCCTAGGACAAAATTGAAATTTCAGAAACCTTACTGCCCATCTATCTATGGGACACCCCAAAACATATTCCAAGAGATGATTTGTCCACTGTTGAAAATGTAAGAGGAGTTTGAGGAAGAAGGTTTTTTGGTGAAAAAACGTCATTTCTTACCTATTATTTGACCCCCAGGACTACCAAAGAATATTTGAAACCTTTTTACAAAACAACATGACCTACCCAAATCAAACTTCAAGAGTTCAGTTTGCTGGTTTATAAGATGTAGAAGCAGTTTGAGAAAGTAAAACGTGACAGACAGACGGACGGACGGACGGACGGACGGACGGACGGAACAGGGTAACAACAATATACCCAAACTTTCTTTAGAACGTGCGGGTATAATAAAGAACTTTTGTATAATCCAATATGACCTTGACACTTGACCTTCAAACATCATTCAAGGTTACTGCATACCCTTTGATCAAAGGCACCCTATGGGTGAAGTATGAGCCAGATTGGACCAAAAGGTTGAGAAGATGTGCTCAGAAGCAGGATTTTCATAATTCAGTCGTCAAGTTACAAGTAAGATACAGAGCTCATAATTCTTTGTTATGTAAAAGCTTAGGTCATGTTTTTGTTCACATTTTGAATTTCCAAGTTTTGAGCAAAAATAAATGTGACTAACGATAGGAACTGTTTATTTATGTTCAAAACCAATTAGCAGATAGAAAAATCAGATTTTTACTGGTATACTGAAACAATGTAAACAAAAACAAGGCATGAGCCTTGTTTACATAACAATAATTGTAAGCTCTGTATCTTGCTTATAACTCTACAACTGACGCTCAAATTTTGGTTAATCATTAGAAATGCATTGCTTAAACATTGTACACAATAAAAAATAAAAATAAAATTGGACCAAATGGTGACTATGCCCCTTTAAAATACATAATTGACTGTTCCCGTGAGAACAATATGACATTGGTAGCCATGTGCAATTAAAACGGAATTATGGGGACCATTCTGATGACAGAAAATTCAGTGAGTCAAAGGGAGCAGTACATGTATTTCGAACTTTCTCTTCACCCAAGCATTGTCATTTAAGCTGCACTCACTAATATGTACAGAGATCATAGACATTAACTCTACTGCTAAAAGTGGAAGTCTACTGGTTTTTAACTCTGTCTCCCACCTACCCCTTTTATTACAAAATCTACTGCTTTTCTTGAAAATATGTTGGTAGTTTTGATGGATAGCCATTTTGGAATCATGGTCCAAAAATCTCGTCGGATTTGAAAGTAGTGTAAGACTTGAATCGGGTACATACAAACGCTTTTTTAAGACTATTGAATGATAAGATTTAAAACATGCGTTTTATATTGAAGGATGAGAGAAGCCAATCCCAGTTATTACATTAGTAACAAGACATGCCGGTTTTATCCTCGCCAGGGAAAAAGAAGCTATGCCATTAAACACGTGGCTTTAATGATGACTACCGGTATATCTTTAAACTTGGCCATAACAGTAAACTTGACTTGCATGTTATTGCAACAGTGTATGATTTGTAATAACCATGCATTGGAGGTTTTTTAATTTGGAAAAAAAAATACAATTTTCTACTACTTCTTACTTCTCTTATTGGTTAAATTTGGCCAACTCCAGTGTATGAAAATAACTGAAACAGCCTCATTTTATTACATTTCACACACTGAAAGCTTTTATTTGATTCAAAAGAATACTTTTTTTTATAATTTCCATTTTCTGAGCTTCAAGTACTATGGTATTAATTTCTTTATGATATATTTTATATTTAAGCCAGACAGATCAACCAGTTTAGATCTCTATACCTTTGATGATGAATGATAATTTACAGGAAGCTGAGTTCCCACTGTTATCTACTGCTGTGTAGGTGACATTCACATCCTCAGACACCACAGTTTCTGGTTTGAAGTTGTAAGGCATCACAGTCACATTTTTTACTAGTCCCGAGTTATCCGTAGCAGTTGGAACATCAAAATTAACGGCTCCCATTTTGTCAACATAAAACGGCATAACTGGGCAGTTACTGAATTTTGGTGGAGTTACATCTAAAAACAAAACCTTTATACATTAGATCAACAGTTTCTGTAATTCATAAGTGTCAAATAATATAGTCTTAAAATCTTAGTCTGTATTTACAGTGCATCAATGCATGTAGATGCATTTGTTGTAAATTTGTTAACTTGAGCTTTATGAAGCAGTTCAGACTCACAAACAACTTCAAGGCTGATAGATATATTGATAAATACTATATAATAATACATACCATTGTTTGAGTTCACAATCAGTCAAACATATACTGGTACATGTTTAAAACAAAAAGTAAAACAAACTAGACCATGTTACTTAATATGAAAAGCATTCTAGTTGACTTTACTTTGGCTTTAACCTCTGACCATAAAATTTAGTTCAAAATCATTGCACATCTTTTATTAAACAAACACTCAATAAGAGTGGTATAAGAGATATTGGGTCATTAAGAGAAAGAAATAGGGTCCAGAAAAGGATTTCACATAAAGGTCTGCTATGACTTTGACATTAAAACTTAATTCAAGGTCACTGCACACTCCTTACCTACAAGCAATCTTTTGAATGTTGGAATTTCTTGTGCATAAGTTCATGAGAACTTCAAGATTTCTTAAAAGAAATTCCACCCTATTTAAAAGATTTCAGGATAATCTTCCTTTGAATGGATTTAATCCTATATTTTGATAACATAGAACACCGTTCCCATGTAAGGATGTTTCTTGTTAAGTTTGATTGATATTGATCCTGTGCTTGTTAAAAGATGTTAAAAGTGAGAAAAGTTTACAGAAGACTGAATAGACAGCGTATGATCAGAAACTTTGGTCTAGGTGAACTAAAAATGATACAATATGGCATCAGAATTCACATGACCTTCTTATTATTCAGTTTGATTTTAAAAAATAGGTTCACCTGTACATAATGGTAAAGAGGTGCTATTCCATTCAGAAATGTTAACACCCTGTTGACACATTAATGGTGCTGACGGGACTGGTTCATATCCTGAACGTAAACATTTGAAACCAAGTAGCTCCCCTGCCTCATAACTCCTAACTTCTTGAACAGCTCCCCCAGGTGTTCCAGGATCTGTACAGCGCCCCACTGTAGATATAAAAAAAAAAATATGTGAAATTTGAAAATTAGTCACTTCAAACATCTCATTTAAAGACTTATCAGTATGAACCAATTTGGGCCCCCAAAGGGGAAACAGAGATTTACAATCACAAGGAGAATGATCCAAATGATAGATCACATGTATACAATATGATGTTTATACATACAAGTATGTACACATATAGATATTAAATAAACAGGCACATTAATAATATTGCAAAGTAATTGATGAATGGTAAATCATCTAACTGACAATAAGTTACAAATTTATTAATTATGGAAGGTTTTGAAGGAATTTTGCAAGTGATCTCAATATTTCAGGGTCTTCATTTGTTAAAATCCAAAAAAAACATATTATTAGAAGAAAGTGACTGAAAGTTTGGACATTTAGTAATACACAGATCAATAAGTTCATGTCTTTCTGCATTTAAATGGGGACATCCAAGAAGAAAATGAATTTCATCCTGTACATCGTTCTTATCACAAAGGGTACAGATACGATCTTCTTTGGGTATTTTTTGTTATCGACCAATTTCGACTTCGAAGACTGTGAGCTGATATTCGAAATTTTGTTATTACAGATCTATGTTGATAATTTGTTAAAATATTGAGATGTGGTTCAAATAAAAGGTAGTCTTTATTCCAGTGAATGTACATAATTTACAATCCTTATATAAATTCCTATCATTTTCCAATACAGTGTTATAGAAGTTAAATAATGTTTTTTAAAGTGACTTGAAATCTGGAATGTGACATATTACTTAAAACGTCATTAGTTTTAATGTTAATATGATTTAGAAGGAAGTTGAAAAAAGAGTACCATGATGTAAATCCATATGATGTAGTGTTTTAGAGCATTTAAAAGCCTCACTGAGTAATGGAAATTCTTGAAGTGTTTCTAGTCTGTGCCAATATAGCAACATATTTTTAATAATATCAAAGTGTACATGAAATCATCCTAGCTCAGATCCGACAGCAAAATTGCTGTTTTTTTTCAATAAACTTTAGCATACCTTCAGTATAGGTTTGGATCAGGAATTCAAAAAAGAGTCATAAAATTGCAGTCCTAAAAATGTACCAATTTAATCATAATCCAAATAATGAAGAACTACTCAATACATATCATTTGTGGAAGTTTTGTATTATCACACGCAACATCTATTTTGCCAATAACATGATTTTTTTTTACATATCCTGTATACCCAAAACAATCATACAAATCATACAGTGTGTCAGCATTGGAGCAAACTTTCATGTCTGACTCAGCATTGAGCTTTAATCGCCATATTGCTTATTTGGTAAATTTTAATACTGTACTATTTTTAGGAAATTCATAATACTTTGCATAAATGAATAGTTATTAACCTGTAGTGAGTATCCTTGGGGAGTTTTATCACATTCACTTACCTGTGCATGTGAGATTTCCGAATCCCCATCTTCTGTTCTCCTGACAAGTGACAGTGTAGTCTCCACTTACTGAGACTCCACTACGGACTGAGCCAGTCTTACAACTAAAGTTAAAGCTACTGTCATAGAGAGTGTCAGTGTAGATGTAATTCTCTGCACCTGGTACTTGCTCTGGGATTCCACAATCAATCACTGAAATTGTCCAACACAAATTTTCCATTTGAAATTGACATAAGCTCTATTGCCACTTTGATTTTTAGAATCAAAATGCTAAAATCGTCAGAACACTTGATAATTAACCATTACTGTAAAAGTGGTTACTTACGCTGGTGATTAAATATGCGTTTTCTATGGTCAAACAATACCCATGGGTATTAGATACGCAGATGAGTGATTTACCCCTTTTAAATTTTGATTTTTTTCCAATACTATCAATACGTGTGGGGGTAGTATTCGCAGTTCTCAGCTTACCGCGCAACTAGTGTAAAATTCCCCTAGGCGTAAACACATCAGAACTTGAATATACACTATCAAAAGTATATAAATATATTTACCACTCGAATATATACTATCAAAAGTATATTAATATATTGACCACATCAATATAAAATCAACAATTAACGTTACAAATTCAGAGTGATCGAGAACACATCTTGTCGCTTCGGCTGCTCGCAGTTCAATGGTTTTGCGGCTGCACAGTGCTATTCCCATTATCTCGGAAGTGACATTTACAAAAAGTAATTCCCCTAGGGGTAAATAACCACTTTTACAGTAAACTGGTTCCTCATAAATCCTACAGTTAGTGGTTGCAACAACATTCTCAAAGACTTCATTTTTGAAAAGATATTTTTTCCCAATATTATTGACTCATATGGCAAGTTGCCCACCATCAAAATACTTTTTGTAACGTGCCAAACTATCAATATCAAAATCTAAAAGCTGTCATCAATATTTCAAAAATTAATTTGTTAAACCTGTCCTGTATATCCTATTTTACTTCCTTAATTGCAAGCTTTAAAAAAAATATGGTTGCCAAACTAATACAAAGTCAAGCCATGTACTTGGAATAACATTGTTGGTGGTATAAAAATGTTCGGAATTTAAAGGGAGAAAAACAAGGGTTGAATGATAACCAAGAGCCACTTAAGATATACTCTCAAAGAAAAAAATGCAAAGAAATGAAAGTTTGTGTAAAACTGTCTTAGAGGGACTTAATATACCCCAATGTAATCTCCAAAAAAGATTCTGCTCGGCTGTATATTTTTGACTGACACCTTAACAGAATCTTGGAATCTTGCAAAACTGTAGCAGGCAAGAGACACGAATATCCAAATTTTAACTGTAATTCACCCCTGCGAATGTGTTTGGAATGTTTTCTTTATCGTTGCTAAGTATGTAATAAATCCAGAGGTGCTCGAATGAAAGTTCACGAGACTTCCCCGAGATTTGTTCAGTTCTTGTGAAATTTCGAGTGGAAGTATAGGTGTGCGGATAATATTCTCAAAATACGTAAGTACTGGTCGTTTTTCATATCATATCCTACTTTGATTTATGTTAAAACATGAAAATCTATTAAGATATGTGTCTTATTTCATCATCTAGCGGTTATTTAAACTAAACGATGATATTCAGATCAGAGTTATCGTTCATGTTCAACCACTCTACAAGTGGTTGAAAATATAAACATTGGGTTGCTAAATAAAATCATAGCCATGTTTGATGCTTTTGGTGTGCAATATCATGCTTTTTAAAAAAAGAATGGGTGTCTGTTTTGTATAAAATCTTAGTATATCGAGCCATTTTCAATGAACATTCTGCATAAAATAGTATAGTCTGTTTCACTATTGATGTTATTACTAGATCAGGTGCGGATCGAATGTTAATCTTTAGGGGGATCACTACTATGCATGTTAATTGGTGCAACAGCAGAAAAAACCCTATATTTTCTATTGACACATTTATTTCTAGAACTCATTTTATCCACCAATTAATGAAGATAAAGTTAAAAATCAACAAACGTCTAGATTTTGTATTTGACTTCAAGTACCTAGATTCTAGGAAATAGACTATAAACACGAGGCACACTTTTTACTGCGAAACTGAAAGGGTCAAATGAAACCACGTGGTCTAAATTTAAATGACAATAACATTCGCAGGGGTGAATTTGTCCAAGTATTTTGGGCAGAATTTAAAGACACAAATCATGAAGGACTGTCACAAGGTACAACGAAGGCTTCAGATCAAAATATGCAGCTAAGCTGATTCTCTACTGAGATACCCCCTCATGGGCCTCTTTTGGATATTGAGTGCTTTACTGATGATATTGTACGGTACTCATAGTCAATGCAGACATGACATACCCTTAGGTCAAATGCAACCTTTAACAAAGTATAGAAACGTCTCATTTTTTTTTTCTCATAAAAGTTACTGACAGCATAAAAAAGGACAGGCATTGGCCCTGGCAAAAATCAAGTCTACAGACAGACTTACAGATAAAGCAATTCTAAGTACCGCCGTCCTTCTTCAAATTGTTTGAAGAAGTACATGTATAATGAATTATGGGTTCAAGCAGACTATTCTGGCCTAGCTGGGACCAATTCTTACCAAGTACAATTTCTTGCTGTGCATTGAAACATCACAATACTAACACATAAATTCATATTATGGCTAGGACTGGTACTTGGCAAGAATGGTCTTATGTCAGTTGGGAATCATTTTGTGAGGTCAAGACCTTATTTCATCTAATTGCATATGTCCATCCTTGAAATATCATCTGCATCTGCTATCAGTATTCAATTCTCTCAATTCAGCTCAGAAACCTAACACTATAACTCATTTCAGTTAACCTAACTGTACAAATCAATGTCAATTATAACATATGTTGATAAATCATATTAATGTATGCTTTAACATTTTTTTTTTCCTGACCTGGACATGTGAGATTATCCCCCAGCAGTTCATAGGTCGCCACACCACTTTCCCCACAATACAAGGATAGATTACGAAAACCAGTTCCATATCTGCATTCAATGGTAACATCAGTACCAAAGTCCACGCTTGTGTCATTTGGTATAATTCTGTTGTGATTTGGATCAGAACTCAATGCAGGAACATCGCAGCTCCCCTCTATAAACAAAAAATCTTGTTCTAATCATCAATAGCTGTTTTCATTTTTAAATGCATTTCTATTATTGGCACAATGTGAACTTAGAGCATATATCAACTTGATTGAATGAATTAAATGTAAACTAATGAAAGTTACATGCACTATAAACAACTCAATAATACAGCAATATCACTTGACATTTGATAGCTGTGTTTTGTGCTTTACTTTTTAATCACAATATCAAGTAGCAGACAACTGAGTTGTAATACATGTACTTAATATAAAATGCATATTTTGTAAGTGTAAAAGACTAGACACAAGTATAATACATGTACAGACCCTGAAACGTGCTACTACACCTTGAAAACGAACCGTACCGTTCCGTTCACAAAACGAACCTTACCGTTCACAAAACGAACCATACCATTCACAAAGCGAACCGTACTGTCCACAAAACAAACCGTACCGTTCACAAAGCGAACCATACCGTTCACAAGCGAACCGTACCGTTCACAAAACGAACCTTACTGTGCAAAAAGCGTGCAAGATAATTTATGCAAGACTCGACCCGCCCCAAAACGGCCAAAAAAGCGTACCGTACCGTTCACAAAACGAACCGTACTGTGCAAAAAGCATGCAAGATAATTTATGTAAGACCCGACCCGCCCAAAAACGTGCAATAAGCGTGCAACTTCCACAAACGGCTTACTGACGAATGTCGTTCGATGAATACGGACGGAGATTATCGCTGACCAGATCAATACTTTGCTAATTTTTTTTTATACGGGATTGAATAACACATACTTAAATTTCACGTTGTTATTTTTATCAAATCCGTTACAAAAAGGGTTTAATTTAATTTCCTTTCTTAGACCTTAATCATTTATTTGGTTTTCGACTAAACATTCATCACCGATTTCTTAAACATTGTAAAATATTAATGTTCACACAATACGTGGTAATACTTTTTTGATTATTTTTATGAAATGTTGTGTACATACTGGACTTTACATAGCATTAAATGATTCTCAGGAGAGAGAGAGAGAGAGAGAGAGAGAGAGAGAGAGGAGAGCTTTTGTTTTAATTATACTACTTAAAGTTTTCATATAGTTGGTCATTGGAACGGGATTTTATTTCAGGACTCCACGTGCTTCGCCTGTCAATCAGTTCAAGTATAACACTACAGATCACGTCATGAGCTGCGTGCTACTTGGCTCCTCCTACATAGCTAGAAGAAAATTATTGAATGAAAACGTTTTAGTTTTATGTTTTCTTAAATCCATTTTTAAAAGAGTGTTCCTCTTTGAAATTATTCAAATATCATTTCCTTCAGATTTCATGATTATAACTCATGTACTGGCGATCAGATTCCCTTTCCCTCGTTGCCTTATTTTTAGTTACTAGATAAATTCTTAATATATTTATCAATTTTAACATTTTAACATTTGTTGATTACCGGTATTTTTCCGTGTCCTGTTTACAACAAGTATGTGACTAAAAAGTTAAATGAAATATAAACAGGTTAACCAGCATTTATAAAACGTCAGCTAAATTGCATGCATACCGTGAAGAGCAGACACTTGTCCAACAAAATGATAAATATCACCATTTAGAGCTAATGACTTATTGTGTGTATCCAATTTTGTACATGTATAGTTTAATGGAATAACAAAAACTAATAGTCATATTTTGACTTTACATGCGATGTTATTTCAGGTAAGAGAAGCGATGACAGGTTACATGTAGAATCATAGAATCAATATTCAAACGAATAAAAATCCTTTCGAAAAACTTTATTACAGTTCATTTCAAGATTTCTAAACTGAAATTCATTGTTTATCTTATCATTAATTGCGTGTATTTTTACATCGTCTATTCATTAGGGGATTTTGATCGGCCACAGTATGCAATAATGATCATAAGAATTATGAATAAAGAAATATTAAGATGCTTGTAAAAATGACAACTAGCCGAAATTCAAGACAACGATAAAGGAAACTAAGGAAATATCGGAATAAAGTTGGGGCAATTTTTCATAGCAATTTTAAATGGATTAGAAATATTTAATGACTTCGATACAAGTATAGAAATAGAAAAAATGCTTGTTAGAATTATTGACAGATCGCTGAATTAACAAAAATATATCGAATTAAGGTCAAACAGTTCTTTTAATCTATTGTAATAATTACATTTATTTAAAATTAAATACGAATAATAACAGACTTATCAAAATCAAAACTACCCTCTGCTTCCCAGTTTTCAATGAGTATATGTTTCACGCAACGTATCAAAAACGGGGGAATGGAATTTCATTAGATTGAAATACATAAGTAATATATCATATAAATAAAGGAAAAAATGCATCTCATAATTACCACCTTGCTGAAGTCAATTGGGCAAAAACTAAACAATATTTTATCGAGAAAAATCAAAGCGTTCAGACCACGCCTACCTCATTAATAAAGTGCGCAAACCGTTCATAAAGCATGCAGCTATTTTTAGCAAAGCGTACCATGCAAGAAGCGAACCGTACTGTTCACAAAACGAACCGTAACGTTCACAAAACGAACCGTACCGTTCAAAAAGCGTACCATACCAAACTGTGCAACTGGTGTAGTAGCACGTTTCAGGGTCTGTATATCAATTAATGAAGTAAAATTATTCATTACAGATAATAAATAAATGTCCCTAATTCTTTAAACAGTCATTTAATTAAAATTGAATGTTAACATTAAATGGTGTTTGAAAAGTTAAGGAATAGTTGCTAGTTTGATCATGAATCAATTTTGTGTAGCAGTATGAACATATTGGAATTCTTTATAGAGCAAAAAAATATTTAGTGGATATGAATACAAGGTATTTATGGTAAGTGTTTTTTTCCCCATAAAATGCGGAGAACTGTGTTTATTTTTGTTTAATATGCTACCACTAAATATTTACTTTTGCAAATATGCATCCTTATATGAACCTATAGAATAACGAAAATGTTCAATTCTGTGTGAACATTTTCATGACGTAACAATGATTATCGCTCGAGCTTATTGCTTGACGGTTGCATCATATCAAACGTAAAAATACGGTTATTTTAATGAATCTGAACATTTTTCCTTTTTCAAATGTAAATATAAGTAATAAACAGCAATGTTAGAAAGTTCACTGGGATATGAAATTGGTTGGTACGTGATCAAATCTACTCAGAAGCACTTCGGGCCTCACATGATGAAATCATGTGACCAACCAACTTCATATCACTGTGAACTTTCTAAATTGCTGTTTATTTCTTAAATAAAGTTTTTAAAAAATAGAATCACTTAATGTTATATAAGCCCACAGAACTTTCATTAACCATGTATATTTCAAATCATTTTTACATGCCTGTATGGCTCAGACTGTAATATTGGGTTTTTGTGTTGTTTGCTATAACTTACATAAATGAGAGCACCTATAATTATTCTTAAATTGCAATACATACTTGTACAGGTTGGCATATTAGCAGACCATTGTCCTGAGTTTTCACATTTCAATACAATGGAACGTGAGGAAGGTGGTATGAAAAATCCATGATCACATTCCATGGATATCTCATCATTGTAATAGAAAAGTTTCTTGTTGCTCAGGATCTTTCCATTCATTGGAGATGCTGGTGTTGAACACTGAACTTCTATAATTCATAAATGTGAAAGACTTTTATTACAACAATATTTGGGTTTTTTGGTAAACCTATTTCATAGTGAATGGTGAAGTAAAGTACGATTTACCAAATATTGTGTCAGTGCTTGATTCAAGTTGATAAATTAATAGATTTACTAATTATTTGCTTTATTAAACATTTTTTAGCTCACAATACTGTAAATTTCATAACAATAATCTTCTCATGAAAGATGCTTTAAAAAACATTAATGTAAATATATAAGTCGTTCAATGTGTAAATTCAATTACATTTTGCAGCATGTTACTGTCTATCATCACAATATTCATAATGTTCATTAAGGCATATAATTATGGTAACAGAGGATTTGTGTATTACAAATAAGTTTTGAGATCAGAAGTTCAGTCACTTACTGACACAGGTATGGTTGATTCTTATTTTATCCCCTGCTCTTGTCCCTGTTTCTCCATCTGCCAAGCTAATGTTGTTAAAGTCAGGATATGCATACAATTCATAACCTGGATTACAGGAGCAAGTGTATGTGCCAGGATCATTATTACAGATGTGACTGCATCCCCCTTTATCTACATCACACTCATCAATATCTGTGTAAATGAAATTATAGTCATTACAAACTGTAAACTGCAAATTTGTTAAAATGAATCAACAATATATTTACAGAACTGATACATTGGTAAACTAAGATTACAGAGTTCAGCAATATGAAACATCACCAATATGAGGCCATCATTTAATATCATAAAATATATATATTTATAGTTCATAATCATTATCTACATTAACATATGATTAAAGTAACAAGTAATGACCAGTAATAATTGTGAAAGCATCATTATCATGAAATACTATAGTTATTATTCTTACATGTACTATGGTATGATCAAGGTAATATTGTAATATCAAATCCCAAGATGGCATTATCTAAGTTTAGGAAATATAGGACCACTTATAACTAAAAAAACATCACCAATATTATATGAGGCCATCAATATCATAAAATATCATATAAGAATTAATATTCTGTATTATGATATGATAAAAGAAAACTGTAATGTCATAATATAATACATACTTTACAAAATGAAATATTGAATATGAGTATTTGCATCCAAACAATATATATATTAAAACTATAATAGACAATTATTAATAAACAACACATTATTTGACATGATAAAAAATGCATCATATGACGCAATTGTTTCATTGAAATGCATGTATAAGGAATGAATTACACCAGAATTATATACATGTATACTAATATTTAATTATATATGTCCTGTACCACTTAATCATCTGCAATGACAGACAAGACAAATATTGCCTATTTTGTTGACAATCAATTGGTTAGTGACGTTTCACAATTAGACAATATTTCAAAGAGATGAACCTGAATATTACTGAGTAACAAATATAAACATGCAATTATAGTTGTTTTGTTACAATAAATGTAATTTGTTGATATGCAAGGAGTTTTTTTTATTTGTTAAACAGCTTTGTTTCTTTTTTTCTATTGAATAGGTATTGGTACCATTCCAAAATGGTTTTAAAAAAATGATAATCTCTGAAAAATTTAAGTTTATTTGTAATCTGCAAGTTTTTTTAGATTTTAAAATTCATTATCAGCAATACAGTAAATACTACCTCCACATGGTCCTGATGGGCCTGATCGTGAAAAACCATCTTTGCACTTGCAGAAATAAGAACCAATTGTATCCACACAGATTGTGTTTGAAACAGATCCACATTCATTGTCTGAACATTCATCTTTGTCTACATTAAAGAAATAAATGATATGTATGCATCTATGTAAAAAACATACCTCCTAAATAATGTATTATATGATATATTGAAGTCCTATGATATGATAAAATATTATACCATATGAATCAGTGTTATAGGACATATAAAAAAAATAATGAACTTACGAATCGATATTGTATTACCTAGTATGTTAACAACATTGTATATCATACAATGACAAATCATGAGATACTGTATCATAATAAAATTTACAATTATATCATACAGACATGTATGTATCAAATAATATTCTAGTAATTCAATGTCATATTACATTAAATAGTTTATACTTAAATTATGATGCAATATCATTAGCATTTGTATCATGTGACATTGTCATTTTGATACATATTTACCAAGAAGGATTGAGTAAGGAAGAACCAGTAGTTAGATCATAAATATGTGTAAAATAGCATTGAGAAAATCAAGATCAGGGTTTGCATCCAAAGCTAGCTCTATGCTATACATTTATAAAAACATAAATCATTCAAGTCTGAGATATGTTTTCTCTTTTCGCCATTTTTTCATGCATTTATATTTGAAGCATTCTTGTTCTCTCTATGTATCAGAAGCTAACCGTACACTGTTTACAGTAATGCATATCAATAATTACAATTATATACAAGATATCTGTGAGCCAATGGTCACTAGTAATACCCCCTCTCTGATATGAATATGCAAAATAAGCAAAGTCGACATTTAACAGGAAGCCGATATCCGATTGGTACAAAAATAGATCCTAACATATGGCATGCCTAAACAAATAGTGTATTAAAATTTCAAGCATCTTCAATAGATTGTTGCTGAGAAATCTTTGTCGAAAATTTGTTTGAAAATTAAGGCTAAAAATAAACAAAGTAGACATTTAACAGGAAGTTGACGTCCAATTGGTACAAAAAGAGATCCCACCATATGGCATGCCTAAACAAACAGTGTGTTAAAATTTCAAGCACATGCGATACATAGTTGCTGAGAAATCTTTGACAAAAATTTGTTTGAAAATTTAGGCTAAAAATAAACAGTCATCATTTAACAGAAAGTTGACGCCCAATTGGTACAAATATAGATCCCACCATATGGCACGCCCTAAACAAATAGTGTGTTAAACTTTCAAGCATCTGCAATAAATAGTTGCTGAGAAATCATTGACGAAAATTTGTTTGAAAATTTAGGCTAAAAATAAACTAAGTCATCATTTAACACGAAGTTGACGTCCAATTTGTACAAAAATATATCCCACCATATGTCATGCCTAAACAGATATTGTGTTAAAATTTCAAGCTTCTCGATGAATAGTTGCTGAGAAAAATGTGACAGAAATTTTTGTTACGGACAGACAGACAGACAAGACAGACCAATGGACACACAAGGGTAAAACAGTATACCCCCTTCTCGTTTGGAGTTATTATACCCCCTCTCCAAAGGAGAAGGGGTATAATAAATCACGCAGGCATTGATTGGTTAGGACAAGTATTTACTTGAAAATAAAACCAGGTCCACAGATCAAACTGCTTTGAATAGCTCCCAACTAGTTACATTAACCATGCAAGTCTGTATGTGTTTTGGACTTTTTACTTAAATACATGTATGCAGATAGCTAAAAGACTCTATACCACTTTGAACTGCTCCAAAAACTTAAACCTGCATGAGCATAATATGCTCATATTATGGAAAATTTAGATCAAGCATCTCAACTAATTCTAGCTTGGTACTCCATTAGTAAAGTTACATCAAACATGCAAGTTTGAAAAGACAGGGACCAATTTTTGAATACTTTTATATATGTAGAGATGTGATCTGCTTCAAAACCTTAACATCCAGCATCTGAACCCCAGGCTTAGCATCCAAGCCTTCATAAATATCACAAAATGCATCATCGATCCAAATTTAGTAAAGATCATACTAATAATAACTTAGATATGGATACTACAGGGCACCTGTTCCAAAAAATAAATGTGCTTCGAAACCTGTATCCTCCTCCAGTGTCAGAAACCTAAAGCTCATGTTGAAAATCTAAGATTGAACTATTTAAATTAAATCAAAAGATGCATTATCTTTTCAAGTTTGGTAAATACAGGACTAGTAATAATTTAGATGTCGGACATGTTAAAATTTGTTTAAATGGATGCTGAAATCAAGGTTACAG
Source organism: Magallana nippona (assembly GCA_033439105.1). NCBI lineage: Eukaryota > Metazoa > Mollusca > Bivalvia > Ostreida > Ostreidae > Magallana > Magallana nippona. The sequence continues at coordinate 21,004,271 of CM065925.1, forward strand.
CAAAAAGCTATCAATCATATTCAGTTTGTAAAATTGATGAAAAGTTATCCTGTCAAACTTTTATACTAAGAAGTCATGCTTTAATAAGTGATAATCAATCATAGTTAGACACTGGACTTACTGACACACGGATCCAATCCAGAAAACATGGCATCACTCCCACACGTCACATCTTTTTCAGTTAAAGTTGTATCATTTACAATAAACCCAGCATCACACTTCAGCTTGGCTGTCCGTTTATACTTAACACTACCACCAGATTCAACTTGACCATACATCACTTGTGGTAAGGGGCATTTTATCTCTGAAAAAAGATTAACAAGGCTAAACAAGGCTAAAAAGAGATTTTTGTGAGCAATTTGTTTTAATTTCTTATTTTGTTACTAAAATAAATCAAATTATTACTCTACTTCATTGTTTATGTTTCTCATCAGTATGTAAATTAAACTGAATTTATTATATATGAGCATGCAGCATTATATGAAGATTGATATTAAACTAGACAACATTGAAATGGTGACCATCTTAAAGGGCCCCGCTTAAATAATGGACAATAGGATGAAAAGAATTCCAGAAAATTTTAGCTTTGACCTTGACCTACATGTATAACTTCAAAATTTTCCAGCTGGCATAGAACTTCTAAGTCAATCTCATTACCCTTTACATACAGGCATATTGTTCTATCTGAGCAAGATTAAAAAAATGGGAAATAATCAATGGTCTAAAACTGATTATAAAGAGATCTGGTATGACCTTCACAATGACTTGGTTCAAGGTCACTGCACGCCATTAACCAAAAAGCTCTTTAAGTAAAGTATAAGCCAAATAGGGCTAAGTGGAGAGTATATATGCTCTTAAAAAAAAAGATTTTTGTTTGATCTGATATGACCTTGACACTTGACCTACAAATATCATTCAAGGTCACTGCATACCTTTTGATTAAAGGCACCATTTGGGTCACGTATATAATAACAAGAAACATATTTAATAGTTGCTTGATTAGGTACATACATGTGTTTCTGATATCATAGCTTTTGATGGTTAGCATGACTAAAATAATTGGGCTTATTACATGTAGTTGCATCACTGGGTGAAGGGGATTCAAGTTTGCTCAAATGAAGGGTCACACCCTCTTTAAAGGGGAGATAATTTAGAATTATTAAAACTTTGTTGGTATTTTCAAAAAAATCTTCTTATCAAAAACTATTGGACCAGAAAAGCTCAAATTTGTATGGAAGCATCCTCAGGTAGTGAAAATTCAAGTTTGATCAAAATCATGATACATAAATATGATGTAGCCAAAATTGCGGGGGGGGGGGGGGGGGGGGGGGGGGGGGGGCGAATTTTTACATAGGAAGATGTAGAGAAAATCTTTAAAAAGCCAGAAAAGCTTGAACTTGTGTGGAAGCATCCTCAGATAGTGTAGATTCAAGTTTGCTCAAATCATGATCACCGGGGCATGATGGGGCCACATGGGGGGGGGGGGGGGGGGGGGGGGGGGTCAAATTTTTACATTGGAAGATATAGAGAAAAATCTTTAAAAATCTTCTGGAAAAGCAATCAATCCAAAAAGAAAAACTTGTGTGAAAGCACAGGTTGTGCAGATTGTTTGATAACACCAGGATTTCCTAGAGAAAAGTGGGGCCACAGAGTTGGGGGGGGGGGGGGGGGGTGTTATACAGGAATAGAGAAAAGTCTTACAAATACTAAAACAACAAAATGGGCTTAGTAGTTACCATGAAAATATGTTGATAACAATCGGCAGATTGTTTAACTTTCTGAGCAAGATCTACTGTACTTAGTTGTCAAAATATTTTGATTTTGATACTACAATGCTGATTTGATCAGTTTTGGCTATATTGTTGCTCAGGTGAGCGATGTGGCCCCTGGGCCTCTTCTTTTTATCTCAATATGGTTGTACTAAAAACAATTTCTCCTTTAAATCCATTCATTACTTTCCAAATGAAAGCTGAATACTATAATACTAGTAAATAACAACATACTGTGTGGAATTAGCAACGACACGCTGCAGCTATTTAATATTTGGCATATTAAATGTACAAATACATAATTATGACATAAAGTTGGATCACATGATTTATTTACTTTAATAAACCAATTCTTAAAATTTAAACTTTCCGCTGTACGTGTCGTCCTAAACTGGTATTTAACACCTAAGCAATTCTTTATATAGCCTTGCTAATAAACCGGTTCTTAAGAACCAGGTGACACAAACAGGTATTCGAATGAAAACCTTATATTTCCGGACAATTAATTCATTATTACACCAAGTAGAAATTGATTTCTGTCTAATTCGTTCCTCAAACTAAAGAAATATCATTCAAGGTCACTGCATACCTTTTGATTAAAGGCACCATTTGGGTCAAGTATAAGCCATATTGGAGCAAAGGGAAAGAAGATATGCTCAGGACAAGGATTTTTCTGATAATTTGGTTCAAGGTAACAACACAACCTTTACTCGAGAGCTCTGTTTATGTGAAGTATGAGCCAAATAGGGCTAAATGGAAAGTATATATGAAAGAAGGATTTTTGCATGGTCTGATATGACCTTGACCCTTGACCTACAAACTTTATTCAAGGTCACTGCACACCCCTTGACCATAGACACTCTGTGAGTGAAGTATGAGCCAGATTGAACCAAGGTGAGAGAAGTTTTGCTCCAGACAAGGATTTTATATATAATTCTGCTATGACCTTAACCTTAGACCTAGAAACATGGTTTAATGTCACTGCACACCCTTTACCGAAAGGCACTCTATGGGTGAAGTATAAGACAGATTGGGCCATGGGGAGAGAAGATATGCTCCGGACAAGCGATCTCGGTTGGACAGATGGACAGAAGGATGGCAGACAGATGGACAGACTGATCACTATCACCCTAATTTAAGAAAACTAGCTGTAAAGAAAGATTTCAGTAATCATAATATCTATTTTTACTGATACATGTACTGTAATCTTAAGTTCATTTAATACCAATATCATTTAAATTTATTGTTCCATATCTATTACATGTACATGAAGATGAAAAGTGCGTTCTTGATCCATCTTATTTCTCCATATCCCTTACCTGTGCAAAAAGGAGCAGAGTGTGACCATTTGCCGTTTTAACTCTTGCCTGGCCCCGTTTTCACCAACTTTTCCTAAGTTAATACTCAGCCTCAAGTACGAGTTTTTACCTCAAATTTATGTACTTTTCTTTTAGAGATTTGAGTTGAGGACTAAGTTGAGCAATTTGAAAATTTTGATGACGCCTGAACAAGAAGGTGCAGTATAACCATTATCCATTTTATTGCTCCATAGCTCTTACCTGTACAAGAAGGTGCATGGTGTGACCAATTGCCATTTTTTACTCCATTTTACTTATCTGTACAAGAAGGTGCAGTGTGACCATGAGCTATCTTACTGCTCCATAGATCTTACCTGTACAAGAAGGTGCATGGTGTGACTAATTGACATTTTTTTTAGCTCCATATTACTTACCTGTACAAGAAGGTTTAGGATGTGACCATGTGCCATTTGACCTACAATGGATGTACACAGACCCAAGAAGATCATATCCTGGGTCACAGCTAAACATCAGCACAGAAGCAAAGTCAGTCCCACTCCCTTCAGTAATGTTAACATTTCCATTGGTTGGTTCACTTATTTGCCAGCATTGTTGAGCTGGAATATTAATTTACACCACATTAATCCTTAATTCATCCCATTAATCATAAATCAGTGCCTGTTGCACAATCCAATTATGTTTAAGTACAATATAACATTTGTTTAAATTAATGATCTTGAATCAAAGTATTGACACAAAGAAGACATAATAATCTCACAGCATTGTAAAGACAAGATCAAGGCTAACACTATCATTTTTTACTTACCATTGCAGCTTGGTTGAGTCTCCCACATTCCATTCTCTTGACACTGGATGGTGGCTGATCCACCAAGAGTAAAGCCACCATTGCATTCATATGTTGCATTGTCTCCTACCTTTCCACCTGTTGCACTTTTAAGGATTCCATTTTGAATTGCTGGGGGTGTGCTGCAGTATGTAACTGCAATTGACAAAATATAAAAAATTGAATTTTTTAAATCTTTTTTTTTTTACTTTAGTTTTTATTTTAATGATTAGAAGAAAAGCTAGTACACTATGCCATATATTCAAAGAAGCATCAAACATTCAAGTAAAAAAATATATTATCTAATAAATAAAACATTTAGTTTTAACTATATGAAAAATAAGGCTTACTCTGGCAGTCGGGTATTCTTGACACATTCCATTTTCCTCCAGGTAAACATTTCAGAGCAACAGAACTTGCCTTGTTGTACTCCTCCTGTTTGAATGAGTATCCTGGTTGACAGGACAATTCAATTTCCGTGTTAAGGGATGTATATTTATTCGAAACTGAATTTATGGTCCATTGTGAGAGAGTTAACATGGGGCAGTCTAATGAGAAAATGAAGATATGCATAAAATCATTATTTTATCTAGCACAATAATGTATGTGCACTGGTAGATTGATCTACATATCTTAACAGTATGTTCCAACAGCCTTACCAACAGAGAACTCAGCCTTGAATCCTTTTTCAACCAATACCAGGTTGGACTTGAAGGTCACATTGAGGTATCCATTGGTAGAGCTGAATATTTCAGTTATATCAGCAGTGCCTGTCAGCCCACTTCCCATGTGCAATGCTGTACCAGCAGTGTCATTGTAAACCTGGGTAAAGTTAAAAATGCAAATTTTCACTACCAATACGTAAGCCTGCAAAGTCAATAATTTAGTTTATATGTGTACAAATACAATAAAACAATGACTTACCTCTACATAATCAGAATTGTTTTTAAGTTTAAATTCTGTGAAGCGTAGAGAAATGGGTTTAGTTTCTCCTAAATTTCGTGTAAGAATCCAGGCACATGTGACATTGGAAGGATAGCTGTCAACTTTATAGCCAGGTGAATAAATAGTGCCTTGTTGCTTCATCTCAATATTACAACCTTAGGAGGCAATATAACAATCAGATTGAATTCATTCTCAAAGGAAAAACCCAAGAAGTTAGATCCATTTAACCACAGGAGTAAAATATTTCATGGAAAGTTAAAAGGATTAATTTGATATATGTTGAAAACAATTTTCAAAGTTTTACAATATCTACACAATTTTATCAAACAGAATGTTATGAAATTATTTCTTAAACCCACAAGGGCTAAGCCCGTTTTGACATTAATTTCAATGTAACCATAAATAAAGAAAGGGGTCAAACTCTGACCCAGATAAAAAACTACCAGCTCGCTTTAAAAGCCTAATAAATCAGTTAATTGTTATAACATTTGCAATATGCATGTAGTTTTAAGAAAAGTGATGTCTGAAATATTTCAAGTTGCTGGGTCTTAAAATAGCAGAGATATATTCTCTCAAAGTCACCAATTTTTTTTTACTCAAGACATTTACCGGTCCAGGGCTCCCGATGGGTTTTTGCCTATGACAACAACGGCATTTCTACAAGTGGAGAAGCATTCGCACTAATCTTTTAAAAATTTACATCAAAAGCATGCTACTTACATCCTCAAACTCCGATAAAATTCCTTAAATACTCTCCAAACTGAACTTTTATTCTGCGACCACATCTACTTCTGACAAGGCCGGCCATTTTGACGCTTCGAGAAAGACTGATTCTGATTTGACCAAAAGGTCATGATCAGAAATAGCCAGAATATTAACCAATGAAATTGAGTTTAAAATTAGCTATCAAGCGAGCAGGCAATTTTTTATCTGGGGAGTTCGACTCCTTTCTTTCTTTATGGTTACATTGAAATTAATGTCAAAACGGGCTTGGCCCCTGTGCTTAAACCTATAGTAGTAATGATGCAAGGAATTAAAAAATAACAAAATTAAAACTAGATGCTGTCATTAGACAGTAATACCCGCACCAAGTGTTTGCCTCAAAATAACTCTCTTGTACCAGTTTTAGTCAAAAAGAAGGCCACATGCAATTTCCGGTACTTTTTAAATTTATATTTTTCATAAATGATGAGGTCACATCCCATAATACACATATTACTTCTATGTACAATTTGGGTTTGAACTGTTTGCATGTGAATTTTAAATTAATCAAAACTCTAAACATTTCATGTCATAGAAAGTTTGGTCTATATAATTATTACAAATATAATTTAATCATGCCCACACCCCCCCCTCCCTCGGCGGTTGCCTGCTTTATTTATGCTTTTGTGTGCCAACATTACATGCTACAATCCCCCCCCCCCCCCCCCCCCAAACACAATTATAACTCTGAAACCCCCCCCCCCCCCCCCCCACCCATAGATAAATAAAAATCAAAATATTTTTATAACAATGAAAGCCTGTACATGTAATTGCGATAAAGAATATTGTAAACAGTGCAAAATAAATGTCATATTGCTCAATGATTTTCACTGCAGGACTGCTTTAATGATTTTAAAAGGTGGTATCAGAAACATGTTGATATTTATGTGGATAAGAGTGCGTTATTTTATATTATATGTAGTTATATTATAATTTAATAAATTACTTTCACCGTTTTAGAATTAAAAATTTTTACAAATGAATATTTGGGCAAAAAAATAAGTTTTTAAAATTTTTGGAAACTTAAGGTAAAAATAAGATAAGCCCCAGCAGGATTCAAACTCTCTACTTACAGACACATTGTTAACGCTCTAACCCATAGCACTATGCTGTTAGGTAACATTATTTTGGGGGAAAATATTATATTTTATACTTTATTTGTTTCGTTCAATAAGGAGTACATCACAATATGTAGGTGTCCCATACCACCTTAAAGCTGCTCTTTGGTTTGATGGGTTTCACGTGGTGTATATATGCATATGTGTTTTTGATATGCAGAATAGGATTAATTATCATGAATAAACGTTTCTTTTGTGGTGATCAGCTAAAGGAATTCATATTGTGCTCTAATTGGATTATCATTATGATGTTGACCAATATAGGTAAGTATAAAACATGTAGTAGCGCAATATTATGAGACATCGGTATACAAAACAGTTAAGTTTTACTTTCACTTTCTAAAATGTGATCTCCCTTTGCCAGCATACTGTATCATACTGTAATATTTTGTATTAAATTTAGGTATTAAATGTCATGTTTATATGAGTTATAATAGGGAGGAAGGGGAAGGGGCCTTAACCGTTCCCCATCCCCAGGATGTGTGGATTAGATATACATTTCTAGTGAGAATGAAGGCATGCTGCAGGTTTTTTTCCCATTATACCCCCTACCCCATCACCATACACCAGTAATAGAAAAAGAGTTTATGACTAATTTTCTTTTATTTTGCTTATTCTTTTTTGTCAAGAGATGTCAAGGTATGTCAAGATTTATGACTCATGAAAATTTGTGCATTTCAATCCTGATTGTTAACAGATATACATGTATAATTATATATAACAAAATACATGTGATATTATACTAGGGATGGCAATCAATTGCAGAATTGCCAATCGATTATTTATAACTCATTTTGACTGATTAATTTGTTAATCATTTTGAAAATATAGACATTTCTAAATACATGTATAACATATTATCAATATTTTTTGAAGATTGATTAGTTGTAACAATTAACAACTTATTTAGGGCCCCACTCTGCAGATGCCCTATAGTGATCATTCTGTTCAATTTCGCTGATCATGTCAAGAAACATTTAAGACAAATTGGCCCCTGCCCCTTGGGTCATTCCCCCTCTCCCCCAAGAGTTGCTTTTAAACCCCCCCCCCTTCTCTGAAATAGGGAATGATAATACATTTTAATAATTGTTGAGATCTCCACCCCTAAACCATATTCATTCTTGCTCCTTGTGTCATTGCACATCAATTGATACATGTATATAGGTTATGCCCCCTTTGAGACGCCCAGTGACTTTCCAGAGTTAGAACTAATCAAGTAACCTATCTTATTCATATGTAGTGTAATTCCTAGCCCTAGCCCAATGATGACCCTGCTTTGTTTTTTACAGCAAGGTTTTTGTTGACTGACTTTATAATTTCCACAATTATATTTAACATTTTGTTTATCTTTAAGATTAAAAAGCAATATCCAAAATCTCTTTATGTACATCTGACATCATACAAAAAAAAAACAATCAAGAAATGATTTTGCTACTGTAAAAATGTGAGAAGAGACTCTGAATCTCCCCTCCCACCTGTTGTCTACTGTTGAAAATGTAAAAGGAGTTCGAGGAAGAAGGTTTTTTGTGAAAAAACTTCATTTTTTACCAATTATTTGATCCCCAGGACTACCAGAGAATTTTTGAAACCTTTTTACAAAACAACATGACACCCCAAATCATACTCCAAGAGTTCAGCAATTGCTGGTTTATAAGATGTAAGAGCAGTTTAAGAAAGTAAAATGTGACAGACGGACGGACAGACAGGTAGACGGAACAGGGTAACAACAATATACCCGAACTTTCTTTAGAAAGTGCTGGTATAATAATGGACATTTTGAATATATACATATTTATACTACCTTCCTTGTATTTGAGCTGAAATCCTCCATACTTGGTATACTCATGCTTATCTGTTGATAACACAACTCTAATAGATTTGCTTCTAGATATGTAGATGGGATGCAAAGGAGTCTTATTCAACATGAAGACTTGAGGTGCCATTAAGTCTTCTCCATCATAAACTTGAAGGGAACTGCTTGTTGGCAAATCTACCTCTAGAAACTGAAACAAAAAGGAATTTGTGTAAATGTTTTATTTATATTCAAGAATGTTTTGGATGTCACTCATCCTAAAAATGATCAGAGCTAGAGTATGTTATAGCCATGTGTACTATCAATTGACCTGAGTATTATTAAAAACTCTGGTAATTAACATCAAAGAATATGGACCTGCCATCCAAAAAATCTATAAACATGCAGTACCAATTTTTCCAACGAGAAATATATACCGTAATTGTTAGAAGCAAGTTATTGCCAATATTTATGATACAATATGCAATATAAAATATTCTAGAAAACTTACTTAAGTTTCTCTAATTTTACATAATCTATTAACCCACAAAGCTGTTGACTATGTAGAAAATTTGTCTTTTGTACCTCCAATGTCACTACTTGGTAAGATTCTGCTGTAATTAACCATTCCAGTTGTAATCCAAAAGGAACAGCTGTCCCATACAATGGTGACTCCAGGTTCTGCCAGCTACTGCCTGCTGTCAGCTTCTTCAGATCATTCCAAATCACAGAATCACCAACTAGAAATACACAATACATTTACACATACATCTATGTATACATGCACATGATCTTTATAAAGAATTTTTATAGCTGTTCAAGGCTTTTATCCTGCAGCTACCCCTTGCCTTGACCGAATAAAGGTAACCCAATAAACCAAAGCTTTATTTGGTCAATGCCCCAATATAGCTTCATGCATTTATCCATGTTCGTTCAAATGCACAGTGACGTCATCTTTCTTGCTTTGTTTTCGCCATGGCATTAGTTTTAACTGCAGATATGCAACGAAATTTGTCAAAAATAGCTTGTTTGAGGCATAAAATGTGATATAATATTGCAGAATAAACAAAATACATGATAACTGTCTTGAAATATAAGAAATATTTGGGCTATATAAACTATATAAAGTTTATTAAACTATATTAAGTTTAATCTAATGTCATAATATTGAAATATAAGACTTCAGGAAGTATGACATTACTTTCCTAAAATAAAAAAGTTGGTATTCAATAAAAGAGCTATAATGTATAAACACACCTGTTTCATAATTTACAGTAAATCCACGTCTGACATTTATGGAACCATCCATGCTAAGTTGCATGATGATGTAATTGTTCTGTGAGTAGAATTCCTTTTGTGATTGAAGACTTCCCGTTACACTTCCAAGAAAATTGCTCTCTTTTAAAGATATACCTCCAGTCCATACACTGAGAACATCAGCATTTTCCTCCAAATGAAAACTTGAACTTATCTATAACAAAGAATAAAAAATTTAGCGCAATATTAGATAATAGCATAGAATTTCATAGAAACAACATTAGAATTTTCCCTTGCTTTGTGTTCTAAATATTTGATAAAATATGTAAAATTTAAATGTGTAATGTTAAATAAAAATGAAATACTTGTAGTTTAATAAGAAAAGGATATATGTCATGGTGTGTTATTTTGTGTAAATATGTTTAAGAGTTTACTCATGCCAAATGACAAGTAATTAGCTAGAGTCAGTCTGCTCTGCTAATTATCCCCAATTACCGGTAGTCTATATAATTGTTCTGAGTTGTTCTTAAGCTTTTTGAGTAATTATCATGAGTAATGTACCGCACTTTTATTAATTACCTTTTAGAATATAAATACAGTTAGAAATTTATTCAATGCAGTCAGACTCTTTCGGCCACTATCTCATGTTGCTTATGTCTTCACACTGACTATCTAGTTGACTGTCCACCAGTCTGTCAGTAGACTAAGCAACATTGAGTTAAATTCATTCCGACTCATTTGGCTTTTTAAGAAATAATCATTTTTATCCTGTTCTATTTTGACTTTATTTTATTTGATTATTGTTGATATTTTATAAGTTAATTAAAATCACTTGATCAATAAATTGTGAAACCTGCCTTCGAGTTATAGCTCTATGCATATTCGACTTAGAGGTCAATTTAAGCCTATTGACTAGGCTGACCCCCTGTCTCTTGGGTTGGGCCTATACAAGTTAATTCCCCTTATTCTATAGTGCCCTTTCCCCTCGGTGACATATACCAGTACCTATCCACTTTAAAAATAGCTTTCACTTTTAAGTACAATGTTTAAAATTATCACTGAATTAAATTAAAATAATTATATTATGATATAGATAATGTTTATTAATACTAGTCAAATCAGAGAAATATAGTTTATGAAATTGAACCTAAACTAAATTTTAAGGAATTAAAAGTTCTAAATCAACAAATGCAAGTTAAATTTAAATTTAACAAGAGGCCCATGGGCCACATCGCTCACCTGAGCAACAACAGACATGATGAAATCAGCTTTATGGAGTCATATACAAAATATCTGAACAATGTGTTAAAAGATCCTACATAAAAAGATTCAGATATTCTTATGCTTTACATTGAGCTCCTTTTGTGACTGGATGATTTCATAGTCATATTACACAATGAGCATTGCTGTTCTCATGAAGATCAAGATCAAGAAGATCAAGATCAACTATTAATAAAAATATAAACCTACATCAAACTTTGAACCCCTTGTGTGGCCCTAAAATTGTCCAGGGGCCAAGGTCTAACAATTAAACGTCAACAAATGTCAAGATGCTTGCATATAATACCATATATTATAACATTTGAGTTTTGGAGAATAATCCGATTTAACTCGATATGAATTAAGTCCAGTTATTGAGACGAATATATAAACCCGGCCGTTCAAAGAGAGACAACTCTCAATTGTTTACCAAGTTATCATTTCGGTGGTCATCGGCTATTGTAACATCTTTATCGTGCGCAAGGGACCGTGCGCAATAGTCAGCATCCTTTACCAAATTTTGCTGCACCAGAGAAGACGTAAATCCAACGATCGCGACCAATCCATTTCCAATTCATATCAGGTTGTATATTATCTTTTAGGAAATTAATCGGTAAGTGTATACTTCCAATTATTTTTATCTTTATCGTTTAATTGTGTCTCTTTAGTAATATTTTTACTAAATATTTTCACTTGCCAAGCGATTGTCATCATTTGCATTTGTTTTTAAACACAAGTACTCATCTTTAATTTCTTTGATATTATTTATAATCCATTTATCATTATAACAGCGTATTTAAGAATGTGAGTAGCGTAAATTACAAAAAAACAAAAACAAAATAAAAATCCTTAGGTATCCTCTCATTACATTTTTTGTTATCCAAGCCAAAATGCTGAGGGCTAGAAATTCTAAGCGCAAGTCAACATCTCCATATGCGGCTTCGAGTCCAGCCACATCAAGACTAGGAAGGAAAAAGACCTCTGGTGCACCGTCTATATTGCCACCTCAAAGTGCTGTCGCTGAACATCAACCTGCACTGCCCCCAAGGGACCCGTCTGCACTGGCTCAAGGCAACGTCTTGCCCCGATTCCCCAAAACAACAATCCACCTGCAGTTCCAGTGTCTAGTACATTAACCTCAGGTACTGTTTCAAGTGGGATCAAATTATCATATCCATTACCTCACACTCTATCCTCAACTACTGGTTATAATATGTCCCCCATCTCTGTTAGTCAGAATCCTACACCCCTCATTTGTGTTTCACATTGCTTAGGCATCCATGTTTCGAATAATCAAATTTATGTAAAAATTCACACATCCCCTTCCTTCCTCCCGCACCCCCACCCCTTCCCACCCCACCCCCGCCTGTCATTACAATGCCAATGACAACGACGACAGACAATGGACAAATTTTGATTGGAAAAGCTCTCTTGAGCCTTTGGCTCAGGTGAGCTAAAAAGTAAAATATTTCACAACGATCAAATTCAACTGAATTCCACAAATTCTGTGGAATCATCATTGTTCATGGGGGACCAATGTTTGTGGCTTTTGTGGGTAGCACTTGCCCACTAATTTACATCCCCATGAACGTATATACAAGCATTTGTTTAATATTTATTAAAATCATCCCGAACTTGCTACCAACGAAATTACGTCCCACAAACCAGGAACATTTTGGCTACCCACGAAAAAAGATTCCATGATAGGCTCGTTATATAAATGTGTAACACAGAACTTACAATTTGATTCATATTTTATTGACATAGGGGAACCACAAAATTAAAACCTCATGCAATTAAGCTAATTATTTTTAACCCCAATGAAGTTATAAAAGAATTTTAAAGAACTTAACTGTAATTTTGATGCGGGCACCAACAGGAGCTTGTATTGTCCATGTACAGAAGGCATTATTATCAAACGAGGTCATTGTTATAGATCCTGGTTTATCCTTTTCAAGCATTTTTAATTCAGAGCAACTTGTTGCTGTAAAAGTAAAAAAATATTGTTTTACAAAAAATTGAGCTCTTAATGTAATAATGAAGTCAGCATATGCAGTACAAAAATAAAAATATCTGTAATATGATTATAATTTTCAATTTCTTTGATTTTTAGCTTGTCAATAAATTTTGTTTTGCTATATATATGAAGTTAAAAAAAAATAACTTTAAGCCTTAATTTAGTTTGCTAAATTTGGTCTCTTTATAAAGAGCAATTAATGTCTTCTTACAGCAATCAATTTCATCAGACATGTCTCCACAGTCATTCTGTCCATCACATTTCCAGTTCTTATGAATGTAGCCTCCATTTCCACAAAATATGATATCTGTGTTTGATAAGGAAAACAAATCATTTGCCACTTCAACAGTTAATGTAACCTTTTGCGTGCCAACAAAATATATTAATATAAGTTGTAACGTTAGAACTTGTTTATCAATCGTTGAAAAGTAAATAATGTTCAGTTTTATTTACAGTTGTTTTTTACCAGATTGCATAAAAGATGAAATACAACAAAAAACATTTAATGCATCTGTCCAAAGATATTTTCAATTCACATTTTGCTTAATTACTCAATATTAATAAATACCTCAGGGTTCAAACAATGTTCATTGAAAAGTATGAAAAATTTACAAGATTTCTTGATTTCTTCATTAAAACGCACCCTCTAGCTTATCAGTTTTCAATACATGGCTAAAACATGTGATGTCTACGGGGATTTCATACTGCAACGGACTCTGATGATAACTTTGAAAAATTGTGCGAAGTAATACAAATGACTTCCAAATGGAGAAAAGATGTTACCATTTTCTATTATATTTCTCCGTAAGAAATCTGTTTTCGTTCATGTGAATTTTTTCGAGCGAAAAATGATAATGTGTGAATGCAGTTATCGCAGATATTTTCCTTTTTATCTACTAAACTATCTTAAGTTTCTTCTAAATAACATAGGTATGTGTATTTATATTTAAAAATCATCCAAATGTGCTGCATATATATCTTGGGACAGACTTTAACATATTTTATTAATATCTGTAAACAGAGCAAACAGTGTTATAAATTTACTGAAAGTAATTCTGAATAAATTGATTCTGAGTTGTTACCATGTGGTTTAGGGGCCCCCAAAATCTTGCAAACAAATGGAAGCTTCTTTCTACAATTTGTGACTGTCCAGTGGTTGTCATATTTATCCTTTAGGGTGGAAACACATTTATTCTCCTCCATGAGATCAGCTGGTTGCAAGTTTTTCCACATTCCTTTGTACACTGGAATTGTCTTGTCTTCCGACATTCTATACTGGGACCACGAAACATTATTTTGTCCTGCGGTTGAGGATATATTTGACAAACCTGAAAATATATATATATATTCATGTCTAACCTTCTCTATTTATTATAAATTATCAATTTTCCTTTCCAGAAGCTATCACTAACCATGTTGATTAACGTTACCTGGTTCCTTCTGTTCAGCTCTTCAGACACACAAGGATTTGATTCAATATGAGCGAGAAAAAAATGAGCATATTGTAGAATAGGGGAGAAGTTTCTCCCCTTATTATACATGTACTACATGTATATACCCCTTTTTTCTCTCTCGCTCAGATTGAATCAAATCCCTGAGTTCAGACATTAAAAAACAGACCTAAAGGTCTTGTGGTACCTTCGAATCGTGCTGCATTTGACGTCTGCTAACCAATCCCGATCCCGAACATATAACGTAACGTGGGGAAAAATATCATAATAGTCTTTTTTTTTAACAGTGAATTTTCTCATGTTCCGGGTATCCAATGGAGGAGAAAGCAAATAATTAACTTTTTATGTCATAACCAGATAACTGATATGACTGAAAATGAATGGTGTATGTTTTTATATTACACACTGTTAAATATTTCATGAATTTTTTCTCAGTATCAATCAAAATAAATATATATTCACATTTGTTACAACGAATCAAATGAGTTAGTTAAATAATGAAATTGATTTTTTTTATCAAGTTCAAAAAGAATTTCAATTATTTGATAGGCCTAAATATTATGAGCTTTATATTATTATTCAGGCACGTAGCATCAAGGGGAGCCGGGGGCAGCCCCCCTTTGTTTTTCTCGCAGCAAACATTTTTTCCTTAATCTTCATATAAAAACGGGCGCGTCTTTTAACCACAATGAACCACAATGAACAGCAATGAACCACAATGAACCGCAATGAACCACAATGATACTACAATGAACCACAATGAACTGATTTTAAGTGAATACATTCACTATATATTTGGTATAACTACCTAAAAGTGTCATATATACAATTTACAGGCAATTGACGATGTACATGTGTACTAATTTGCATTCACATTGTTGGCAAATTCAAAGTTGCCATTCTATACTTATAGATAAATATAAACTGTATTATTTATGATTTAATTTGCTAGAAACATGATTTAATGACGATTCTGCTTGTTATCTTGAATAAATAACTGATTTTTTTAAATGTCACGAGACCGTGTGATATACAAAATTTTTTCAAACCAGAGTCGAAACTGAATTTGACTTGACGAATTTTAGCAATTGAAAGTCATTTTTTGTTTTTCTTTTAAAGTAGGACTGACAGACGAGCTATGATTTCTTTTTTAATCGCGGAAAAGTCCATTGAAATGAGATTAAAGATGTGATCAGAGGTCGTTGGCTAAACATTTTATTCTATCACAAATATCATGAGATATCTTACATATATTACTATGTAGTTTTGGTTATCGTTAATCTAACATGGAATATCGTTTTCTATGATCGTCTGATTATTGAACTAATTTTCTAATTGTGAGTTATAGAAATTATAGCGACATGTACAGAATTCTTATTTATAGATAAACGCACTTGCATTAGTTGTTAATGGCTCAGGAAAAGCAGACGTTCTTAAACTGGAACGTTTTAGCATTTCTACATTGACCAGCGCACAACGTATATCCACATAAAATTATAACGTTTTCGAAAAAATGTGGTGCTGTTCCGGAAATATTTTAACTATTCCGCAAATATTATAGCATGAAAATTCCACAAATATTATAATTCCTAAACTACAATTAAAATAGTGGTAAACGTGCAAAAACCCGAATATAGATAAAATATCACCCCGTTTCTAATTATGTTTGCTAAAGTATATTACGATCTTCGCTGTCGGTACATATGATCAGCTCGTTTATTTCATGAATGATAGAGGTTTTGAATAAAAACATGTTTCTTCAGTTTGAAAAAAAAATCTACTCTCTATGATATGATGCTATTCTTCACACAGAAAAGTGCACTAGTCCAGCACCTCTCTGTAAATATTATTCCATCAACCCTTTTCTACATGAAATCCTTGAATACAGATTCGTATCTTTGAAAATGCAGCTTTAAATCTTGAAATTTAGGTTAATATATTTTTAGAATTAAAGTTTGATTATCATCGATAAATAGGTACATTTCGATTGGGACCAATTGACATCATTTTCCGGTACTTGATGCATGTATTTGAGAATTTAGAGGAGGCGATGTTGTTTGGAATGGGGAGGGGGAAAGTGTATTGGATGGGGGCTATAGTTGACAAAAGGGCAGGCTATCTGAAGTTCCTCCTGTACTCGCCCAACAATTTCACCGAAAAGCAATTAACCCTCTCCCAAGCCGTGTATTGAACAATATATGGTGCCATGTGTATTCTCGGGAGGAAGGGGTATGGGATGGTGACAAAGAACGCAGTGGATGACAAAATTCAGTATAGTTACATGTATCTGACTATCTAACAAACTATTGAGTGTTTCCTTATATATATAGTGATAACGAGAATTTAAGTTTCTATAATATAAGGACAACACATTCAAGTTATAGGAACACCTCACATATATGACTGTACTATCCATCTAAATACGGAAATGAAAAAAAAACAGGTTTGCTGCATTTTTCAAGTTTCAAATGTCAGCAATGTGTGTCTGTATGTGTGTATATAAACTGAATTAAAATGAATTAGAGGAAGTATTCTGTCGTTATTTACAAAGTACAGTGGTAACTTCAGTTTAACAGAGAGAGAGAGAGAGAGAGAGAGAGAGAGAGAGAGAGAGATCCCCAATTAACAACAAGGTGTATTGTATATCCCTTCACCTCTCCAGTTTTGGATACCTCTAATACATATTGGGAGGCTTTATTACACCTGCTGGCCCTGTAGACTAGCATAGTGTACCTATAACTTCAATTTCACTGTTAATTTCCTTCCTTACGATTCAATTTTTTACATACTCCCAAAAAGGGGGGGGGGGCATTGCCCTGATAATTCACTTTTTTTATATGTAAATATAAGTATATGTTTGATGCGAGGAAAAGAGTGGGGGGGGGGGGGGTAGGGGGCAGGCCCCAAATACACCCCCCCCCCCCCCACCCATGCTAAGTGCCTGAAGTTCACCTTATGCCATAAAATCTGGAGTGAATTGTTTAAGATGAAGAAGAGGTTTACAAATTTCAGTAGAACTCTCGCTATGATAGCGTTATTTGAAAATCGTTCAGAACCATTTAAAATAATGGATGGTACAATCTTTAGTTATCACACAAAATCTAGATGACACTTTTTTTTAAAATTTCGTACAATGCTTTTATTCCCTTTTCTGATCAAGAGTCTATGGACATTGGAACTATCGAGAGTTGATCCCATCTGTTTGGTTTTTATTCGATAAATTAGAATGATCGTTTATTAGTACCGTTCAATGTACTGTCCATCTTAAGCACACAGATTTAATCCAAAGATGACAATAATTGTAAAATTATTTTGTTTAACCAGTTAATCAAACATTTTCAAATGTCATGTAAAGTGACTGATTTCTTTAAAAATTAAACAATACGACAACTTAGCTAATTATATTCAGCTTTAATTAAATAATCATATTTACCTTATATATTTATATATCAAAATTTACCTTATACATGTATATAGATAAATTTTTTTAATTCATGCTTTACATATTTATAATATACCACCATCTAAGCGTTACATGTACTGAAATAATTGAATTCTGAATGAATGAAATATGATCTGTGTACCTGAACATACATATACATAATTGAAAATGCATTAATTCTGTAACATAACATGCCGTCAGAATTTTTTTGAGATATATCATGGACATACGCGACGTTCCTCAGTTTTAGATAATTTTCCTTGATAAACCATTTCTTCTTTATTTGCATTTAAACTTGTTAATGCCAAAAAGTAGTAGTATACATGTAGAAGTATACATTTTCAACTGAAACTATATATTCATATAAAAAAATATCAAATAACATGAAAATGTAAATTTGGAATTACAAAAATGGAATTCTTCACATTGCGGAGATAGGAAAAAGTTGAAAATAATGGATGCTAGGTCGCGTCTGACCTTAAATTAAACTTTAATTAAATTTTATACCTTTTGAATAACATTTATCACCTTAATGAAGTTCATTGTGGTATCATTGTGGTTCATTGTGGTTCATTGCGGTTCATTGTGGTTCATTGCGGTTCATTGTGGTTAAAAGACGCGCCGTATAAAAACAGACTCCTTTCTTTAGAAAACAATTTATGTTATTAATATTCCATCCCAATATTAGCTGGGATTTGGCTCTGCTTAAAATGTGAAAGTTACATTTTCATTGGTTATGCGTCGAGCCGAATCGAATCTTAGCCGAGATTAATCAAAACTATAGCTGATTCTTATTTTTTAGAGCTAAAAATCTAAATGGAATGTATTTGGCTATCTGTCTATTACAGCTGTTTGCTGAGATATATGTACAGTATGTACATGTACATCTGGTACTTTGAGGCTCTTAATTCCTGCATTTTCCTTTCAAAGGGCCAAAGATACATTTTTAGACCAAAATATCATTGGTAATTTTTTTTTGCCTAATTCAGCGATTAGTCAAAGAACTACAGTATTTGAAATATGCATAAAAAACTAAAACAAAAACAAAAACAAAAAAACGGAGAAATTTATCTTACCAATCCAGTATTGGTTCACATCAGACATCACATAGGTGGCGACATACTCGTTTTCAATGTCATCCTCTAACCAGGCCAGATACATGCCAGATCTACGCTCAAGGAATAGAAGGTAAACATTCTTTACTTCGTTATCTCCACCTTAACAACATTAAAATTAGTTCGATCTTAAATGCATACGGCTAAGCCGCTAATTTTTATTATTAATTTTTCTTCTATTATAATTATTTTTTCTTTTTGATGGTGTTTTTTAATTGCTTTTATTAAAGACAAACTGACATTCTGCGAAAGCTTTCTTAAATTAGGCAAAAAAATGTACATGTATTTTAATTTGAATATTCGGTAAATATTTTCATCATTTCCAATAATTTGATACAAGAGCAGCAGGTATGATAGAGCTGGTGTTGTTGATAAGAAGAACAGACAGAACATTCATCAGAAAGACTCCCTAAGGGATGCGTTTACCAAATCTGCATGTCATAACAATTTTGAAAAGGTATTAAACTTAAAATTTAAAAACTAAAACTTTTAAACTACCGTAAACAGGCTGTCTTTGCGTCTTCCCATGTCATCGGAACCATTTCTTTTCTAAAGCAGTAACCTTGGTAAAACTTAGATCCTGATCAAATTAAAAAAAAAAAATGAAAGATGCCTCTTGCTGGCAGAATATAGAATATCTGCAACGGGCACAGGGAATATCACAATAACTAGGTGTTGTGTTGAATTACCAACGCATTAAAAAAAATCCTTATCAAAATTTCATTTTATGGGTTTAAATTTAGTGGATGTCGACATCATTTTAGTCAAAATGTCGTAAAAAGCAAGATCAAATAATCGGACAGTAATCACGCCCCATTCCACAAATCTAGTCAACGATGGAAAACTTTTATGTTGTTAATTAACTCACTTTTAGAATGATCACCAGCATTCTGATACTCAACAATTTTGAATAACTAACTGTAATGCACCGAAACAGAAATATGCACATCGCTTACAAATTATAACAAGGTTCCCTAACCTGTAGCCAGTCTGACCAAAATTGGCATAGTATTGATGTATATTTAAAATATCTTACGAAACGTAGAATAAATGACATAATAACTTCCAGAACCCTATAATTTAACCTTAATCTTTTGGCAGGGGAGACCTTTTTGACTTAAAACTTAAAAGAGATTAAGCTTATTTTGTTCCTTACCTATATCATACCTGGCATTTATTTACCAAAATAAGCAAAGTGTATATATGATATAGTTACGAGGACAATATAATACAAGAGGCTGCATAACGTCAATGCAGTACATATACTAAACTTATAAAATGGATAAACAGTACAATTAACATTAATTGATTGATGTTATTTTGATCACATGTACTTGTGCATGGCACAATATTTTGGAACTTATTTTATCATAAAGAGATAACCTGTATCATAGAAAGTTATCAGAAAAAAAGGGGGGGGGGGGGTATTTAATACAAAGAGCCAAGAAATTTGTCATTATCAAAATTATTTTGAAGAAAAGGGGGGGGGGGGGGCTCTAATACAAGTGTAAAGATTTTCCATTATCAATATTGTTTTGAAGAAAATGGTTTTTTTTAAACAAAGATAGTTTTCGTAAAATGTACGTGGAACTAAACGCGTATACAAAACCATTTTTTAAAATTATATTTTTAGAATAACGTAGTAAATTAATGTCTGTGTCATGTGTACGTAAAAATCTGATTTTAATAATAATAATAATAACTAGACAGGATCTCGTTGCGAGCAACGAGTGGGTCTTCCGTTTGATTATGAATTAATGAGTTAAATTAATATGTTGACATTATTTTAAATCTTAAATTCAATAGATCCATCTAATTAGGTAAAACCATTTCAAATATAATGATTTTATAATAATCTAAAAATCTAATGAAACGCCTTAACTAAAAGCCCGAATGATTTTATGTACGACTTAACAAAACCCGGAAATGTAAAGGACGACCTAATTATAAGGTATGAATTAACAATTTTCCGGATCAGATTTAGTATGAATTGGTATATTAATTTTCTTTTAGGCTGATTTTATGACCTGCATTGCAAAATTAAGATTTCCGGAAAAGGTCATTTTTAAACTGCAAAATCTCTGCAATGCATAGTCCGATTTTAAAACGGTTTTCAGTTTTGTATTTAGCACATAAATGTCTACAGAATGAACGTATTTCAAAATTCCAAAAATCGAAATTTTGAAATCACTTCCGGTGACGACCGGAAGTGACGGACGACCTGTTCATATTAAAATTGGATACGTTTAAAATATATTTTAATGAAAAAAAAATCCAAATCTTTTAATTTAAAAAATTTTTAAAACGCAATTTTTCGAAAAATGCCGTTTGCGTGGACCGGAAGTGACGGACGATCATGTTTGTACCTGATGGCATCTAAGAATTCAAAAATCTATCATTCCTGAAATTTTCAATTTTCTATCCTTAATCGTTTTTGAGAAAAAGGTAGGACAAAATCACTTTTTAAAAAAAGATAAACGAATATATCGGCCGACCGGAAGTGACTTCATCAACGAAAATGTACTTGTTAAAAGATCTTGATATTCTTAATTATCTGTCAAAATTTCATAAAAATCTGTTGTACCATGTCTGAGATATTTGAGTTTAAAGAAAAATGTTAAGAAAAAAAAGAATAATAACTAGATGGTTCTCGTTGCGAGCAACGAGTGGGTCTTCCGTCCGATTTTTGAAGAGATTTGATAAAACTCATCATTTTAAAGATAAAATCGTAAATCTGATCGAAAAATGAGTGAAAAATTTTTGCGGCACTCGGGACTTGAACCCGGGTCGCCTGGGCCATGTCCACGACTCTATCGACTGAGCTACTCGGACTCTCGCTTCACGACTTTGATTCTTAATATCTCGAGAATGCGTTGATCGATTTTAAAACAAATTACATATTCTGAATCAGTAAGAGGGTCACTATCAAACTTACAGAAAAAAATTAAAATATAATAAAGTTGAAAAAATCGATTTTTCGTCTTTTCTTCCGGTGACGACCAGAAATGACAGCGGACGTTTTTATGACCATGTTGCACCAGAAAAAAGGGATGTCTATGATTACTGAAAAGTTCAGCCCTCTATCTTTACTCGTTTTTGAGAAACATCGCAGACAAAATTGAATTTTTAAAAACGTTATAGGACGATAACTTCTGACCGGAAGTGAATATCGAAAAATTGAAACGGCGGTACAAACTTCAGATAACGACACATCAACCCTTAAAATTTGAAGGAAATCGAATGAGCCATCTCCGAAAAATCGCCTGCACAAAATTTGTAAGACAAAAAAAGAATAATAATAATAACTAGATGGTTCTCGTTGCGAGCAACGAGTGGGTCTTCCGTCCGAATTTTGAAGAGATTTGATAAAACTCATCATTTTAAAGATAAAATCGTAAATCTGATCGAAAAATGAGTGAAAAATTTTTGCGGCAATCGGGACTTGAACCCGGGTCGCCTGGGCCATGTCTACGACTCTATCGACTGAGCTACTCGGACTCTCGCTTCACGACTTTGATTCTTAATATCTCGATAATGCGTTGATCGATTTTAAAACAAATTACATATTCTGAATCAGTAAGAGGGTCACTATCAAACTTACAGAAAAAAATTAAAATATAATAAAGTTGAAAAAATCGATTTTTCGTCTTTTCTTCCGGTGACGACCGGAAATGACAGCGGACGTTTTTATGACCATGTTGCACCAGAAAAAAGGGATGTCTATGATTACTGAAAAGTTCAGCCCTCTATCTTTACTCGTTTTTGAGAAACGTCGCAGACAAAATTGAATTTTTAAAAACGTTTTAGGACGATAACTTCTGACCGGAAGTGAATATCGAAAAATTGAAACGGCGGTACAAACTTCAGATAACGACACATCAACCCTTAAAATTTGAAGGAAATCGAATGAGCCATCTCCGAAAAATCGCCTGCACAAAATTTGTAAGACAAAAAAAGAATAATAATAATAATAATAATAATAATAAGAAAAGTGAAAAAGAAACAATAGAATAATAGAAGGGTCTTCCGCTGAAGACGGAAGACCCTAATAATAATAAGAAAAGTGAAAAAGAAACAATAGAATAATAGAAGGGTCTTCCGCTGAAGACGGAAGACCCTAATAATAGTGAAAAATAGAGAAAAAGAAACCTAACGAAAACAATAGGGTCTTCCGTTGAAACGGAAGACCCTAATAAATGACCTGAGATCTATTCAGATTGACCTAATTAATGTAGACAGGCAATAGTTTAAAAAAAAACCTTAATTATTTTCTTTTATTGGCATGTCACATAAAAAAAACGAAGACTGTCATGTCATTTTTCTTTGATAACACACGTTGTTTATATGAAATGCTATAAAATCAAACCCAAGACGAATACAAAATGGAGGGTATTTTACAGTGTGGTATTTTATTACTTTCTTACAGTCTATTTACTCCCCGTGTTTCGTGTCACGAGTCTATACATACCACTGGGACACTTGAAACCGATGTCGCCCATCTTCCCATCATTGTGGCCGTGACACCCTTGGTTCCCAACCTGAAAAAGAATACACCCCGGTAGTGCAGAATTTGTTCAGGTGGTTATGTAAAAGCAAAAGAAAAAAAGAAAAAGAACAAACAGGGAAAGGTTTTCTTATCTTAAGAAATTAAAGTCTGAAACTTGAACCAAAAAAAAGGGTTTTTTTCTTAAGAAATTTAAAAAAAAAATCTGAAACTAGAACAGTCAAAATAGATGGGAAAAAGGAGATACGCATATATAGTATTGCAGGAAAATTAAAGAAAGGAGTCAAAATAGTAGCTGGTGTATGGCTTATTGCTATTAATGATGGTTCAAATGATGGACAGTTTGAAAACAATTTCAAGTTAGGGTAAAATTTGTAATCAGGTATTTTCTAAACGAATACTGATTGTCCATGTATTGTAAATCACATTTGATTGAATTCCATTATTTAACATTTATAAGGAAAAAATGTCTACCTACTAGTACATGTGACTAGTTAAAAAGTGTTTATGAATAGTTCTTCATAGATCCTATTTCCGATGACGAGCGTTATGTATATGGGTAGAAATTGCATAAAATCCAAATTAGAAAAAAAGCATGAACAGATTAAATGAATTAACATACACGTGGTAATTAGATAATGCATGAAATTCATGACTTTCTGATGCATTTAAACAAACAATTAAACACATGCACATCTCACAAGTTGAAAAAAAACCCACTTCAATCAATACATGTATATACCAGTGATTAAACTTTGTTCATGTAATCTAAGTGTCAGTTCATTCAACAGAAATTAGGTGTAGCATTATTATGGCGTTTAAATTGAAGATTAGATCATGATCGAATACGAACAAATTTCCTGTGAAGACTTTTATGTAAGTTTTCATTGGCTTTATTAAAAAAGTTTTCAACATGTTTTGTTACATGCTTTTGTCATGTTCAATGAAAAATGAATGATTTTTTGGCGTATGTTAAAATTAATCCTGAGAAGAGGTAAAGAATAGACAAGGGCGTTACTGCTACGGTTTTATTTTTACTGATTAAAGATGATATGGATCGTCATTGATGAAAAATGGCTGAAGATACAAAAAGTTTGTTTATCCTCTACTGCATACTGACACACCCAGGTAACAGAATGAGATAATATCAAAATTACACACCATGACCAAAACTCGAATAAAATATCTCCATTAAGCACCACCTAGTCTTTTCAAGTTAACCATCACACTAATGTTGTCAATGGTCACTCTCGTCGATCATGCTAATGTCTCAAATTTATGTGCCTTTTGTACCCTATGAACGTGATCAAGGAATATTGAGTTGTGCTTGAAGTCGTATTTTGCTTTCAACAGAAAAAACCTCTCACGAACGACCTTGTTTTTCAATAGGACACACAACCCGGTGTTGTGCATTTTATTATTGACTCACGTCTTCAGAAATTTGGAATCTAACTGTTCCAGAACGCGGAAGTTGTTCCGCTCTGCAGGAACCAAGCCCAAAAAGTCAACAACTTTAAACATCGTCAAATTCAATCTTTGAGTGCACAACTCTTCTTCAACGTGTGTTGAAAATGGCACTCACGTGTTTCAATTCGGTTAAATTTGGTTCATACCTGTATTGTTTTTTCCAATAAAGAGTGCAGAGGGATTGTTCAATAATAAGTGAAGGTCATGATAGAGTTCTTTGGCCACCAAACTTCTCATATACATGTTTTATTATTTATTTCTATCAGAGAAGCTCAGTTTCAGTACGTGTCAACATCTGCTACCTTTAGCAAAATGGTAGGGTTTGTACGGTATATCAAGGTTACCACGCCCAGTGTTTTTTTTAAAGGAAAATATCGAAAATGAAATTTTAAAATAAATCTATTAATTTATGTTTTCGTTTACATGCCATGGTACATATCTATCTAAATCTACATTAAAAATATTTACCTGGAAAAGAAACCAGAGAAGTAGTAAGTCCCACAGAGGATTCATTGCACTCGATCCTGGCAGTGCGTCCGCTGGACCAGGTATGAGTACAAGTGTTCCCGCCCTATTTACAAATCTCCGAGTTTCTGCTTGGGTAACTGCGCATTCTAAAGGAATACTCCAGTGGGGTAAGGTGTCATATTTAAAAACATGGGTGGTTATTGCAAGGGACTGTGCAACTGTTTAAAAGCTGTGTGATATCGATAACAACATGGCGCATAGTTAGGGAATCGATTGAATGTGATCAGTTGAGTATATTTTAAGAATTTGCTGTTCGGTGTACTGGTAACAGAATATTGGCCATAAATGTTTCATATCAAAATGAAATCAAAACATGGGAGTTTTACGCGGTATTTATTCGTCCTTTCTTTCTCTGGGTGAAAAGAAAATAGTTTAGGGACAGAAAAACAAGTGTTATAAAACACTGGAATCTCCGAGGTTAGTTGGACCGCATAGGACAAAACGCGATTTATCCTTTTTCAAGACGACTTATGAAAACACTTACACACTTTATTTAACATCATAGAAGGGTGTTGACACCGAAGACATTTATTCCAATAGAAATGAAACTGCACCGAAATGGGTGCACTTGCATCTAATAAATTCATAACAGGCGCACCTCCATTCTCCCCTGTCATAAAAAAGGGAGCAGCGCTGATTTTCAGGTTAATGCATATTGAAATTCTAATACTGAAAATTCAATTGCTGCATTTTATTGTCTGAAATATAATCTGATCATAATCTAACACGCTCTGATGGTCAGTAGCAAAAACACTTCCTGCTGTTACTCTGGTATTGATAGAAATATCATTTCAATTTTACGGTATTACATATTATTGAAACTGAGAACTGTGTGTGTGTGTGTGGGTGGGGGGGGGGGGATAAAATCATATATCCACTTGGTGATAAAGTTTTAAGAATTGCAAGCTGTCTACTTATCCCTAACCAAAAGTATACCTTTTACAAAAAATATGAACATAGGTGAATCAGTTACGTAAATTGTACAATAGTATAGCGAGCAGGCTATGAATGAATAATTGCTAAGCTATACTAGAACTAGTATCAAATAAATCAATAACACTATTGAAAAAAAAACCCACCGAATTTCTTTCATGTATTCATTTAGCCAGCAAAACGAGATTATTATTTGATAATGGCAACACATCAAATTATAAAATCGGTTTTAAAATTAAAGAACTGAAACGTTTTAAGGTGAACTCTATTTTTGTGTGGAAGGTCTTGTACATGTAAATAATACAAAACATAGTATAGTCAATACATTATACATTTTCAATGTTGGCAAACTTTTACTTGTATTTTGTAGGTCTTATTTAAGGTGAAGAAATCAGAATCAGACAATTAGGCAGACTTAAAACCATGCAAATATTTAATAAAAGTCTTGAATATTTATGAAGACTAATTCGACAAACTACACTAAAATTAAAAAAAAGGTATTCAAAAGGTTTTTTTCATTAAACCAAACTGTTGCATTTGTATTATGAAAATATTACCTATTTTATTCATGTATATGCAGAAAGGTTATTAAATTGTGAAGCGTTATATTCGATGTTCTTATTCCGCTTATAAAAAAAAATCGTCAAACTGCTTTTCAAGTCCAAAACGGCCAAATCAAATTACTAGTGATTCCACCATAAGTCAGAGGGATAAATACCGACCCATAGTTCCTTTGTATTTGTGTAGTATGTTTCGTCTAGAGATTTCAGTGATGTATTTCTTAAGAAATTGATACAACTACCTTGATGAGTGAGATACCTCAATTTGCATTTATTTAAGCACAGTACCAGCCTCCTCACGTCACAGAAAAAAAGCCCAACATATTACACTAAAAGTACATAAAATGTGTACAATTTTATTGTCAGATTTAAGGTATTCTCCATGAATTGATTCGCTTTGATGTTGTTCTGCCAGGTAAGAATCGTTACCTACCTAGGTATTCACTACATGTATAAATACACGTAGCATTGACTGAACTGAATGGTATATTTCTCCATAATTGTTATATATTCACTTGGGAATTAATGGACCCGAAAATTTCTTTGAAATAATACGGAATAATCATGCTTGTGTTGTCTTTGTGTAATGTCTGAATTTACTGGGTTTGTACGTGTAAATAGTTGTGCTTCAAATAATGCACTATCATATCCTCTAAATTTAATAAACTAGTGACTGGATATACTACTTCCCTATTGGATATGAAAATGTATTGAATAATCATACCTATTCATATTCTACAACAACACACTTAAACATGCTTACTTATGAATTCAGCTGATATCGAATTGCATGTTGACGAATTTTATTTCATATAAAGTTTTATGGAAAAGAAAAATGCATTCTTCTCGCAGTAAAACTATATATGTAATATTTTGAACCTTCGAAAAAATTTGAATTACCTGAATATTTTTTAGAGAAATAAACAATACTTAAGATATAAAAAACCTAACTTAAGGGTATAACTTTATATTGGGTATTAATCGTATGATATCGTAGAAATATAGCAGATTTTAGTAAATCATTCAAAAAATAAAGAACAAACAAAACGAAACAAAAATTTAAATAGATAACCAATTACATCATAATGTATCAGAATAAAATGTAGCAAAAGCAATTCATATAGCTTCAACCGTATCAAACACAAGAAAGACTCATGCAAGAAAATCTAAAATCGACAGATGAAACAAAATGTCTAAATTGACTGACAGACAACTGTACATTTCATTAACACTAGACAAAAACATTTACTGGACAAGCCATTGCAGGGACAGGACAGACAAACACAGTTTTTGGGAGAGAAAACACTGGATGTTTTTAGATGACTGAATTCACAGAACCAGCCCGCCTGGGTTATATCACGACTACTCGGTGTCAAGTTTTTATAGTCATTTCGTGATAATTTTTCTAAAAAAAAAAATGGACAACGAAACTGGTAAATGTGATATTATTTCACTTCCTTGTACACACATTTAAATAAACGATATCAATTTTTTCTTTTCCTTGTCATTGCGGTCAAAACTCTTATATTTAAAGGTCAACCTTAATCTTCTTTGGTACATTAAATAAACTGTTGAATTTGTGTTTTATGAATATATGTGATTATATTTGATTTTTTACCTCTATCGCATTTTACAATGATCACATACATGTATGATGCTTCATTTAAAGACTTATTATATTTCAACTATTTTACGTTCTGTTTAACAATAATGGAAAATATGGTGTGTGGTTTTTTCTTACCAACCTCTATAAATCGAGTGCCAGTTTATTTCTGCAGAGCCGGGGATCGAGGTTGGTGTCGAATTTCTATTTTTATCGCATTCGCTTTGCAGAATTCAACACATCATACAATCTTCTGTAACATATACCCAATATTTATTTTACCTTTTTTCTATATTTGCATGTAATCAACGAAATTACCCGTTTTGATTCTTACTAATTTAACGTTCTCGACAAGACATCGCATTAACATCGTGTTCAAGGATAGATGGATCTTCTATGTAATTTTTAGTTTGAAAAATTTTATGTGCCGAAAGCAATTCTGTTACGATCCATTGTATCGTATTACACAAAAAGTTCGCCGTCTACAATGTAAATGCAAAATGGATTGTATTACGAAAGAAATTGCAGTCAGAATGGTCTCTGTGTAGTTTTTATAGTTATCTCAAAACTGAATTTAATATCCATTACATATCAAATTTAGCATGTTGTTTTTGGGGATATTTTTGGATGAAATGATCGCTATGAAAGCTATACGCATATTGTAGAGCACTTATACTGAATATTAATACTTCTAAAACTGAGATCCTTATCTTATCTTATCTTATCTTATCTTATCTTATCTTATCTTATCCTTATAAATATATGAATAATAGTTTTGACATCAGGGTTTAATGAGATTATGTCTTTCTTGAGTTTGAATAGAGCCTTGAGAGCTTTCTGGTATAGTTGTTTTTGTGCAAGAGAGAATGAACCAGAGGCACTAAATGAGATCCCTAGGTATTTGTAGCTGGACATACATTCAAGTTCAGTATCAATTTTAGGATTACATAAATCCACAACAAATTTTGCAGTATTGCCCGAACTGGGAAGATTTCCTCTGCACTTTGACATACTAAAAAGCATGTTAAGTTACTGGCACAGACTTGAAAATCTTGGTCAATCTTTTCCCTTACTATATAATGCCTACTTGGAATCAAATTTACTTTTTCAACAAAACACATGCTTATGGTATGGCTCCATCAACTTTTTTCTCTTTAATATCATAGGGATTAAAGATCTGCCCTCTGTAAAACCATACAAATCAAAAATTGCACTTAAAAACTGTTTACTTAAACACTATATCAAAGAATGGCATTTTCAACTTGGAGTACACTCTGATAAAAAGCTAATGAGCTACTGCACTTTTAAACAAAATGTTTGCCTTGAGAATTATTTAAGATCAATAAAAAAACTTTGAAGATAGAAGAAATTTTATTCGTTTCCGTATATCAGCTCATAGACTTCAAATTGAAAGAGGGCGATATCAAAACATTCCCAAAAATGAAAGGTTTTGTCTTAGATGCAACAATAATTTAGTTGATGATGAGAAACATTTTTTATTCATCTGTAGTCATGCTCAGGAGGAAAGAGTTATTTTATATCAGTTAATAGAGAAATATTGTAAGCACTTTGATAAAATGGACACTGACGAAAAGCTCATATGGCTAATAGCCAATGAATACATTGACATTCTCACCCAAATATGTAGGATGATTCAGGACAATGGAATCTGATTTTAACAAGTATATCTTATAGCATTTTATTCTACTTATGTTTATCATTTTGCACTCACAAGCTGTGTTGACTGCATGGGGTACAAAACTGACTGTCAAGTTGCCAACATTGCACTGACTATTCAATAGGCATTGTCCCTTGGTGCCCCTTGTAGTCAAGACAACACGTCAAAAACTTTTGCTCCTCTAGCCTGGCCTTGAGTGCTTGGGGTACAAGACCACACATATATGGCTCTGACGAAATGCATAGCCATATGCTGCAATAGGCATTGTCCCTTGGTGCCTTATGTGGTCAGGCCAACAAAATACAGTTTTCACCCCTCGATATAAAATTCTATACTTCCACTCACTGTCCTACCTTGAAAATATATCACAAATGTATAACTATATAGTATGTCTACACACAATTGTATATGGAATACAAATACATATTGGGGGCTGTATATAATGTGTCTGTATCAATACTAACGTATTGCTTTGAGGGATTGTGTATATTTATAGCTGTTTATTTCTGTACTTGCAAATAAATGTATACCCTTGCATATGTATGACAACTTGGTATGTGTTATATCAGATGTACCTCCCATTGTAACTTACTTTGCTTACTAAACAGTACAATATTTATATATATTTCATCCATTATTTGTTATAATCATGTTGTTTTATTGTTTTAATGTATATGCCTCCCGAGGGCCCTTGATTGGTGAATAAACATATCACATATACATTAAAATGTTTATCATATGAGCACCACCCTCACTATTCTACTTAAATCTATATATGCATTGGCGAACTATTCGATTATATTTACATTTTCAACTGTCTTTGTCTGTGATAACATTACGAATCGATTTTGAAGCCTATAGACCAATAATTTCATAAAAGATGAGCGACACAAAATGGGCGTGTCTTATAGCATAACCGAACAACGTGATTGGCTGCGCCGCTTAGTAATACATAACGTGTGCTACATGAAAAAATAGTGGTTTTAAAATGTTGCTTTAAAGAGTAGAAATTAGAAATAATATAAATATAAGTAATATTAGGGAATCATTCTTTGAATATTATGAGGTGATAACTTCGGTCGGAGCGTGGTCAAATCTATCATAAAGCCCTTCGGGCTTTATTGGATTTGACCACGCCCCGACCGAATATATCACCTCATAATACTCAAAGAATGATTCCTTATTCCTTAAATAATATCATACACATATGTCAATGTTCAAGTGTAAATTAATTGTGATGCTAAATATAACAATTAACATATATTGTCTAACATTATATCTTAGATGTAACTTCTGTCAAAGAAATAAACGAAGGTATCAATTACCCTGTTTGCAATGATAATGTGTACACGGTAGATTTTTTCATTTGTGTAAAGCTGGCCTGGAGTAATTAATACCTGGCGAAACCATATTCATGATCACGCGTTGTTTACATTTTGTACATATATGATAGAGCGCACACAATTACATCACCCACTGCACGGCTCGGAAAAATGCATGAACCCTTAACACACAGTATCAAATTTCAGTTCATTAAATTTTGGTGACTTTGACTTTCATCAAATACCAGTAACGTTAAAAAAAATAACAGCAATAACACATTCAATCGCAAGTTCCATTAGGCCTTTCCGGAAGAGTTAGGAAGAGCTCATCGAATGCTTAGAATTAAAAGATATAAGTTTTCAGTTTGTGTTCTGTGCGCAATTCTTT
Organism: Magallana nippona; assembly: GCA_033439105.1. Lineage (NCBI taxonomy): Eukaryota > Metazoa > Mollusca > Bivalvia > Ostreida > Ostreidae > Magallana > Magallana nippona. Next base: position 21,036,324 of record CM065925.1, read on the forward strand.
AGCAAAAAGAGGACTGAAAGTAGGCATTCTGCCAACCCAATAAGAACCATTTTAATTAACAGGAGCTTGGACTATGGGTAGTTGTGTCAAACAGCAATGTGACGTAGGCCTGTCTATTTCGTTGCTGGCCACTCAGCATGGCTCTTTGAAATCAACAAGATTTGTCTGGCTTTTGATCTAAGACTACGCAACCTGTGTATATTTCACTTGAAACCAGCGTCATTCTTAACTTGTTCTGATGCAAGAAAAAGATAATTACATCCTACCGAAAGTCCAAGGTCTTGTTAAAATGGTTCTAACACTAGAAGAAAATCACACTCCTAATCTTATTTTCAGTCCCGGAAATGCGACGAGCGTCCGGGTATTTCATTTATGAAAAGGGTTTAACTTAATTAAAGCCGAAAACTATCCATTCTGTGAGAAAAAGGCCGATATTTTAAATTCTTTCTCTTACAGACAGTTTGATGCTGCATCTGACTTTAAACATTACCTTCTTTATCTTAAAAATGAACAGTATTAGGAAAACTTGTTTACAATGCTGATAAATATATTTTTTAACTTTTAACCATAAAACCAGTATTGAGTAGGAGTGTTTCTTTGGTTCACTTAACTGGCAGTTTCAGGTATGTGCAAGGATTTAAAAAGCTGTGCTGTAAAAAAATCATATTCATTCATTCTTCATCTGAGTAACACCATCTCATTTTCTGTTTGGGAGACAGGAATGTTAAAGAGGTACTGAAATACTTACTCAGTTCTAAGTGATATCCTGTATTAAATAATTAAGCAATTGGCAACCAAAACAAAGAATGACAGGATCGGAACTTTTTTTTTTCAGGGATGTAGAGAAGGCTGAAGGTCAAGGTTTTACTTTATGAACTTTTTCCTGTAAGGATGTGGTCCGGATTTTCATTCTCAAGGCGTTAATCTTTATTGACAAATATAATTATAAATATCTTATTCTTGTTTTAAACCTATCTATAGCCGTCCAATGATTTAACAGTTTAACCCGTCTTCGTCCATTATTTTGAAGAATTAACATCTTTTCTATTTATTATCTATTATTTCTTGAGCTGCGTGACTAAGGCGCTCCGCGTAAGCCGGCATAGCAGTTCCTTTTTCCTATTCAATAAGCGAGTGGTATTCATTTGCAATGCTAGTGCATGTCTGGGGAGTTCTTAAACTGAAAATGCGTCCAGAAATAATCATAGTACGAGCATTTTTGTATCACTGTCTTAGAAACTAGTTCGTCTAGATGTATCCAAAACGGGCACTACTTAATGTATGATGTTGCAGTGAATGTTCTACAACTTTCTACAATTTGACCTTTCTTTACTTCAATCTAACAACAAAGAAAAAATAGGCGTGTAAGGTAGCGTGTAATGTAGTGTAGTACATGTACATACCGGGTATTGTGTCTCTTCGTCAAATGAGTTTGAAAGAATAGACTGGTAGAGTTAAACATTGGAATTAACAAGAAAAGTGCGTAATTTTTTTATTACAAGTATTATTCACATCATATAATGCTGAACATTATTATGCATTGCATAAAACATTATGCAACAGTCTGAGAATTACAAAAGAATTATAAATAATTGCTCATTTCAAATCCATGGATCTTTTTATACTATTACGATACTTTCAATATACTATATATTCCGTTAAAATTATAAGAGTTAGACCAAAAACAAAGTGCAATCCTGAGTAATATCCATCTTTTAATTTGCATTCAGATGCGGATCCTAGACCTGAACGAATGAATCCTAAGTTGGATGGCCACGCGGTCTAAGATAAATATCACTTGAGGATGTGGACCCACCTAAGGTCCTCATATTCATATCCTCCCTCATTTCGTCTATCGTGGTGTACTCTCCAGAATTCGACAGTCCCGTATAGCTGTCCTCTGGCCTGGTCCTAGTTGTTAAGGGATTTTCGTAGTAGTACCTATATTGAAAACAAGGTGAGCAGAGTCTCTGTCATTTGCGTTTTTATACCACACTTTAAAGGTTCATTAAAATTATATTATGAAGAAAAATAATTTGATTGAAAGGGATAAATTTCACAAGAAAAATTAAAACTATATTATAAAAGAACAAAGGCGATCAGTAAGTTACACACTTAATTGACTTGACCTGCCGCATTTAATCGCAATGCAGTGTAATAATCATTAATCAGAATCAGTATAGGTTAAGAGAAAAAATTCTAACCTTTTGGGTTTACTCGCTCTTCGTCTGCAGAACACCCGACCAATTATGACTGAGATAGCAACAACTACCACAAAGATAGCGCTCCCAACTCCGATGTAATAGTAATGGAAAAAATTTACTGGACTATCTGACCCATTGTAGAACGTGTCATTTGACACTGCTGAAATAGATTTCACTCAATTAGCTAATCTTTATAATTCACCCCACATAAAATCACAAAAAACGAACAAACAAAAAATAAAACAAAATAAAAACTAAACAAATCAAACTGTAAAGAACTGCACAACTCTGATTCAATTCTTATTAGCTAACAAACTTTACGGTCGTATACAAGTTAAATGAAAGCTTAAGGATATGTCTATAAATGCAAAATGCATTATTCCAATGTGAGCATTTAGTTTTTATTTTATTTATTTTCTCATCCCGTAAAGAAGCATCGGTCTTTATTTACCCTGCAACAAAAGAATTCCTCAGATAATATCATATGAAGCAAATTAAGAAAAAAAAGCCAACCTTCACCTTAAATCATGCGGAGGCCTAAATTAAGTTATTTTGAATATGATTGGCTGCTTGAAAATTAATGTCAAATGATATGCGATATTAAAAAAAGCATTAGAAAAGACGTCGGTAAGTACTACACATACACAAAATGGTGAGTGAACTAACAGTAACACATGGCGACAAACATCGTTTGAATAATCAAATTTTATCATATTTCTAGAAGACCAATCTCGTCTACAATTTATCATATAAATTATCCCATAGAGGAGATAGTGATTTCTATGATGGTATCGTGTATCACCGTTAATATCGCTATTATAACCTTTAACAATGTTATTTTTGCAAATTGAAATAGTTGACAGAATTCATGTATCAACTTATTACTGACACCTTATTCTAATTCAAACACTTACACACACAGCTACTTTCTAAAACTGAGCCCATGGACGTTGTATGCTTTTTGTCGGGACAATTTTTACAGCTTGTTTGACCAGCCTGGTCCTGATAAAAATTCTGTGCACAATTTATACATTGGTTGTCTGTGCTATGATGATATGTCCCGGCTGGACATATTTCTGTAAAAAAAAAAAATAGAAGTATAAATGTATTTGTAAAGAACTTGAAAATCCCATTTTCAAGCAATTTTGTAGCTTTGTAGTTGATCACTGGATTCTTACCACAGGACTGGTTGTTGTTGGTTGAAATATATCCCACTGTACAGGTCACAAAATTCCCAACAAAAGTAGAATCTTCCAGTGTAAATCCCTTGAATGACAAAAGTGAAGTTTTAAAGGACTACATTTTCAATAAGTAATCAAGTTGGAAAACACCTTTTAGATACATTGTAATTGGTTCAGCTTCAGTTTTGATACATACTTTATTATCTTTATAGTTTTATATAAGCAAATTGAATTGAGCATTTACCGTTGGTGTATATTCTGTCTTTTGTGTATCTAAATCCTCCTGAAGCATAACTTCCGTTTGTAATTCTACGTTTTTAGTGTTGTCTCTCACAGTTTCCCTTATACAAGATGTAAACAAAATAAAAAAATATTAAATATAAACATACAAAAACCATAAAAATATAAATATCAATAAGCTCAAAGACTTCAAAATCAATGTAAAAACCGAATAAATTGCTAAAAGTATTCACTATAATTATATAAACAGCAAATTAAGGGCATGAATTATGCAATTATATCTATATTTTCCAGTGTCTTTGTCTGTGATAAAACTACGAAATAAATATGTAATTATGGTGCCTTACTCGATTCAAAAGAGTTCTGCTATAACCTTGACCTAAAAACGTGTTTCAAGGTTACTGCACATACAAGATAAACTCCTTATATGAAGTATAAGCCAGATAGGGTGAAAGGATGAAATTTTGTTTTATCGAAAACCATGCACTCTAAGTTACGTATGAGCTATACTTGACAAAAGGGAGAGAAAATATGGTCTGGATAAAGGTTTTTCACGTCTGCAATGACCTTTATCGTTGACCTAAAAAATTTGTTCAATAACAATCCAAACCATTTACCCAAAGGCACAATATGGTTAAGGTATGAGCCACATTGGACCCAAAAGAAGAGAAAAGTGACGTGTTATCTGATGGACCGACGGATAGACAGACTGAAAACCTTAAGGAATCATCGAAGTTGAGCTGTACTTAAATTTATTATAGTGCATGTACCAACATGAAACAGTCAAAAACAGAGACAGCTAGTTGCACCCAACATTGCCCTGGACTAGTCCGAGTGCAATGGTCTTGAGGTGTAGATATTGATAATTGAATACATGTAATTACAAAGGCTTTTTATGAAAAATACCCAAATCAGGTATGTTCAATTCAACATCAATAGTTGAAGGTTCTGTTGCTCTCTTCATTGAAGTTGCTCTATAACAGCCTTTGATTGTTACTTCTATAGATGCAAAGCAATTATTGAGCTCTGGTAAACTGCAAAGTTTGGAAAAGCGTTTGACCAATTTCCTGAGGTGTGCTCTTATTGTAAACAAAAGGTTTGTTTTGATTTGATGTCTGATTTCGACTGAAACACAGTCCACTATAGCCATGTATTTTAAATTGAATGTATAGGTCTGCTGTACAGGTACTGCAGGAACTTGTGTTGTTCCCGAGTCTGAAAGAGAAAAACAAAACAACAAGTCTCCAAACTTGTACAAAGCTGTACATGTTTTTACAGTTTATCATAAAAATGAAACATATATTTCATAAAACACAATACAAACCTAACTAGATGCTGTCATTAGACAGTAATACCCGCACCAAGTGTTTGCCTCTAAATAACACTCTCTTGTACCAGTTTTAGTCAAAAAGGAGGCCACATGCAATTTCTGGTACTTCTTAAAAATGATAATTTTCATAAATTTCATAGAGTTCATATCCCATAATACACATATTGCCTTTATGTACAATTTGGGGTTGAACTGTTTGTACGTGAATTTTAAATTAGTCAATAATCTAAACGTTTCATGTCATAGAAAGTATGGTCTATATAATTATTACAAACAAAATTAAATTATGCCCACCCCCCCCCCCTCTCCGGCGGTTGCCTGCTTTATATATGCTTTTGTGTGCCAACATCATTGTGTGCATGGATTTAGAGAAAGGGTGAGAAATCCAGACCCCCCCCCCCCCCCAAAAAAAAAAAATCATTTATGTAGTAAAATTACCAAAAGTAAACCTCATACTACAACCCCCCCCCCCCTGCAAACACAATTATTACTCTGACCCCCCTTCCCCTACTACCCATGGATAAATTAATCAGAATATTTTTATAACAATGAAAGCCTGTACATGTAATTGCATAAAGAATATTGTAAACAGCGCAAAATAAATGTCATATTGCGCAACGATTTTCACTGCAGAACTGCTTTAACAATTTTTAAAGGTGGTATCAAACACATGTCGATATTTATGCGGATAAAAGTGGGTTATTTATGTTATATGTAGTTATATTCTAATTAAATTACTTTCACCGTTTTAGAATTAAAATTTTTTACAAATGAATATTTGGCCAAAAGCTGAAATTTGTGCTTTACATGGTTAATTACCTAATAAAATTGTGAAAGGGGTTTTAAAGAATAAAGTTATGAAAATGCATCCAATATGTTACAATTAAATGATCTTTGTCTGAAGTTACGTACACAACACAGGTGTACAGGTTGCATTAGCAGGTACTAGTTTTACCCAGCTCTTTGGTTAGATGGATTTCACGTGGTGTACATGCATATGTTTTTTTGATATGCAGAATAGGATTAATTAACATAAATAAACGGTTCTTTGTGGTGATCAGCTAGAGGAATTCTTATTGTGCTTTAATTGGATTATCATTATGATGTTGACCAATATAGGTAAGTATAATACATGTAGAAGCGCAATATTATGAGACACCGGTGTACAAAACAGTTGAGTTTTACTTTCACTTTCTAAAATGTGATCTCTTTTTGCCAGCATACTGTATCATCATCTTTATTTAAATAAGCATATCTACAGTTTCTGTCATTTTAATTGCAGAATTTTTTAATTTTTCATTTGTCAGACTTACACTATTGAGTTGACTCCATATTGACCCTATTTTGTATTAAATTTTGGTATTAAATATCATGTTTATATGAGTTATAATAGGGAGAAGGGGAAGGGGCCTTAACCATTCCCCATCCCCATGATGTGTGGATTAGATATACATTTCTATTGAGAATGAAGGCATGCTGCACCTTTTTTTCCCATTATACCCCCTATCCCATCATCATACACCAGTAATAGAAAAAGAGTTAATGACTAATTTTCTTTTATTTTAAATTGCTTATTCTTTTTTGTCAAGAGATATGTGGTATGTCAAGATTTATGACTCATGAAAATTTGTGCATTTCAATCCTGATTGTTAACATACATGTATAAATATATATATAAAAAAATACATGTGATATTATACAAGGGATCATACAATCAATTGCAGAATTGCCAATCGGTTATTTATAACTCATTTTGACTGATAATTTGCTAATCATTTTGAAAATAAAGACATTTCTAAATACATGTATAACATATTATCAATATTTTTGTAGACTGATTTTGTAACTATTTAGGGCCCCACTCTGCAGATGCCCTATAGTGATCATTCTGTCCGATTCTGCTTATCATGTCAAGATACATTTAAGACAAATTGGCCCCTGCCCCTTGGGTTATCCCCCCCCCCCCGAGTTGTTTTTAAACAATCACCCCCTTCTCTGAAATAGGAAATGATAATACATTTTAATAACTGTTGAGATCCCCACCCCTAGACCATATTTATTCTTCCTCCTTGTGTCATTGCACATCAATTGGTACATGTATATAGGTTATGTCCCCTTTGAGATGCCCAGTGACTTTCCAGAATTGGAACTAATCAAGTAATCTATCTTATTCATATGTAGTGTAATTCCTAGCCCTAGCCCAATGTTGACCCTGCTTTGTTTTTTACAGCAAGCTCTAGGTTTTTGCTGACTGACTTTACAATTTCTACAATTACATATAACATTTTGTTTATCTTTAAGATTAAAAAGCAATTTCCAAAATCTCTTTATGTACATCTGACATCATACAGAAAAATACCAATCAAGAAATGATTTTGCTACTGTAAAAATGTGAGAAGAGACTCTGAATCTCCCCACCCTCCTCCCCCCGAAAACATGAATAGTTGAATAATTTTAAAATATCCTAAAAATCATCGAAATTCCCATTCCTAAACCATATATATTTTTGTTTCTTGAACCATGACCATGTCAAGGCAAATCTTTTTGTGGTATTATAGGTCATGGCCTCTGGGGGTCACCTTAACCCCACCCACCCTCCCAAAATGAGAAATGATCAAATAACTTGAAAAAAATGCTTGTGATCCCCACCCCTAAAGCATAATTTTATATATTTCTCCTCCTGATGCATCTTATGGTACGTTATTTCAATCACAAGATATAAGAGGAGGTCCAGGAATAAGGTTTTTTTAACGGACGGAACATCATTTTGCAGATAGTATTGACCCTCAGAATCAAATTTATATTTCTAAAACCTTATTGCATATCTATGGCTCAGCCCCTGCTATATCCCTATAAATGATGTGGCTATTCATTAAATAATGAGAGGAGTTCTGGGAAGTAGGTTTTTTTTGGAGTGATAAACGTCAATTTTCAGCTACTATTTGACTTCCTGGATGAAATTTAAATTTTTAAAACCTTATTGCACACCTATAGGACAGCCCCTATCATACCCCAAGATATGATATGGCTATTCATTAAATCATGAGAGGAGTTCTGGGAAGTAGGTTATTTTTAGGAGTGATAAACGTCAGTTTTCTGCTACTTTTTGACTCCCTGGATGAAATTTAAGTTTTTAAAACCTATTGCACACCTATAGGACAGCCCCTATCATATCTCAAGAGATGACATAGCTACTGCATAAATTGTAAGAATAGTTCTGGGAACCATATTTTTTTTGCAAAAAAAGTCATTTTATTATGACCACAGACCCATGTGATAAAAACAAAAATTCTGAAACATGATTACACATCAACATGACACCCCGAATCATATTCTAGATCATTTGGCTACTGCAAAAAGAAATTGACATATTTTGAAACCAGACTTTTTGTAAAAAAAAAAAAAAAAAAAGTCATTTTTCAGCCATTTAATGACCCCCAAGACAAAATTGAAATTTCCGAAACCTTATTGCGCATCTATAAGACACCCCAAAACATATTCCAAGATATGATTTGTCTACTGTTGAAAATGTAAAAGGAGTTCGAGGAAGAAGGTTTTTTGTCAAAAAACGTCCTTTTGCCCAATATTTGACCCCCAGGACTAGCAGAGAATTTTTGAAACCTTTTTACAAAACAACATGACACCCCAAATCATACTCCAAGAGTTCAGTTTGCTGGTTTATAAGATGTAAGAGCAGTTTGAGAAAGTAAAACGTGACAGACGGACGGACGGACAGGCAGACGGAACAGGGTAACAACAATTTACCCGAACTTTCTTTAGAAAGTGCGGGTATAATCAGTCTTGATTCTCGTACCTCGTAAGGTAGAAGAAGCCAGACAGATTGTGGGTTTCCATTGATGATACCAAATGAAATATGACATATTGCATAATTAAAATGCTAGTAACAAATGATCCATTGTAATAAATCATATCATGGTATTATTTACAAATGTTTGCACTAATATGCAATCCTCCAATGTATAAAAGGATGATATTCCTTAACATATGTCAGGGACCCCTTTTTATCAATGAATCTAACATAAATTTGATAATTTTGAAATGCGAATAAAGAAATACTACACATCCTGATCAGTATTTTATCTTTGATTGTTTTATTGCAACATTTGACGCATTATTGATGATATTGTACAGCTAGTATCAGCAAATTTCATTCTGGTTGGGACCCCCTTCTTTCCATGAGTAAAAACAAATAGAATTGGTGGGCTTTAGTACAATAGAGAATATGCATAAGAACAAATTAGGCTGAAAGGACAGGACTTGTTAACATAAATCTTACTAATTGAGAGAAAATTTAGAGACCAGTAATAATAACACCGCTAAAAAATAACTTACTCATGCTTTATTCGCATAAATATATAAATGAAGGTTAATGGCATATAAAGTTACGTCAAACCCGCTGCTCGAAATGTATTTCACATGACACGCATGGTTAAAACGAGTAATATTATAAAAGTTAAGCAAGTTCACGCTAGTTTATCACCACCATCTTTTAATGGGGAATGCATATTTTAAACGTTATATATAAGCGCAGTGAAGTACATTTTTCTCCTTTCACAAATAATTAAGTTCAAGCACAAAATGTATCTAATTGCCCTCATATTTGAAAGGCTTTAAAACGTGGGGCGGAGCTAAAATTCCATTGGGGATGAATTTAAACAGTGTACCACTACCAAAAACGATGATGCATATCTTCCATCTGATTGTTTTATCTTAAGTAAAAAAGGGAATTTTGATGGTACACATATATCAAAAAATAAAATGCAATAAAAATGAAACAGAATTTCTCAAATCTATTTTTAGTCAATTCACTGGGGGTCATATTTCAGAACACCACCAAATACACCCCACTTGAATTACATCACAATTAATTTTTAAGATTACGGGTTGAAATGAAATAAAATCTTATGCACCAAAGAGGCACCCAAAAGTGATTTATCAATACACAACTGGTTAAAAACATGATAATTATGAAAAAAAACTAATGATCATAGTGGTACATGATTTTTATCCAACTCATTATATGTTTTCTATCCCTTCATTAAGGCTCAATGATAGAAAATCCAGAAGTATGTGGATAAAATCATAAAACACAAATCACGAGAAGGCCCTTAATTTGATTAATCTGATGTCTGAAGATATTTCTACTGACATTATGCTAGTGTGTGCCAGTTAAAAATAAAAGGTAACTAAAAAATTAACAATTTGAATAGCGTTTATATTACAGTAGTTTGGACAATATTTGAGTTATACCATTATTGAGTGAAAAGGAACGACAATAATAAGGGGAAAAATTCCCCGTTGCATGATATATAAAATAATGAATATGAAAGAAATATCAAAATTTGTTCTGCATAACTAAAAACATATATATATATATATATATATATATATATATATATATATATATATATATATATATATATATATATTGCATAATGTGGCAGTGCCTGTACCTGGTGCTGCCAGTTTGACACACGTTGCTGATCCTTCTCCATACGTGATGTATCCGGTGGGACACTTGATACAGTATTGGGAAATGGTCTTGTTGGTGTAGAAATCCTTCGGACAGTTTTGACAAGTCCCTGTAGCCCTATTATACTGTTGGCCAGCTGAACAAAATTCTATAAAAGAAAACCATTTTATGACAATTCTACGGTTCATTACAATCATGGGAAATTTATTTAATTTACTGAGATGTACAATCAGGTATATTTTCCCAAATAAACAGGTTAGATGGTCAACCAATATTCAGGTCCATAAGAACTATGTTTTGTTGTACAGATATCATAAGTTATTTACTTTGATGGGTTTTCTACCGGACAATAGTTCATTTCTTTTATACCTTGATAAAAAGAGTTGTAATATGACTAATATCCTTATAAATACTCTTCTATATAGATCATAGTTACAAAAAATCCACGACATAAATAAAAATTCAACAGGGCTAACAAATTCAATGTTGACTGTTCCGCTGTCCAACACAAAACAAAAATTGACTGCTCCGTCACAGCTTATTAGTATTCGTCCGATCTCGGCGGAACGGAAATAGCGAAAGAGATGTGCGGCATGATAAGTTGGTTGCTACTTGGTTTTATTCTTGCATCCGTAGTGAGGGGCCATTGGCCTACAAGCATATAGATATTGTGGAAATTTGTTGTTTAGTGATGCAATTACTTAAGGGGGATGTCCGACCATCTTGTACATATGTAGACCAAAAATGCAAACATTTAAAGCACTGACTTGTTTTCATTAAAAACTGAGCAAAACTCTGTCAAACGATGCAAAAGCAATAAATATAAGGTTTCAACATATTGTATGCAAATTGTGCACACAGGTATAGAACAATACTTTTTTAATCACTTATCTGCAGACTTAAACTAAATATTTACACATCTTTAAAGATATACTAGATGATATTCCGCGCAAGCTCGGGAATTATGACTTTACACATTAATATGATTCAATGTTAATATGTTGAACCGTGTTTTTTTGTTCATTGTTGTATATTCTTTGTCCGAATATTATCTTAATTGCTTTCTTAACATATTCTTTAAAATTAAGATAAAAAACTAACTGCATAACTGGATATTTAGAGGAGCGGACAGGGGTGAAAAATCTAAACTGAAATTGATGTTATATACATGTACGTGGCCTTTATTTTTTTTGGTGCAGGATTGAAAAAAACTTTTTTTTTCAAACCAGTGAGTAGGTATTTAGTGCGTCGTATCTCATTTTGTTCTTTAGGTCAAACTACATTATAATTTTTATCATTGTCCCAAATAAGAATTTCTGATAAAAGATTATTTTTTAAAAGATGGGGGAGGGGGGATCACAATCCTTATTCAACTTCCTCGTTTTATGCATAACACAATATGTTCATTGTTTACAAATTAAAGTCTAAGGTTTACTACCAATCTGTCGTGGCATTAAAATGTATGAAATTAAAAAAAGCCCGCTAGTGTAGGCATATTTATTTGCATATTCAAATTATTCCATTTTATTTAATAACTTTTTTTATAAACCAGAGATGTCCGATCCAAGGTATCTGCGTGCGATGCGTGATGAACTCGTCCTATATCCTTTTCGCCAAGACGTTAATTAGTCAACCTGCGTTCTTGGTTACCCCGATCTGGAAAGTGCTATCCCATTCACTTACCAGAGGTCGTGCTTCGCAAGCGTTCTATCCATCAAAACTAAAATTGCGCTTTCAAGAAACGAATTGGCTCATTTTATTTGTTCAACATTTGTCAAATCTTAACTTCTATGCATACTCTAAATAAGTTACCAATAACTATATTCGTTCTTTACGTAATCATCCAATATTATTTCATTGCAATTATATATTTTGATGCAAATTACCCCTGACGTGAATCCGCCAAAGCGTGTCCACCACCTTACTTTCATTTTTGCTATTTCGGGCTTGTTTTTCGAAAATGAAATTAAGTTTTTAATTAATTTCACAATAATTACTTATCAGCCTATGGACATCATCTCACACGTGTTGAAATACCAAAGGTGTTATCAGTTACTCTGGTGCAGGCATTTTGTAGTTTATTTGCAAAACGTCTTAATTTATAAGTATAGAAAAGGAGGTCATTGGTGTCAACTTTACAACTTTTTGTTGAGAAAAAGGTTAAATGTTGCACATTTAAGTTGTAGCTTTGTCTCAAAGTAGGGTACCATTGTCTTAAAATTGGTGTCAGAAATATCAGTTGCGACATATCGAGGAAATTATCTTACTCGTTCTTTTACAATACTCCCTTCTTGAATAAACTCAATGATAAATAAATTTCATACCATATTCTCATTAGGACAAAAACATTTATATTGTAAATATTCCAATCGAATTCTATTTTGCTTTCTGTGGAATGATTATAGTAAATAAAAGAACCACGATAATTCACAAATTAGTCGCAAAATTCCATTTTCACGTGTAAAAGGATCTAAGCAGATATGATACAAGTTGACAGCATGTATTGTGGTATTTTTCTACACTTACGAGATACAAGGTTATAGTATTATTCCTGATTCTTGACAAGTTTACTTCTACGATGAATGTGGAGATATAGTAGCTAAAGGTTCAACTTAACAAATTGAAAACTTTATTGTGAATCGACTTTACCCATTGACTACGTTCTTAGAACCCATACTGAGACCAAGAGAGTGGATCTATTGGCACAAAAAAGACTTGTTGAAGCTTTACATCCAGCAGTTACATAGAGAAGGATGCTCTGCATAGAAACGAAATACATAATAGGACTCGTGTCCCATGGAGAAACAAAATGCAACCCACATAGTCGTCTAATAGGGGTTGCAAGTACAGGAGAAACATCCATTTATCTTGCAGATAGAAACGGACCAGACAAAATGTTATAAGGACGGATGTTTTTAGTACAATGCACTTACTTATACAGAAGCTCTCAGATTTTGCCCCTGTCGTTTCTGTAGTATTTCTGACTGATGGACAGTTCTTACAGGTGTTCTGAGAATTTCGATCCTGATATGTTCCTACTGAACAATTTTGGCAACCACCAGCTGAGCGATAGGTTCCTGTCATACAGTCAGCTACAAAATATAATCTTTTCTTTAATGGTTTTCCAGTTCATCTGTGTGTATTTGAGAATTTTAGTATTTAAGAAAGTATTGACAATTACGCTGCTAAATGTTTTAGAATTTGATCATACAATTTCAAGACCTTCAAGTGTTGCAAATTTTTGTCATAAAGGGTAATTGACAAGAAGAATTCTTAATTAGAATTTCCTTTTAGATACTAGTTAGAATATATTTCATTGTATTCAATTAAAAAAGTTCTTTATAAAAACCAGCACGTACATCTCTAATACCTTTTAAGCAGTGCTATTCTATCAATGCTTATTTAGTTTTACACTTCACAGAAAGGAGATAGAAAAAATAGGTTTAAAGCGATGTGAGCAAAATATGAGGGCAGATTTTGTTTTTCATACATTTAATATAACAGGTTTCATTCCAAAGTACAAAAGAACAAAATATCAGAAAAATTTAACAATAGGACATAATCTGCTTTTCTGTTGTATGCTACTTTATTTCAAGTGTTAAGATTTTATTCCTTTACATCTTCATTGCTTCAGTTGACGTAAAACGCAAAACAATAAGTTAAATATATTATATCAAAATGGCTGGGTGGTCAAAATATTACCCATTAGATCTACTTTAATTTTGATGATACTATTTAAGCAATAAACTATTTTTAAGTAAAGAAAATTCTAGTATGTTGTAGCTTAAAAATTTAAGTTCATTCCTATATCTTTATACATAATTCTTCCTTCCAAGGAGATCAATATAGACATAAAAATTCCTTGACCGTCCACCCCCTTAAAACTAACAGTTTGTGCTCTCAAATGAAATGAAAATGAAATATTTATTATAAGTGCAACCTATTTATGATTTTGAAAATACTCACGAAGAGAGCAGCTATTGGAAAATATTGAACTAGTGAACTCCGTTGTATATCCACTTGGACATGTGGTACAGGCTTTGTTGTTGCCTATATCTGACTTGTAACTTCCCAACGGACATTCTTTGCACGTTTTTCTGGCAGACACATATTCCTTTCCTGCAGGACAAATAGCTGTAAACGAAAATCCCAGTTCTCGTTAATTTGACAAAAGTTTTGAATTATTAAATGTGACCCGATCCCTTTATACACATAATATTATGCAGAATTTCAACCAATAGTTTACATTTTAGTTTATATATGTATTAATAAGAATTCGGGGTAATGTATGGTCGCCGATTTCCTTCATAATTTTATAAACTTTTATTAGTTAAGATGCAATACAACCTAAAATGGCGCAATGGGGACAGAAGCAATATATTGAAAATAGCCATTTTCAGTTATTTTGAAGACAAATTGTAAGTGATTACAAGGGTTTCGGCTATCCAACTATCCAACATAAAATATTAATTTATGAAATGTAGTGAATTTCAAATTATTGAAAAAAATTCGTAAGCAAATGAGTATATATAAATAGTTTTAGTAAACAATTTTAATCTACTGACGTGGTTTTGCTATAAACAGACAATACATATAAAAACTGGAAACCGTTGCTATAGTAGGAAGCATGAAAACTACGAAAATGTGTGTATTTTGAGCTAATTTTGAAAGTATTTTTATTCATACCTGAAACATAATACTTAACAAGAATAGATATGGGTTACCCATATCCAAGATATTCGACTTTTAAATAACTTGAACTTTCACTGTGCTCAGCCGACCTCTAATTTAAATTCACTGAACTTGTTAAGGAACTGGCGTATATAGTTCTTCATGTCCGTAGCGAATACTGCCACCAGTCTTGCATCACGCAATCAGGCACACATTCTTAAAAGGACCTAGGCACCATTTGTGATGAAAAATTTTATATATAATTTTTCTGTATGTGTATTTTCAATGATTCATCAACATTTCAATGCTAGAAATCAAGTTACAAGCGAGAAACAGAGGAAAGAAGTCGGTGTTATGTTAATAAAGTTCGAGCCTTATATTTGTTTACAAATAATGTTAAGTAAAGAAATTATTATTTTTTTGACAAAATAACTTGTGGCAACAAGATAAACTGATTAAATGCGTTCCTTAATACTTTAATCAACAAAAATGCAACATTAGAGTGAAACTTATACCAAAACAATGCATATGTAAACAATAAAAATACTCGAGCTTTGTTTACAAAACAAAGAATTCTAACTTCTGTAAATCGCTTGTAACTCTATATCTGACTTTCAAATTTGGACAAAGCATTAAGAACATTCATATTAACCATTAAAGACAATAAAAATGAAAAAATGAATTTTGAAAAATTTGAGCTCAAATCGTTTCCAAGTCCCTTTAAACAGAGTCTAAACGAGTGCGATCAGAAATACGGTGCAGGTGTTGCATAACCATTCCGTCATTTAAAAAAAGAAAGAAACCACACACTCATTCACGATAAATAATTAAAAGAGATTGTGTGATAACTAACGAACAATAATCATGGGAGTAATATAATTATTGTAATAATATAAGCAAATACATTAGTGAAAAAATTTAATCGATGAATGACCTATATTTTCGTGAAAAAGACCGATGAGATAGTTAGCGTATGAATATGAATACTTCACATTTACATTTCTTGCTGAAAGGTGCTTTTAAAAATTAATTTCCGTTAATTCTGTTTTTTAACACGTATAACATATACATCGATATTCTAAACATTTGTGGTAATGTTGTATCTACTGATCATGAATAGAACAATATTTTTTTCAGCGCAATTGCGTAAAGAGTAGCAGACTATAGTAATATAGCTTGAATAGATAGTAAGCAGTGGTCGAATGTCTTGAAAATCAGTCGATTGTAATGACCAAACATGTCATCAGCTTTCATACAGTATCAATTACAGATGAATTGTAGCAAAAGAAATAGTAGTAACATTTTCTCTATATATTTCTATGTTAAACTTTGACCCCCCCCCCTCTTGGGGCCAAGTATTGATCCAGGGGTCACGATTTTATCAATTAAGAATCTACATTATTTGAGGATGCCTGCATTGTAATCTCATAAATTGTAGCATTGTAGTTTTTGAGAAGATTTTATGAAACCTTTCCCAATTTATTTGTATGTTAAACTTTGACCCCCTCTTTGGGCCCCAGTATTGGTCCGGGGCCACGATTTTAACAACTTAAAATCTTCATTATATATACAAGCTTTGGTGAAAATATTGGCATTTCTGATGCAGTGGTTCTTAAGAAGAAGATTTCTGAGACACACACCCTCTTTTTACTGTTTCACAATTATCGCCCTTATAAAAAAAATTACGCCCTTTATTTTAACAATTTAAAATCTCCTTCCGTTAAGGATGATTTTTACCTAGTTTGGTTAAAATTGGTCCATTGGTTCTAGAGAAGAAGTAAAAAAATGTGAAAAGTTTACAGACAGACGGGCAGACGGACGGACGACGGACAACAGGTGATCAGAAAAGCCCAACTGAACCTTTGTTTCAGGTGAGCTAAAAATAAAATTTGAAAAGTTTGAGCTCAAACCGTGTCTAAGTCCCTTTAACGACAACAGTTTATGGTGTTGAATAATGATTGATATAAAAGTTCAGTCTGTAGTTCACAAATAGCAACAAAGAATGTTCAAAACGTGTTTAAAACAAGTTTTTCTGCGTTTCGGAATGAGTATATCTTTTCCTTTTTTTTTTTTTTTTTACCTTTTTACAGTAACAGTAGGTAATACATGTAGTCTGCGTTATCATGAAAACGGATTTTAAAGATCACACGTTATGGCTTGAAAACTAAATCTTGAAAAATAAAATGTCAAATCATTTAAAGAACTTACACATTATTGTAAAATTTTTGAATTAATGTGAATTAAAGTATGCAATATAAAGATAATTAGTGGATATTTGTGGCAGAACCCATATATATATATATATATAAATCCAAGAAAAACCTCAGTGGTCGGTGATATATATATAAAACTTAAATAAATAAAAACACAAAGAACGAGTAAAACATAAGCGCTTTCATTTTTTTCAGATGTTTTACAATATAACATGGTAACGTTTGTTATGACGTCATAATAATTTAATGTTGTCTTGATGTCTCTGAATGACGTCAAGTTTTCCCGTATTTTTAGATATCACAATACAGATGATAACATATTATATCACAATTAAAACATTATTTAAACATTAAGAATACTCAGAGGTTACATTAAGCTATTCAATTTAGGTTTGAAAGTTCTAATAAAATGGGTTTTTTTCATTATCACGCCTTTCAATTGTATTGGAACTGTACATTTTATAGAACGGAAAAACAGTAAATGATTTCTTTCCGCATAGGTCAAGATGTTCACTGACTTTTAGCTTGCGGTATTCCGGTTGGTTGATGTGCTCTCTATGGATTCGGATTCTTTCCCATAAGGTACTTCCCATTTCCCCAATGTATAGTTCTTCGCAACCTGAGCACGTGATAACATATAACACATTTCTGGTTTGACATGATATGTTGTTGTTAATGGTAAACTGTTTTCCACCAAAACTGAAATGATATCCTTGTCTAATATAGGGGCAGGTGCCTGAAACCTGGCATTTGGAAACTTAAAATTCCGATTTTTCTTCGAAACTGGATTTGGTAAGGATGCGTCGAAGATTCTTCGGCTGTCTTTTGCTGTTTATAAATTTTTGTTTTTCAAATATTTTAGCCATTGTTTCATCAGTCTTCAAGACGTCGTTTAGGTGGTGAACAATTGGGGCGATGTTAGAATTTCTGGGATTATGGGTGGTAACCAGTGGTAATATTTTCGATATTTTATTGTTGTTTTGAACGGGATTGAGGAGCACCTTTCTGTCTAATTTAGTGGCTTTTGCAATAACATCATCAATTATTTTATTCGGATAACTTTGTTTTTTAGATACTGTTTTAATTCCTGCAATCTCTGTATTCTGACAGACTCGTTGTTAACAATTGTACATATTCTTCTTGATAAGTTATATGGTATGGATCTTTTCGTATGTCGTGGATGACATGAGTTGAAGTGTAAATATTGATGAGTATCAGTAGGTTTGTAGTATATATCCGCCATAATGACTTCGTCTTGTTTGGTCAACAAAATATCTAAAAATGAAATTCTATCCAGGCTTTCGTCCGCTGTAAATTTGATATCTAGATTAAGTTCATTCAATATTTTTTTTAAAAACTGACAGATTGTTGTCTCCGGAATTCCAAACAATAAAACAGTCGTCCAGGTACTT
Source organism: Magallana nippona (assembly GCA_033439105.1). Classification (NCBI taxonomy): domain Eukaryota; kingdom Metazoa; phylum Mollusca; class Bivalvia; order Ostreida; family Ostreidae; genus Magallana; species Magallana nippona. Next base: position 21,055,069 of record CM065925.1, read on the forward strand.
TTTTCAGTGATTAGTTATATACATTTCTGTCTCCTTATTAAATAATCTTTTCATTTCCTTATACATTTTCTCTTCCAGATATCCCAATGTAAGGGTAGCATACTTAGGAGCCATTTTTGTGTCCATGGCGGTTCCTTTTATTTGTTTAAAATGTTTTCCGTTGAATGTAAATGTATTATTAGTCAATACATTTTCTGCGACTTCTAAAATGAATTCTTTTAAAAACCGATTGTTGATATTTTCAGGATTCCTATTAATCCAATAGTCCATCGCATTAAGTCCTAGAGAATTTGAAATGTTGCTGTACAAATTGATGACACAAAAAGTGACGAACTTGCTATTGTTATTATTTTTTCTGGTAAATGACGGAGAAAATCCAAGTCATCTTTCACGTAGCTTTTAACCTTAGTGCACAATGATTTTAGTAGAATGTCAAGTAGATTGCTAAGTCTTTGAGTAGGTGCTGGAGCCCCCCCCCCCCCCCCCCCCCCCCCTACAATAGGTCTGAATGTGATATCATCTGGATAAGGATAATGATGTATTCAGAACGCTGGATTTTGATGGCATCTTTAATTTTTGTTGATTTATGAATCTTTGGGAGACCATAAAAAATACTTTCTTTACACTCATAATCTGTTAGGTAGTCTTCCTCTTTCTCAGTTAAGCAGGATGTTGTTTTATGTCTTTTTAACAGATTCTTGATTTTCTGCATTGTTTTTCTATCATCATTGGTTGGTATTTCCTGATAATAGTCGGAGTTTAACAACAGTCTCATGATATGATCTTTATAGAAATCGGAATCCATTATCACTACTGCGCTACCTTTATTCGCTTCTTTAATTACTATTGAATTATCGTTTGCTAATGATTCAAGGGCAGTGGTTTCCTCTCTTGACCAGTTGAATTTTGTTTTACCGTTTTCGATGTTACTGTTAAGAGGTAGATTGTTTAGTATTTCACAAACGGTATTTAAGATGTCGTTCTTACAATTTTTGGGATTGAAGTACGACTTGTTACGTACAATGTCTTCTTCCGACTCTGTGTCACTTTCAGTCTCATATAAAAATGTTCTGCTACTTTCAATTTTCTTGTGTATTCCTTCATATCTGTCCTTAGTTCTGATATATTACTCGGGGGTGTTGGGGTAAATTTCAAACCTTTATAGAAAAGTCGCACTTCAGCTTCATTTAAAAGTCTGTTGGATCTGTTGGACAGGTTAATCACTTTAGGTTCGATGTTGTTTGATGGCAGTATAGATTCTAAATCTTGATCTAAATATACCGTGGTTGTGTTCGGCGTCATTCTTGAAATCTGTGATTGTAGTGACAATTGGGAAATAAGTTGTTTGCTCCTTGGTTCGGTTTGCCTCCTCCTAAAAAAATAGTTTCTGGCGTTTTCCCCACATATGTCACATGATTCCTTTTGTAGACAGTTTTTGCATGAACATTGGTTTGATGCAGGTGTTTTCTGTCGTCTGGTGTTGATTTTGCGTTGTTATAATAACGGTTTGATTGTTTGTTTCGGCTTTGGGTAGTTGTTCGTTTGTATCTTAGGTGTCTCAATCCGTTGATGTCTTTGCCCTGATTTATCGCCGCGGTTTGATTGCTGATAGTCCTTGGTCGACCATTTATAACGGCGGCTGCGTAGTTTCTTGGTGGGTCATTGTTTACAACCCCTGTCTTATTTTGAGATGGTGATGTTTTGGCTCTGTTTGTTTGCTGTCTTGGCGACATTTTATTCTTTATAAGTTCGAATTCTTTTCCGTAGTTTTTACCATAATCTAACAGCCACGCTTCTTTGTATCACCACTTATTAAACGATTTTTGTTCTTCTTTTGTACAATCGGATTCCCACATTTTAAGAAGAATTTCAAGAACACTACCTGAAGCATTATTTTTTATTTTTTTTTTCCATCTGCGCATCGAAATCCATTACTTTTTTTTGACTGTTGTTAGATCTCAAAAGTAGTAACTGAATATCCCCCTTTAACACATTCTTTAGCAACTTCAAGACGGATATTTGTTTGGTCCTTTGGCTCACCTCGGATTTGTTTGATTCTGTAATTTCTAGGTATAATAGGCTCTTGTTCTTCCAGCCATTTTTCAAATTGTTCGGCGTAATTTGCATTATTAATCTGCTTCCAATATGTTTGTTTGTGATATTTAACAATTGGCTCCAAACAGATTTAAGTTTTCGGTTAATTCTTGACGCTTCTTTTTGTAAAGCAAGCTCATTAATTTCTTTTTGAAGTAATTGGGTATGAGATGTGTATGAGCTTACCTCATTTTCGTTCATCAAAGCAGTTTTTAAACTGGTTTCCTCTTTACCAAAAGTCTCTGATCTTGCTGTAGATTGGCATATAAGGATGTTTTAATAATGTTTTAATTGTGATATAATATGTTATCTTTATTGTGATATCTAAAAACACGGGAAAACATGACGTCATTCAGAGACTTTAAGACAACGTTAAATTATTATGACGTCATAACAAACGTTACCATGTTAATATTGTAAAACATCTGAAGAAAATGAAAGCGCTTATGTTTGATTCGTTCTTTGTGTTTTCATTTATTTAAGTTTTATATATATATATATATATATATATATATATATATATATATATATATATATATATAAATATATATATTTATCACATGTTTATCTCAATATGCGGTGGATATCACTCATGGGATAAATTTTTGATATTCCACTGTGTGTTCTTACGCCACGTGACGTCATAATTAAGCATTACTTAGCTTCAGGCGGATGATTGACGTAGAATGAAAAAGTAACAAAACAATTCAGTTGAAAAATGTAGAGTTGTAAATGTGAAGTATTTAATGCTGTTTTAATTTTTTCTTTCATCATTTGATAGAAATATGCTTGAAAATGAAATGTTTGTTTGTTAATCTTTAAGGAACTCTTTTTCCGTGCGTAAAGTTGTTGACGTCTTGTAGTATATGTGTTGTGCGGTTCCCATTTATAATTTTTATAGAAAAGATTGAGGTTTAACAAAATAAGTGGTAAAACATGTGATAAAAAGAATCTCTCATGATTTGCGATGGTATATGATTTTTATCCAACTCGTTGTGTGTTTTCTATCCCCTCGCCAAGGCTCGGGGATAGAAAACACACAACTCGTTGGATAAAAATCATATACCATCGCAAATCATGAGAGATCCTATATATATATATACTGTATAGCTGAGTTTTCTGGCGGGGATATAATTTTGGACAATTTTGGCGATTTTTGAAAATTCACCAAAATTAAAACTAGATGCTGTCATTAGACAGTAATACCCGCACCAAGTGATAGCCTCTAAATAACACTCTCTTGTACCAGTTTTAGTCAAAAAGAAGGCCACGTGCAATTTCCGGTACTTTTTAAAAATTATAATTTTCATAAATGATGAGTTCACATCCAATAATACACATATTGCCTTTATGTACAATTTGGGGTTGAACTGTTTGCATCTGTTTGTGATCTTCATATTATTTCCATTAAAAACCCGTTTTTAGATATGACACAAACAAACATTCTTAGGATTTTATATTTGTATTTGTGCCCTCATGCAGAAAAAAATATGATAAAATTTAAAAAAAATCCATACCTACCTAACCTAATTTTTTCATCATTGTTACCCTAAACAAACATTTTTTTTTCTTAGGCCTAACTGTTAGGTAACATTATTTTGGGGGAAAATATTATATTTTATACACTTTATTTAATGTTTCGTTCAATAAGGAGTACATCACAATATGTGGGTGTCCCATACCACCTTGAAGCTGAAAATTGTGCTTTACATGGTTAATTACCGAATGAAATTGAGCAAGGGGTTTTAAAGAATAAAGTTATGAAAATACATGCAATATGTTACAATTAAATGATCTTTGTCTGAAGTTACGTACACAACACAGGTCTACAGGTTGCATTAGCGAGTACTAGTTTTACCCAGCTCGTTGGTTTGATGAGTATCACATGGTGTACATGCATGTGTGTTTTCGATATGCAGAATAGGATTAATTAACACGAATAAACGTTTCTTTTGTGGTGATCAGCTAAAGGAATTCATATTGTGCTAATTGGATTATCATTATGATGTTGACCAATATAGGTATGTATAATACATGTAGTAGCGCAATATTATGAGACACCGGTATACAAAACAGTTAAGTTTTACTTTCACTTCCTAAAATGTGATCTCCCTTTGCCAGCATACTGTATCATCATCTTTATTTAAATAAGCTTATCTACAGTTTCTGTCATTTTAATTGCAGGAGTTTTTTATTTTTTCATTTCTCAGACTTACACTATTGAGTTGACTCCATATTGACTCTATTTTGTATTAAATTTGGGTTTTAAATATCATGTTTATATGAGTTATAATAGGGAGGAAGGGGAAGGGGCCTTAACCGTTCCCCATCCCCAGGATGTGTGGATGAGATATACATTTCTAGTGAGAATGAAGGCATGCTGCAGCTTTTTTTTCCCCCATTATACCCCCTACCCCATCATTATACACCAGTAATAGAAAAAGAGTTAATGACTAATTTTCTTTTATTTTAAATTGCTTATTCTTTTTTGTCAAGAGATATGTGGTATGTCAAGATTTATGACTCATGAAAATTTGTGCATTTAAATCCTGATTGTTAATATACATGTATAATTATACATGTATATGAAAAAATACATGTGATATTTTACTAGGGATCATGCAATAAATTGCAGAATTGCCAATCGGTTATTTATAACTCATTTTGACTATTAACTTGTTAATCATTTTGAAAATAAAGACATTTCTAAATACATGTATAACATATTATCAATAGATTGATGTTGTAACTATATAGGGCCCCACTCTGCAGATGCCCTATAGTGATCATTCTGTCCAATTCTGCTGATCATGTCAAGATACATTAGATACATTTAAGACAAATTGGCCCCTGCCCCTTGGGTTATTCCCCCCACCCCCTGGAGTTGTTTTTAAACAACCACCCCCCCCCCCTCCTCTGAAATAGGAAATTATAATACATTTTAATAACTGTTGAGATCCCCACCCTAGACCATATTTATTCTTCATCCTTGTGTCATTGCACATCAATTGGTACATGTATATAGGTTATGCCCCCTTTGAGATGCCCAGTGACTTTCCAGAGTTGGAACTAATCAAGTATTAATCTATCTTATTCATATGTAGTGTAATTCCTAGCCCTAGCCCAATGTTGACCCTACATTGTTTTTTACAGCAAGCTCTAGTTTTTTTTTTGACTGACTTTACAATTTCTACAATTACATATAACATTTTGTTTATCTTTAAGATTAAAAAGCAATTTCCAAAATCTCTTTATGTACATCTGACATCATACAGAAAAATACCAATCAAGAAATGATTTTGCTACTGTAAAAATGTGAGAAGAGACTCTGAATCTCCCCACCCCCCGAAAACATGAATAGTTAAATATTTTTAAAATATCCTCAAAATCATCAAAATCCCCACTCCTAAACCATATATATTTTTGTTTTTTCAACCATGACCATGTCAAGGCAAATCTTTTTGTGGTATTAGTAGGTCCTGGCCTCTGGGGGTCACCTTAACCCCACCCCACCCTTCCAAAATCAGAAATGATCAAATAACTTGAAAAAAATGATTGTGATCCCCACCCCTAAAGCATATATATTCTTCCTCCTTATGCATCTTATGGTACGTTATATCAATCACAAGAGATAAGAGGAGGTCCAGGAATTAGGTTTTTTATGGGACGGAACATCATTTTGCAGATAGCATTGACCCTCAGAATCAAATTTATATTTCTTAAACCTTATTGCATATCTATAGCTCAGCTCCTGTTATATCCCTATAAATGATGTGGCTATTCATTAAATCATGAGAGGAGTTCTGGGAAGTAGGTTTTTTCAGGTGTGATAAACGTCAATTTTCAGCTACTATTTGACTCCCTGGATGAAATTTAAATTTTTAAAACCTTATTGCATGACTATATGACAGCCCCTATCATATCCCAAGATATGATGTGGCTATTCATTAAATCATGAGAGGAGTTCTGGGAAGTAGGTTTTTTAGGAGTGATAAACGTCAATTTTCTGCTACTATTTGACTCCCTGAATGAAATTTAAATTTTTAAAACCTTATTGCACATCTATAGGACAGTCCCTATCATATCTCAAGAGATAACATAGCTACTTGATAAATTGTAAGAGGAGTTCTGGGAACCATATTTTTTTGGCAAAAAAACGTCATTTTTTGAAGCCCACAGACCCCCGTGATAAAAACAAAAATTCTGAAACATGATTACACGTCAACATGACACCCCGAAGCATATCCTATTAGATCATTAGGCTACTGCAAAAAGAAATTGACGATTTTTTGAAACCAGACTTTTTGTTAAAAAACGTCATTTTTCAGCCATTTAATGAACCCCAGGACAATATTGAAATTTCTGAAACCTTATTGCGCATCTATAGGACACCCCGAAACATATTCCAAGATATGATTTGTCTACTGTTGACAATGTAAAAGGAGTTCGAGGAAGAAGGTTTTTTGTCAAAAAACGTCATTTTTTACCCATTATTTGACCCCCAGGACTACCAGATAATTTTTGAAACTTGTTTACAAAACAACATGACACCCCAAATCATACTCCAAGAGTTCAGTTTGCTGGTTTATAAGATGTAAGAGCAGTTTGAGAAAGTAAAACGTGACAGACGGACGGACGGACGGACGGACAGACGGACAGACGGACGGACAAACGGAACAGGGTAACAACAATATACCCGAACTTTCTTTAGAAAGTGCGGGTATAATCACCAAAATTAAGTACTTTTTTCTTTATAGATTTTAATGACAAATCTAAAGTTTTTGGAGATTATTTTTTTATATATATATATATTTATAAGTGAGCATGATAAAAAGGGACAATTGTTACATGCATACATTGTTACAGATACAAATGTACATTTACTCAAAATCAATAAAAAACTAATGTAAATAAATAAAAGCTAAACATTACTATAAATTAAAAGTTTTAAAATTGTTTAAACACCATATCCCTTCTCACTGTTCAGGTGTTTAATTAGCCCCAGTTACAGGGGTGCTAGCTTGTGTTATTTTAGGAGACGTGGGATCCATTATCGACTCAGGTGCAGATAATTGTCTGATTAACGGTTTCGTTTAGGATTTTTGCTCAAGGACATTAATTTCTCAGTTATAAAAAATAAACTGAAAGTAGATTTTTAATAAAGAGTAAAAGATTCACCAAAATTATATCCGCCAAAATTAATGGTATACCTTGTAGGTCCAAATCCGCCAAATCTGTGTCCCGCCAAAAAAATCTAAACTACATCCGAATATTTGTATTGAAATATCTCAAATTGTAAAAAAGTAGATTGATCTGTATTCCTGTAATATCGGTCAGTATTTGATAGTTTTTAGATCTATATGCATGACGGTTGGTAACGGTTAGTAAAAAAAAAAAACATAACTGGGGATTTCTCAAATGCAAACCATACATTTTTGATACATCTGAATGACTAACTACTTAAATATTTTCTTTAAAATTTGATAAAAGAATTTTTAACTCACGGATACAGCCTGTCATGGTATCAGTCCCCACTTGTTCCGTGGTCTGGCCATCACCACATTTCATACATTCACTTTCTCCTCTCTCTGGTTGGTAATATCCCAAAGGACATTTCATACAAGTATTATTACTACTAATCCTCTTTTCACCAGCATCACAAACAACTACAGAGTAACACACATATCATATAAGTATGCTTGTACACATATCCATAAAACATCAAATTCAATGCGATTTCTCTACATTTTCTGGTAATACATTTTACTTTTAAAATACTCAAGACTAAATTATTGCACAAAAAAATTATAATTTATATCGTATGAAAATTCATAGTGTATATGATAATACCAATGGAACAGTTGGAGAGTGTAGTAGACCCCATCAATGGAGTTGTAAGATTTGATGGACAGGCTGTGCATTTCCCATTTCCTATCACATCTTTATAGAAACCGATCATACATGGAACACAAACACCGCTGGAGTTCAGGTAGTGGCCAGGAATGCAAAAAGCTTTTAAAACAAAACATTTCATTTCTTTATAATACTGATCTATATAATGAATCATAGGCAGAATTTATGCATTTTGACGGTCCATGATGCCACTTTACAACTATTTCTTCTATATCAATATAAAACAACAAATTGCAGTCTTAAAAAGAAAAAGCAGCAAGTGGACAAAAGTGGTAAAATATTTTTTTTTCTGCTAGCTACCTTCATAGCCCGAATGAAGCACCAAAGAAAGCATTTTTCGAATCATTTAATCAAATATCCATCAAATCTGAGTAAAATTACGTTAAAATATTATCATTGATTAAAACGGCACACAAAACGAACAGATAATTTTCAATATATGTGAAGATTGCTACATTAACTTAAGTTACTTAAATGTCTAGAGTCAGTCAGTGCAAGTCCAAGTCCGTGGAGTGTTTTTAAGCTTGAGTGTCCATCGATGAAAAAGTAATCAACGCCAATAAGCAGCAAAAGTACATAAAGACATGAATGAACGATGTAAAAATGATTAATTATAGCTACTTGAGTTAAAGTTGACATTTTAAAAGCTAAACAATACATTTAAAACAGTGTTTGAACATTAAATGACTGCGTATATTCTTACGCTGAGTGCTAGGTCGTGCAAATGATTGCATTGTTTTTTTTCTAGTTATGCATGGTTGAATTACAATAAGTTTCGTAAGAAAACTTAGTGGATGTAATTTTAAGACTTTGAGTTAACTTCTAAATTATTGGGCCATCTATCTATAAAAATTATTCCTTATGTTAAAAGACAAAATTAAAATTTATTCCAGTCTATTTTCGTTATCAGGAATAGAATAAATACTTTCTGGTGTTATTGTTAGTGAATATTGTATATGATGCAAAAGTCTCTTGAGAGTATTCTAAGTTTGATTTAAAAACATAACGGTCAAAAAATGTTCATATTTCATTTCAGTATATAAACTTATTTTCATTATTCATATAATTATAAAGATACAATACTTAAGGGCACCCAATCCCCATTTTAGTTGGTAAACATTTACGATTTATACTTTAATTATACTAATACATAAATAGCTATTATAGAAATTAACTATGTACCAATTTAATTACATATTTTTAAAGAATTAAAGATAATATTCATATTGAAAGATTTCGAATGCCAATGTAGGGCGAATTCACACTCTATGAATGTGAAATGACTTAATGGCGAGTTGTTTTAAGGGTGATAGGTGATGTGTTTAACATTCGATCTAGCGCAAAATGTGAAATTATTTTAAAAGGTATATTAATTACGTTCATTGCAGTTTACTGCAGAAGTTGAAGCGATGTTTGGAGTCAAAAATCCATCTGGACATCTGGTACATTTGGGAGCATTTCCTCTGTCCTTCTTAAAATATCCAATATCACAAGGTTTGCAGCTACTTTGATGAGTGGCACTGTAAAATCCCTTGTCACAGAACACTAAAAAAATTAATATAAATTTTATTGTAATGTTCATCAATTTTGATATAATTACTATTTGAGTTTAGACTCATTCCATGGTACATGTATTTATATTAACATTTTGAATTCTTAAATTGAAAATATTCTACTACAAACTAAAAAGTGTACATAAAGATAAAATATAACCACCTACATTCAGTACAGTCAGTACGAGCGTCATTGGATGTAAAGTTACCAGTGCATTCCTGACACATATAAGTTCCTGACCCACTTTTGACAAACCCTTCCTTGCAGGGAGTGCAGCTACTGTGTCCTTCTAACCCAGCCCCACAGTATACTATAGTAGAATATAAAACAAACACACAATTTAAAAAAACATTTGAGTAAGTTAAAAAACACACTTTTAAATAAAATTAACTTACGTTGACATTCTTCCTGTTTGGAAGCACCCTTTGTGCTGGTATTAAGATTGTCTCCACATTGTTTGCAAGACTCCTGGTGACGGTTCGGCTGGTAATATCCATAGTCACATAACAGACAATCTGTACCACTTATATAGGACCCAGGATCACAGTCCACTGAAACAGTAAAGCATTAAACAATAATACCTTACACACATAAAGCCATTTTACCCATTTCATATAGATAATTTAAAGAAGATGTAAATAATAAACAATAACATTAAATGTTAATAGTATAAGTGAAAACTGAAATCTGAACTTGGTTGGTCACGAGATCAAATCATTTGCATATTAAGCCATTAAATCAAAGTACTAAAGTACTTAAAGCCGGTCTCTTTTGGTGTGTAATTATGTATATTGTATAGTAACCATGGTAAAGAAAAGTAACCTCTCTCTCTCTCTCTCTCTCTCTCTCTCTCTCTCTCTCTCTCATGCTTTTAATGTCGACAAAGCGTCAGAGAGCGACCAAATTTTGTAAGCGGCTAAGCGGCTATAAACAAATATATGTCTGTCTAGAAAATAAAATCAGTGCATTGAATTTTGAAACAAGCGTTATGAAATTAATCACCCATTTTTTCGATGTGCAGCCAAATACCAATGCTTTGTAAAGTAGTTCATGGAATTTCATGCGCAATGTATAAGTGCCCAAAGAGCATAGTATCGTTTTTAAAACACACAAATAAAAAGAAAACAAAATAAATCCTCGCTAAATTCGCAAACAAAAATAAATCAAATAGCTTTGACAAAACATGGCTCTCTGTGAAACTATTTGGTATAACGGAAGCTTCTACTTTGAAGCTGTTCGTTTTTTTGTTTACTTTTGCAGCTGTGCTATTTATAGAAACACTTGCAATTTGCAAGCCTATAGCCAGAACTTTGCTTTCAGCAAAGCCCGGCTAAATATCATCAATTGAGACATACATTATCGAAATAAATTTTGTTAAAATAAGTTTTCATTGTGTTGACAAACTTTTGAAAAAAATTGCAATATGTACAAATAGTGCAGTTATCGTCCGATGTCATTCCTGGTCCTGTTGTGGTGAAATTAACAGGACATGTGACACAGGCCTCAAACTTCATTGTGGAGTTTCCATTGTTCCAGCTTCCTTTGGGACATTTTTCACACATCATTGATAATTGATGGAAGAATTGTCCTTCAGGACATATGGCTAAAGTAAAGAAGAAAACAACTTTGTTTCAGAAAATTACTGCTACTTATTATGTATTAATAAAACAATGTATTTATCATTATCAAAATTCAAAGTACATTTTTTCCTACAAAAACACTATGCAACTAGATGCTGTCATTAGACAGTAATACCCGCACCAAGTGTTTGCCTCTTAATAACACTCTCTTGTACTAGTTTTAGTCAAAAAGAAGGCCACATGCAATACGTTACAATCAAATGATCTTTGTCTGAAGTTACGTACACAACACAGGTCTACAGGTTGCATCGGGTACTAGTTTTACCCAGCTCTTTGGTTAGATGGGTTTCACGTGGTGTACATGCATATGTTTTCTTGATATGCAGAATAGGATTAATTAACATGAATAAATGTTTCTTTTGTGTGATCAGCTAAAGGAATTCGTATTGTGCTGATTGGATTATCATTATGATGTTGACCAATATAGGTAAGTATAATACACGAAGAAGCGCAATATTATGAGACACCGGTATACAAAACAGTTAAGTTTTACTTTCACTGTCTAAAATGTGATCTCCCTTTGCTAGCATACTGTATCATCATCTTTATTTGGATAAGCTTATCTACAGTTTCTGTCATTTTAATTGCAGAAATTTTTTTATTTTTTTATTATATGAGTTATAATAGGGAGGAAGGGGAAGGGGCCTTAATCGTTCCCCATCCCCAGAATGTGTGGATGAGATATACATTTTTAGTGAGAATGAAGGCATGCTGCAGCTTTTTTTTCCATTATACCTCCTACTCCATCATCATACACCAGTAATAGAAAAAGAGTTAATGACTAATTTTCTTTTATTTTAAATTGCTTATTCTTTTTTGTCAAGAGATATGTGGTATGTCAAGATTTATGACTCATGAAAATTTGTGCATTTAAATCCTGATTGTTAACATACATGTATAATTATATATAAAAAAATACATGTGATATTATACTAGGGATCATGCAATCAATTGCAGAATTGTCAATCGGTTATCTATAACTCATTTTGACTGATTAATTTGTTAATCATTTTGAAAATAAAGACATTTCTAAATACATGTATAACATATTATCAATATTTTTTGTAGATTGATTTTGTAACTATTTAGGGTCCCACTCTGCAGATGCCCTATAGTGATCATTCTGTCCAATTCTGCTGATCATGTCAAGATACATTTAAGACAAATTGGCCCCTGCCCCTTGGGTCATTCCCCCACCCCCTGAGTTGTTTTTAAACAACAACCCCCTCCTCTGAAATAGGAAATGATAATACATTTTATTAACTGTTGAGATCCCCACCCCTAGACCATATTTATTCTTCCTCCTTGTGTCATTGAACATCAATTGGTACATGTATATAGATTATGCCCCCTTTGAGATGCCCAGTGACTTTCCAGAGTTGGAACTAATCAAGTAACCTATCTTATTCATATGTAGTGTAACTCCTAGCCCTAGTCCAATGTTGACCCTGGTTTGTTTTATACAGCAAGCTCTAGGTTTTTGTTGACTGAAATTACAATTTCTACAATTACATATAAAATTATGTTTATCTTTAAGATTAAAAAGCAATTTCCAAAATCTCTTTATGTACATCTGGCATCATACAGAAAAATACCAATCAAGAAATGATTTTGCTACTGTAAAATTGTGAGAAGAGACTCTGAATCTGTCCCCCCCCCCCCCCCCCCCGAAAACATGAATAATTGAATATTTTTAAAATATCCTCAAAATCATCGAAATCCGTACTCCTAAACCATGACCATGTCAAGGCAAATCTTTTTGTGGTATTAGTAGGTCATGGCCTCTAGGGGTCACCTTAACCCCACCCCACCCTTCCAAAATCAGAAATGATCAAATAACTTGAAAAAAATGCTTGTGATCCCCACCACTAAAGCATAATTTTATATATTCTTCCTCCTTATGCATCTTATGGTACGTTATTTCAATCACAAGATATAAGAGGAGGTCCAGGAATAAGGTTTTTTTATGGGACGGGACATCATTTTGCAGATAGTATTGACCCTCACAATCAATTTTGTATTTCTAAAACCTTATTGCAAATCTATGGCTCAACCCCTGCTATATCCCTACAGATGATGTGGCTATTCATTAAATCATGAGAGGAGTTCTGGGAAGTAGGGTTTTTTTTAGGAGTGATAAACGTCAATTTTCAGCTTCTATTTGACTCCCTGGATGAAATTTAAATTTGTAAAACCTTATTGCACAACTAAAGGACAGCCCCTATCATACCCCAAGATATGATATGGCTATTCATTAAATCATGAGAGGAGTTCTGGAAAGTAGGTTTTTTTAGGAGTGATAAACGTCAGTTTTCTGCTACTATTTGACTCCCTGGATGAAATTAAAATATTTAAAACCTTATTGCACCCCTATAGGACAGCCCCTATCATATCTCAAGAGATAGACAAAGCTACTGCATAAATTGTAAGAAGAGTTCAGGGAACCATATTTTTTTGGCAAAAAAACATCATTTTTTTATGACCACAAACCCACGTGATAAAAACAAAAATTCTGAAACATGATTACATATCAATATGACACCCCGAATCATATTCTAGAAGATCATTTGGCTACTGCAAAAAGAAATTTACGTTTTATGAAACCAGACTTTTTGTAAAAAACCGTCATTTTTCAGCCATTTAATGACCCCCAGGACAAAATTGAAATTTCCGAAACCTTATTGCGCATCTATAAGACACCCCAAAACATATTCCAAGAAATTATTTGTCTACTGCTGAAAATGTAAAATGAGTTCGAGGAAGAAGGTTTTGCCAAAAAACGTCATTTTTTTTTTACCAATTATTTGATCCCCAGGACTACCAGAGAATTTTTGAAACCTTTTTACAAAACAAAATGACACCCCAAATCATACTCCAAGAGTTCAGTTTGCTGGTTTATAAGATGTAAGAGCAGTTTGGGAAAGTAAAACGTGACAGACGGACGGACGGACGGACAGACAAACGGAACAGGGTAACAACAATATACCCGAACTTTCTTTAGAAAGTGCGGGTATAACTAGTACGGGTAGAAAACTCACGTAGACAATCTGATGAACTACTAGACATTTTCTGCTTTGTCCCATAGTTGTCCTTGCATGATAAACATTTGTCAGTGGATGTTGGCATATCTACAGGCTGATACTTATCCAGCTCACAATCAGAGCACCTTCCTTCAAAATTTATTTCTTGTCCAGTGCTACATTTATCTAAATAATATAGTTATAACGTGTTACAATCAAATGATTTTAGATAATAAAATGTTTTCAATTGATACACGCAGTCTATCTCCTATTAAAATGAAACACGATTTATGTAGATATCACATTTTGGGAATCATAATTTTCAAGAAAGGAAAGAGGTTATTTATTACAAGATATTTAATGGTCTTTTTTAGATATCATTCGTCTGTCTGAAAGAAAACTCTCTCAAGCTCTCTTAATGGTAATCTGAATGTCACGCAACACTGATGGCTAAGGTTAATAGAGTGACAATTCAACTATAAAGTAATTAAGGAGACTAATTTTATACAAAAAACCGTTTTTAAAATAGGCAATTCAAACCAAGTTATCTGTAAAGGTTAGAGTAAAAATTATACTGATCTTTAAAAAAACGAAGGGAGAAGACTAGGAAGCACTTATCAAACATACTCTTCATTGACTCCAAAAATTAATATTAAGGTAGCTCGATACACCAATATATTCTATCTATAAAGTATCAATTTAACAAATAAGGAATAAGGTACCGTTAAACTGTTTATTATTTAATATAATGTTTTTGTACTTTTAAACAAACTGAAAAATTAGTTTGGCTAATAATACTGGAGGAAAAGAAAAATGCGCGCCCGTTATTTTTGCCTCTTTCATCCTCGTTGTTAGCGATCTACTTTAAGACTTAAGGCGTATTTAAAGGTCTCAAGTTATCTCTTTATTAACACAACTATGTCTGGGCGAATTCAAGACGGTACGAAAACGTTTGCAAGTGTAGAAGAACGAACCCCCCCCCCCCGAAAAAAAAACACGAAAATAATCTTGTATACAGTATAACATGTATTGCTGACTTGTATTGATTTATCTAACAAGTTATGTTAATTTTATATCAATTGAAATAAAACGTATTTATGAAATCAAGAGATGTTATTTGTTGATATGTTTTAACACTTTGTATATTCCTATGAAAATTACATCAGTCACGAAAAGTCATTATGAAAAAAAAGTTTCAATAGGAAATGTTAACATGCATTATTAAGGTGGTATGAAACACCTATCGATATTAATGTGGATAAAAGTACATTATAATCAAAATACTTTCACCGGTTTAGAATTTTCAAATTTAACATTATTTTACCAAAAGATATGTTTTAAAAGTTTTAGAAAAGATAAAGATTATAAAAGCCCCAGTGGGATTCGAACTATGACGTACTGATTCGTAGTTAAATCAAATCCATTGCGCTACGCTGTTAGGTAACAATTTTGGGAAAGAAAAAATTATAAAATTATACTTGATTTTATTGTTTATTTCGAAAGGAAGTACGTCACAATATGGAGGTGTCCCATACCACCTTTATTATATATAAAATACGCTTTTGGGAGCCTCAGATTGATAAACACACAAAAAGAAGGAAATTTTGTTTACATTAGTAAACATACCGGAACGCATATATAAATCTTATATTTATGTAATAGTGTCCCATTATCCTTACAATTTACATGCTTGCGTGACTCAAGTGACCTTAAACTTTACCCCCCAAACTGCAAAAGCGAATGCACTCACTAATAGAATAGCTATTACTGCTTGTATGATTATTCCTATTGTTAACATTCACTGAGTGACTCGGGTGACAAAGAACCCAAGAAACTAAAAGATTGCAAAAGCGAGTACACTCACTTATAGAACAACTATCGATGCTGGTTTTATTATTTTTAAATAACATTCTTTGAGTGACCCGGATGACCTTAAACTATACCACAGAAACAGCAAAAACTGCAAAAGGGAATGCATTTACTAATAGAACAGCTATCAATGCTGGTAGAGTTGGCTTTCTCGGTTGTTAATCCAGATGGACACGCGAGACAGCTACTAAATACAATGGAATTGTCTTTGAAGAAACCTCTTAAACAGGGTTGACAAGTTTCACTGGCAGCAGACAATATCTCATATCCCTTTGGACAGTAAACTGAAAGAAGCGAAAAATGCTATTTTGTTATACAAGGCTATGTAAAACTCGGTTAAGGTAAATGACAAAAAAACTAGAATAAAATATCAATGGGTTACATCACTTAACCGGGTACAATTCTTAAGTGAGATTTTGTATGTATATCTTAAGTTTTCATATAAAACCATAGACTCAAAGGATGACAATAAGAACTGTTCAAGTTCGATAAAATGAATAATACACGAATGCTTGAATAGTAATTAAACAAGTTAAGAGGGCTTGATGTTCGTGGCCATTTTAGACTATATTGATCTCTTTTATAAGAAGCGCTCTATATAAAAATATAAGAAAATACCCAAATTTAAAAGGAAAAATTTATGGATGTTTTCTTTAGATAAAATTAATTTATTAATAATAGTTATATTAAAATCTTAGGTAGATCTGATAGTTGATTTGCTGACCACCGATCCTCCTCAAAGAGTACAAAAATACAGAATTTCAATTTATATATTCCGAGTTAAATTGGGCATCTCTCTAGAGGTCCCATAATTAGTCATCAGCGCCAGCTTTTAAGAAATTGAAAATACACTTTCGCAAGATATATACTATGCGAAATAAAAACTTTACAGTGTTTCAAACATATTTAATAACAGTTACTCCTCAATTTGATATGTAAGTTTCATACCTATTACTGGACCCAAAAATGTTTAGGCGGTCATAATTTCAATTGTTTATTGCGATATTGTACCATTGAAATACCTCAGAAGACTGTCTAGTAACACCACTTATTGCCTCGTATTAGTCTAGGGTCATGCTTTTACAACTAAGAATATTCACTATATTAAAGTGCTTGCATAGTAATTTCAAAAATTGTACAGCTGTAGTTTTTAAGGATGCCCTTTTCTGACCTTTAAGTTAATAATCTGAACAAATCTTTAGATACCATACATAAAAACCGTTGGTTAAAGTTCGAATATTACTAGCTATTTGGTTCTTGAAAAGAATACTTTATATACGATACGACTTTTATAGTCTTAAAAAGTTATCTCTACTTGGATGTATTTCTTTGTTTAACTATGAGGTCCTCATGATCATAGGAGCCCAATATTAATCCAGGAGTCACAGTTTGAATAATTCAGATTAAGCAATACATTTAATATTTTAAAAGTTTGATCCCCAATTGATGAAATTTACTCCTATGAAACATTTATACAGTATTCGACAGACACATATATTCATACGTCGAGCCCCGTCAACAGCCTAAAGACACGTATTCTTGCAAGGTAGACTATGTCTATGTTAAACTATCTAAATACTACATTATATCAGTACGTATCCACAGTATTATCCCAAATTGTTATGTTGCCCACATTCTTTTATTTGGCACTATTCGTATTTCGTATTAATGACATGTGGTGATAACGAACAGTGTTCAAATTCAAAATTACAAAGGAAAATTACAAAACAGGAGCAGAGCAAACATGGACCTCTTAAAACAAAAAACAAAAAAACCCCCCAAAAACAAAACCCAAAAATAGAGGTAGGATCAGGTGCCATGGAGGAGTAAGCATCCTCTGTCGACCGGTCACACCCGCCGTGCGCCCAATGTCATATCGGTAAAAATGTCATTATCGGGGAAATTATCGTAATTTGGGAAAAATATCATGATCGGGAAAAT
This sequence comes from Magallana nippona, assembly GCA_033439105.1. NCBI lineage: Eukaryota > Metazoa > Mollusca > Bivalvia > Ostreida > Ostreidae > Magallana > Magallana nippona. The sequence goes on from CM065925.1 coordinate 21,073,100, forward strand.
GGAGAAAATGGAGAAAAATCAGTGGACAATTCGGGATTCAATCAATGTCCAAAACAGAGCAGTTTAAACTAAGTTAAACTCTTTCAAAGGTTTGCCGACAATTTTGACTCCCAAAAAACAAAAACAAAACAAAACAATAAAACAAAACTCTTTGTAATTCTGTTGTGTGGCGGTAGCATTAACGTTGACTTTGTATACGTTTGTTTATGTGCTATTTATAGAAACGTCGGTAATTTGCCTGCCTAACGCCAATTTTTTTCTTTTAGCAAAGCCATGTCAAAAATTATGTTCCCAAGAATCGCATTTTTGGTATTACAATGCCAATATTCTGTGAAAAAAATATGGAATACCCTCGAAAATTTATTGTTTTGTTGAAATTATCTACAAGAAAAAAATGATTAAAAAATCATCAAAACACCATTTCTATCCATGAGGGATTATAAGGATAAAACACGATTTTTTAAGGAATTGACATGTAATATTTTCCAATGTCTTTGGCTGTGATAACACTACGAATCGATTAGGTAATGTATAGTTCAATACATTTCATCAATGACTATTGACTGAATGACTGAAAATAAATGAAAGTAATAAGGAATCATTTATGAATATCATGAGGTGATCAAATACGGTCGGGAGTGATCAAATCTATCTTAAAGCCCTTTGTGCTTTATTAGATTTGATCACCCCCGACCGCATTTGATCACCTCATAATACTAAATGAATGATTCCTTGTTCCTTAAATACATGCATATGTCATTAATTTAGTCGTAATATATAAAATGGGTTTTTTTGCAACCTAAAAATTGATAAATAATTCTAGATCATTCGCTCACATTTACAATCTGTTATGTGGATCTTTCCAGCTGATTCTGTAGAATATTTTGTTGGACATTTTATACATTCCTCTTGCAAATCTTCTGGTTGATATTCTCCGACTGGACAAGACTCACAGACATTTGTTGATATATTAAGATATGTTCCCTTGTAACATACAGCTTAAATAAAAATTTAACATTAAATTTATTTTGTTAATTTTCTTACTTTCTTCTGGCTATAACAAATTCAATAAATATGGCTACTTCTGTCGCAACTCTGATTACATGAAATCAATTATTAAAGATTATTTCAGTAAAACATAGTGCATTTTCCATATTCCAATTAGATTTAGCTACTTCAGTCGAAATTCCAGAAATATATCAATTCTTTGATTGAATCATAAATTTGCCTGTAAAAATGAAAGACATGTTTCAAACGTGCATAAAAAAATTTAGTTCAAAGGGGGTGTGTCTTATTACTTGACACTTTAACTAAACTAACTATAATACATTTGCTGTGCATGCTAATACATATACATGTATCTAGCTGTTGTTGTTATTTTTAAGAAGAAAAAAACCATGTTGCATTCAAACATTGCTGCGAAGAAATAGATTGCTCACATTGAATTTATTGCTCTTATTTTTAAATAATGCGTGGTTTTACCACTAATGTAGTCAATTGACTTGCATCTGAACACACACACACACACACACACACACACACACACACACACACACATATATATATATATATATATATATATATATATATATATATATATATATATATATATTAAATAATCCTTGACAATAGTGCTTACCGCTAAAATAACAAATCAGTCGGTTACATTTGGGTTTTGAAAATGTGTTGTAAGGATATGTAAAACGGTTTGAAATAAAAAAAAATGTTTTAAAGGGGCATGGTCACGATTTTGGTCAAATTCTTTTTTTCTGTTTTTATTGTTTACAATGCTTAATGGATGCATTTCTAATGATCAAATAAAATTTGAGAGTAAGTCGTAGAGATGTAAGCAAGATTCAGGACTCACAATTCTTTGTCATGTAAACAAGGCTCGTTTCCTGTTTTAGTTAACAAAAATTCAATATACCAGTAAAAAATATTTTTAAGCTGATTTGTCTATCTTTTTATTCATTATAACCATAAACAGTTCCTAACGTTTTACACATTCATTTTAGGTCTAAAACTGGAATTTTCGCATCAACATTCAACAGTTTTGTTTACATAGCAAAGAATTGTAAGCTCTGCAGCTCGCTTATAACTCAACGAATGACACTAGAAACTCAAATTTTGATTGCCTATTAAAAATTCCTTACTGAAGCATTGTAACATTAAAATCGGAAAAATAAGTTTTGACCTAAATCGTGACCATGCCTCTTTAAATGATTTATTAAAAACTAATGAAAGGGTTTGTGTTTATATTTTGACGATTAAGAAAAACTATTCTTACGCGATATGTTTAATTAATATGTCTATATAATCATTATTTGAAATAATATCACAATTCAATGGATGTTATTTTGACTTTGAAAGAATATCTTATATCTTTTACATATTTACCACACCGATAAAAAATAAGTTTGTAGATCGTGGTGTGGTCTGATAAGAAAGTGTTTTTGTATGATAATTGTTATGAAACAATAAAGGAATGAAATGCAAACATTAAAATTGTTGTTTATGCCTTTAATTCAATCAATCAAGAACAGATATCAGCAGTAAACTGTGAAGTCGGATATACTTAATATAGTTATCAATCTTTTTTTATTTAAAATGTCAATAAAAAGATGAATCATTAGGCTCATTACTTGGAAGATTTTACTATTTATCGACTTACAGTAAGTTACTGTATACAATTAATTTTGTGTGACTTTCCAACAGTCGATCATTTAATTTTGACAACAACTTCCAATATATGCATTACCCACCCTTATTCTGAACACAATCTGCGAAGCATAAACAGGCTGCTGGAATGATAACGTAAACCTTACCATGGCATTAAATTGCACCTTTTAAATCCATACATACAAAGATAAAACGGAAAAGAATCTGGTAAACATATTTGCTTCTCAAATACTTTGAGTTTAAACCTTGCATCATATTTGTGTGCAAGCAAATCACAGACACAAAATATCTTAACTTTGAAATTAAAACTATAAGGAATTAAGATTCATATGCTTCAAAGAAACATATTTTCAAGCATTCAAAAATATATTCTCCTTTTCTTTCCATTTGGATTTCTTTAGTATAAAGCAATAATTATATTGCAGCCGGACAAACAGAAAGCCGAAACAATACAGCTGAACATTTTCCAATGATAATGGTGAATAATGACCTGTAACAATGTTACACATACAAAATTTAAAGCGAGCCATGATCGAGATTCTTTGTGCCATGAAACCACGCTATTCCAATAGTGCACGTGTACTTGAAATGTCTGCACAAAACACACATTTTTATGATAATTTTAATCCGTAATTCTTAATCGCCCAACCATCAATAATAAATGGACTTCCGCTTGAGTAGAGGGGGCGGTTTTTAATGTTCAGTACAACTTTCAAATTGAATGTAACGCGGTATAAGAAACAAAGCACATCAAACATGAATTAATAATAATGAGATACAAACTTAAGTGGCAACTATCTGCAGTTTTGCTTCCATCCCCAACAGTGGTGACTCCTGCTGGGCATTCCATGCAAATATCCTCCAGAATGCCGCGATAATATCCACGTGGACAGTTCACACATGTTCCATTTGATTTTAGCTCTGTTCCTTCAGGACAATCCGCTGTTTTCAAACAGAGGTAAAAAAAAAAATACAAGAGTGAATATAGCACACATACAATGAAAAGTTATAAGAACAGAAATCTAAACAACACAAGTTTAAAAACTAACTTTTTTAATAAGTATATATATTAAGTCCATGTGTAAAATATGCATATCTGTTTTTCAAAAAATGAGTTTTTGTATCAACGAGATTATTGCTAAATAAACAGATATAGCCAAGTTTTTAGTGTCTCCGGCGACATTATAAACTATTCTTGTAGAGTTTTAAGGAACGGAAAACTTTCATATTGGGAAAATAATTTTGTGGCATGTAGAGATTAAAAACAAGTTTAAATATTCTAAAACAGAATATCAAGCTACCATTCAAAAATTTAAAAAATATGAAAACAAAATAAATCGTTCTTTAAAAACCTTATACTGGCACTTTTTATTTGCATAAAAAATTGAATTAGTTATCACAGGTTAGTATTGAATGTAGTAGTCAGAGTTTTTTGTAGAAAATAATGTACATTTTAAAAAATCTTAAACAAATTACTTTTGACAAACAAGATAAACTGTTTTATTAGGGTGCATATTTTATACCAACACGAAAACCAAATGATTTACTCAAATGAGCATAAATGTACTCCAATGATATTACATATAAACATTCGTAATTAAATTTTATGTCAGAAACCATGTGGATTTCAACTATTCCACAATGTAATTTATAAACCCAATTATGCCCAACGATACCCAGAAGAACCTCAATGACACCCCAATTAATTCTAATATTACATTAATGTTTCTCAATGATACTAAAACCCCCACTACTACATGTAATTAATACTACACTGTATTTTATCAACCAACAGATATTATCCCAAATATTTACCAAATGAACTCAAACCATACGTTTATATCATTTGGCTATTATTGTGCTGACATTGAAGTTATTTACCAATGGTTTCCTTTTCTGTAGCAATGGGGTTCATGGTATCATGGGGGTTAACTTGGTATCAAATGGATAAAAAAAGGTTATTGTTGTGCAGTTTATGAGAGCATAATAAGGGTTCATTTTGCATCACAACGGTTATTTTGATATATAAGATACCCATTTGGACTATATTTTTAGTGTATACGGATATCATTTCTGTTCTTTCGTGGTGTGTAACTGTGATCTATAAAGAGTTTATAAGGTGGACAAATGTAAAATTGGGATTCATTGTGGTATTTATAAGGTTCATTAATATATAAGGGCATCAATGGTACATTTGGGGTATCAGTGGAGTGCACTTTAGCGTTATGCATCATCGGAGTTCAATAGGGTATAATTGAGGTACACTTGGGTAAAAAAAAAAAAAAACCACACCCCTTACTCTATAACCCGGTGAACAAAAAATATTCTTATTGGCTAACAATATATCTAAACTGAGAAAGTGTGTAGAAATTAAAGCAATACTTATTTAGTTACATATTTCTACTATTATTGTTATATTTTTGAGATAGATATATATATATATAGTTAAGCATTAGTAAAAGTTTATCTTTTCCAACCAATACAGGAAAAAAAATGTAAATTGCAATTCAGATTACCCACAGTATAGAAAAGTAAAAGTTTACGCCGCAATCATAAAATCAATATTATTAGTAAAAGTAGTAGAAAGCCAACAACTTCAAACACTTACAATAACATTGTAAAGAGCTGGTTGTTCCTTGGCCAACCGTTATTGTACCCAGCTGACAAGGAAAGCAGTAATCTTTGCCGGTCAGGTTTTGATAGAAATGTTTTGGACAGAGAGAACATTTTGAATCATTCCAAAACTCTCCAACAGAGCAATCTTCTATTAAAAATAGTTTTAAGGAATTCTGTGTATCAATGCATTGTTGAAAATTAAGACCTTCCCTGAACAAATCAATATTTAGACAAAAAATATTTCTTGATCATAGATCACATTCGATATATATGTGTTTTGATTTAAATATGCATGTAAAATAAAACAGATCCTGAACAGTCAAATTTTTAAATATTTAAAATGCATATTGAAAACTAATTTTATTATGTGCTAACGCAGATACTATTCCACTGATTGATACAAAATAAGTCAATCTTTCCGTTAAAAATGTCATGAAACTACATGTTCGAATTAATATTGTTATAACTCAATTACTCATTTATTGAAAACATACCGACACAATCACTTCTGGCTGTATAACCGATACCAAGTGTAATTTTGCCTTGTCCACAGCTTGCACATTCTGTCAATCCAGGAGAACTTCCATAAGTTCCAACAGGACATAATTCACAGTTCTGACTTGTACTGTTGTAGAATGTTCCCATGCTACATGCAACTAAAACCAGAGTAATATTGTAGTCTCTGAGATATGTACATTTAAGATCTAGAGAATTCGATGGTCGTGGCCATTTTTAGACTGTTTTGATCTCTTTTAGAAGAAGAGCTCTATATAAAATATAAGAAAATACACAAATTTAAAAGATAAAACATGATTTTCTTTACTAGATAATTGTTTATAGCAAATTCTACTACAGTTATTGCCGAGATCAAAGAGATGCCGCGGACATTATTCTCCAATATACCACGAACGTCATCAGTAAATTATCAGATCAGATATACCTATTTGTCTCGCACTGATCATGAAGGTACAACTTCAAACCGTAAAAAGTTTTAAAACCATGTGAATTTCACGTGTTACTTCCAGTCAAAACGATGTGTATTGCCTCAAATGTTTATTTTTAAGAGATCAATGCGGTTGTTCCTAGGTCCTCCCTAGCACATTTTCACTACGTGTTTTTACAAAAAATATATAATGTGTAGTAGTAATAATCGTATTAAATTGCCCTTAAAATATTAGGAAAATGATTCAAAGATATTTTATAAATAAGTGAAGAGTATTAAAAATCCAAAGAAAAATTCTGTCGTCTGCATGTGATTCCTTTGATTGATACACATGTAAACATTACTAACAAAACTGTTGGGGTTACAGCCGTCAAAATGACCTAGATCGTCTCTCTATAGGAGAAACGATCTGTAGAAATACTGGGCTGTTAGTAGAATAGAAATAAAGTTCTTGTTATCGTGAATGTTGCAGAATAACCTCCGATGTCGAGAAATGTTGTTTGAAATATACAAACCTCGGCTTACGCCTCGGCTTTTATATTTCAAAACAACATTTCTCGACCTCGGAGGTTATTCTGCAACATTCACGAAAACTCGTACTTTATTTCTTAAATAAATCATATCTAAATATCTCAGGTATATCTTATGATTAATTTGTTGACCATCTAGCCTCTTTAGATAAGATATTGACAACTTTCTTGCTATAAGTATTTTTCAGTTGTATAATCAGATTTCATTATAGTGCAGTTTTTTTTTGGGGGGGGGGGGTGTTGAAAAAAAATACCATACGGAAAGGACCTTTTGAGGTGTAATTGCATCATTTATTAATTTGTTAATAACTCAGTAAAACAAAGCTATCAAATAAAGGATATCTTTGAGATATATTTTTATTTTAAAGATACAAATATGTCAAACACTTTTATAAATTTATATACATTTTTGAACATCTGTTTTTAATTTAAGAATCAAATTTGACAATTTTCTTTTGATTGACATATCAAAGGAAAATTTATCGGAAAACTTAATCGATGCATAAAAAACGAAAATTATTATTCAACAAGAAAGTAAATAGTGATTGAAGCAACGCGTAGGAATACATAACAATAACAACAGAAACATTCAAAACCGATTCGCCTTAAGGTAATACTGAGTCGCTGAGCTGAATTTAATAAATTAAACACGAAATGAAAAATGTCATTTAAAATACAGCTGAATTGGAAACAAAGGGAAAATACACGAATAGTTTGTATAATATTCAAATGTGCAGCAAGATTCGTTATGAACTGTTTATAGTATGACTGGAGGAATATGCGATCGTGGCTGAAAAAAGTTGATATGTCGACAAACATGTATGTATATGTATGCGTATGTATATTCGAATTATGCAAATGTCATGGTAATTTAATAGCCACTATCAGTGTGGTACTCAAATGGTATTTATATAAGCCGCCGTTTTAGTATTTACTGCCATTTAGTGATATCACCTATTCAATTGAAAAGGGGATATTACTTACATGAATAAGTTATATCACCTATCTATTCAATTTGAAAGGGTGATATCACCTTTTCGGATAGGCGTCACTTTTACATTTTAGATAGTTGATATCATGTATTTAAATTCGTGATTTCACCTATTCCAATAGGTGATATTACCTTTTCGCATTTATTGCTAATTAAATAATAAACGATTTTTTTTAGACGTAAGCTTAAAAAAACAAATAACATTAAAAGAGCAATTCAGTCACCTCTGTGATGCTTTGATAGTGATGGCATTAATTGCCAGTCAATGCAACAAAGTTTGCAAACATGAATTGCGATAGCTGAATTTAACTAGATGCTGTCATTAGACAGTAATACCCGCACCAAGTGTTAGCCTTTAAATAACACTCTCTTGTACCAGTTTTAGTCAAAAAGAAGGCCACATGCAATTTCCGGTACTTTTTAAAAATTGTAATTTTCATAAATGATGAGTTCACATCCAATAATACACATATTGACTTTATGTACAATTTGGGGTTGATCTGTTTGCAACTGTTTGTGATCTTCATATTTCCATTAAAAACCCGTTTTTAAATATGACACAAACAAACATTCTTAGGATTTTATATTTGTATTTGTGCCCTCATGCAGAAAAAAATATGATAAAATAAAAAAAAAATCCCTACCTACCTAACCTAATTTTTTCATCAGTGTTACCCTAAACACACAATTTTTTTCTTAGGCCTAACTGTTAGGTAACATTATTTTAGGGGAAAATATTATATTTTATACACTTCATTTAATGTTTCGTTCAATAAGGAGTACATCACAATGTGGGTGTCTCATACCACCTTAAAGCTGAAAATTGTGCTTTACATGGTTAATTACCTAATAAAATTGTGCAAGGGGTTTTAAAGAATAAAGTTATGAAAATACATGCAATATGTTACAATTAAATGATCTTTGTCTGAAGTTACGTACACAACACAGGTCTACAGGTTGCATTAGCGGGTACTAGTTTTACCCAGCTCTTTGGTTTGATGAGTATCACATGGTGTACATGCATGTGTGTTTTGCAGAATAGGATTAATTAACACGAATAAACGTTTCTTTTGTGGTGGTCAGCTAAAGGAATTCATATTGTGCTAATTGGATTATCATTATGATGTTGACCAATATTAGTAAGTATAATACATGTAGTAGCGCAATATTATGAGACACCGGTATACAAAACAGTTAAGTTTTACTTTCACTTTCTAAAATGTGATCTCCCTTTGCCAGCATACTGTATCATCATCTTTATTTAAATAAGCTTATCTACAGTTTCTGTCATTTTAATTACAGAATTTTTTATATTTTTTCATTTGTCAGACTTACACTATTGAGTTGACTCCATATTGACCCTATTTTATATATTAAATTTGGGTATTAAATATCATGTTTATATGAGTTATAATAGAGAGGAAGGGGAAGGGGCCTTAACCGTTCCCCATCCCCAGGATGTGTGGATTAGATATACATTTTTAGTGAGAATGAAGGCATGCTGCAGCTTTTTTCCCATTATACCCCCTACCCCATCATCATACACCAGTAATAGAAAAAGAGTTAATGACTAATTTTCTTTTATTTTAAATTGCTTATTCTTTTTTGTCAAGAGATATGTGGTATATTTATATGACTCATGAAAATTTGTGCATTTTAATCCTGATTGTTAACATACATGTATAATTATATATATTAAAAAAAATACATGTGATATTATACTAGGGATCTTGCAATCAATTGCAGAATTGCCAATCGGTTATTTATAACTCATTTTGAATGATTAATTTTTTAATCATTTTGGAAATAAAGACATTTCTAAATACATGTATAACATATTATCAATATTTTTTGTAGATTGATTTTGTATCTATTTAGGGCCCCACTCTGCAGATGCCCTATAGTGATCATTCTGTCCAATTCTGCTGATCATGTCAAGATACATTTAAGACAAATTGGCCCCTGCCTCTTGGGTCATTCCCTCACCCCCCGGAGTTGTTTTTAAACAACCACCCCCACCCCCTCCTCTTAAATAGAAAACATGAATAGTTGAATATTTTTAAAATATCCTCAAAATCATCGAAATCCCCACTCCTAAACCATATATATTTTTGTTTCTTGAACCATGACCATGTCAAGGCAAATCTTTTTGTGGTATTAGTAGGTCATGGCATCTGGGGGTCACCCTAACCCCACCCCACCCTCCCAAAATCAAAAATGATCAAATAACTTGAAAAAAACATGCTTGTGATCCCCACCCTTAAAGCATATATATTCTTCCTCCTTATGCATCTTATGGTACATTATTTCAATTACAAGAGATAAGAGGAGGTCCAGGAATTAGGTTTTTTATGGGACGGAACATCATTTTGCAGATAGTATTGACCCTCAGAATCAAATTTATATTTCTAAAACCTTATTGCAAATCTATAGCTCAGCCTCTGTTATATCCCTATAAATGATGTGGCTATTCATTAAATCATGAGAGGAGTTCTGGAAAGTAGGTTTCTTCAGGAGTGATAAACATCAATTTTCAGCTTCTATTTGACTCCCTGGATGAAATTTAAATTTTCAAAACCTTATTGCATGACTATATGACAGCCCCTATCATACCCCAATATATGATGTGGCTATTCATTAAATCATGAGATGAGTTCTGGGTAGTAGGTTTTTTTAGGAGTGATAAACGTCAATTTTCAGCTACTATTTGACTCCCTGGATGAAATTTAAATTTTTAAAACCTTATTGCACATCTATAGGACAGTCCCTATTATATCTCAAGAGATGACATAGCTACTGCATAAATTGTTAGAGGAGTTCTGGGAACCATATTTTTTTTGCAAAAAAAACGTTATTTTTTTATGCCCACAGACCCCCGTGATAAAAATAAAAATTCTGAAACATGATTACACGTCAACATGACACCCCGAAGCATATCCTATTAGATAATTAGGCTACTGCAAAAAGAAATTGACGATTTTTGAAACCAGACTTTTTGTTAAAAAAAAAAAAAAACGTCATTTTCAGCCATTTAATGACCCATAGGACAAAATTAAATTTCCGAAACCTTATTGCGCATCTATAGGACACCCCGAAATATATTCCAAGAGATGATTTGTCTACTGTTGAAAATGTAAAAGGAGTTCGAGGAAGAAGGTTTTTTGTCAAAAAACGTCATTTTTTACCAATTATTTGACCCCCAGGACTACCAGAGAATTTTTGAAACCTTTTTACAAAACAACATGACACCCCAAATCATACTCCAAGAGTTCAGTTTGCTGGTTTATAAGATGTAAGAGCAGTTTGAGTAAGTAAAACGTGACAGACGGACGGACGGACGGACGGACAGACGGAACAGGGTAACAACAATATACCCGAACTTTCTTTAGAAAGTGCGGGTATAATTATCCAATCTTATAATTTAAAAAGAGGCTTAACAATCAGAAAAGTGGATTTACGTAATTAACAGACTAACTATCAAAACATTGATAATGATAGAAAAAGAGAGCTAGCTCACATCCCCCACGATCCAACATTGATTATCAATGCTACACCTAATGAATGATAGGGTATGCATTATATACACACAATACTTATATGAAGGGGCGAAACTCCTGAAAAATATTTACATTAAATTCATATATATATACTGTTGTCTTTGTAGAATAATTATAAAATTCTAAGGTCGAAAAAGCAAAAATTTATTTTTAAAAAATTATGAAATCGGTATTTCTTGTTAAAATGTACATCTATACATTGTCCTTTTAAATACGTACACATTTTGAAAAAAAATTGCCTTCAGGGCTTAAGAGGATAACGCACTGACAAGCTGTTTCAGTACTATATTCCATACTGGTTAACTTCTAAGTTTAACAGGACCAAAATTTAAAAAAAATAATGGAATCGGAATTTCCTGGTAATATACACATTTAAACTTTGTGTCCTCATAGTCTGCAAATGGTTTTTGAAATTTTTCTCATTAAAAGAAGTTGCGCTGACAAAATTATCCATTACTATTTTACATAAATTCTATATTTAAAAGGGCCAAATACCAAGAAAAATAATGGAATCGGAATTTCCTGGTAAATGTGCATATCAATACATTGTGCCCTAAATACCTACCATAATTCTTTACAACACTGTTTAACTAATATTCATGACATTGAATCAGTTATTAATAATGATTTGTATTGCCTTGATATGTGGTCAAAGCAATGGCTCTTGAAATTTAATCCTTTAAAAACTAAAACAATGTTATTTAGTACAAGGAAAAACCTACAATTTCCATGTTTAAAATTTCAAGACTGTGATTTGGATTTTGTGTCAACGCATAAGCATCTAGGTATTACTTTTTCACAAGATCTTGGCTGGTCAATATACATCGATTATATAATAGCAAATGCCTACAAAAAATTAGGATTACTTAAAAAATTACAATTTAAGGTCAGTCGTAAAACTTTATCCTTATTATATACTACTTATATAAGACCCCCGTTGGAATATGCATCGGAAGTTTGGAGTGGCTGTTCAAACTATTATTCGGACAAGTTTGAAAAATTACAATTAGCAGCAGCGAGAACAGTTACAGGGTTGACTTCAATAGCATCGCGAGACTCTTTATATCAAGAAACTGGGTGGGAATCACTTCTTGATAGAAGAAAAGAAAAGTTAAAAACAACTATGTATAAAATAAATCACAATTTAGTGCCTGACTATCTTAATAACATTTTTCCAAGCATTTGCTCGCTTGACTCTACTTATACTACAAGACAATCGCAAATTTACACTATTCCAAAATGTAGACTAAATATTTATAAATCATTTTTTGTTCCAACAGCCATAGATTTGTGAAATGGTATACCTTTAGAAATTAGAAACTTGCTAACATTAAAATATTTTAAGAAAAGTTTTCTGTCTTCTATATCTCAACCTCCTCCATCATATTTTTCATATGGAAAACGTTACTGGAATGTAATTCACACTAGACTTCGACACAATTGTATATTAAAAAAAGATTTATATAGATGCAAAATTATTGATAATCCTTTATGTTCATGTGGAAAAGTAGAAGATGCATATCATTACTTTTTTTCTTGTGTAAAATATAATATTCCACGAAATGATTTATTCAATGTTATCTTTAGAATAGAAAATTTACACATTATTGACACTCATGATTTGTTATGGGTAGATAGCTCCATCAGTATTGCAGAAAATGAAAATTTATTTTTTAACGTTCAGCTATTTTTAAAGAGATCTGGACGGTTTTAACATTGTCCAAAATTTGATATATAAACTTATTACAATTTTTTTTTGACGATGTATATCTACTTTAGTATGACTTCGATAATGGTATTTAATTATGACCTTTGATATTGTAATTTTTTCGTAATACTGTAAATTTTATGTCAAAATTTCACTGGAGAGGACGTTTTAAGTTTATAGAACTTGTGCCCGATCCTTTTGTATATGCCAACTTTACAATAAAATATGTTCAAACCAAATACCTACCAAGTTTTCGAAATTCTGTGCGGCTGTTTAAGAGGAGTTGCGCTGACAAACTGTTTCATTACTATATTCGATAAAAGTTTCTTGATTTTTTTTTTCAGGAAATTAAGAGAAGTTGCGCTGACAAAACTCTCAATTACTATTTTCCATAAATTCTCAATTAAAAAGACCAAATACCCCCCCCCCCAAAAAAAAATAATGTAAACGGATTTTTTCGGGGTAATATGCACATCTCTCATTTTTGTTCTAAATATCTACAAAATTTCACGAAATTCTGTGTAGCGCTTTAAGAGAAGTTGCGCTAACATAAAAAAAAAAATGACTGACTGACGGACGGATCAAAAACATCATACCCCCACGACTTGTTGCGTGGGTATAATTATTATATTAAAATAATATAGTAATGTTGTTTTGACTGAAAGAAAAAAAAACAAAAAGACAAAAGGATATTGATTTATGTTTGTTGGTGCATAATTAAATCTACTGAAAAGCTCCGACCATATTATATCCCAGCAACAAAGTATAGACATATAACTTAAAATTCCAAGTTTGATGGTTTCTGGATTTCATTGAAACTTCAAACATACCTATGGTGACACAGAAACTTGAACTATTACGACCCACATCTTCCGTTTTTTCTTTTTCACCACATTCTTTACAAGTTGTTTGTGCCACACCATCTTGATAATAATGGAGTGGACACTCTTGACATGGTTAATGCCCAGTAAATGAATATTTTCCAGGTGGACAAGGAGCTGAAATGTACGTAGGTTTCTGGTTATAAGAAACATCCATGTATAAAGTCTCAACTAACAGTTATCAAGGGTATTTAAATATTTCATTTAAGCTGACTAAAATAATTTCTGAGTTCCTTTAGTCTCTAAACATGACAAAGGCTAAAACCATGGTAAATTGAATATAATTAAATTGAAGTTATTTATATCATTAGCAATCAGACAAATATTCTGATATATATTCAAGTAAAATGTATATTTGAATATTTGATAAATTATACGGGTTAGAAAAGACTCAAATATCAATTCAATGCACCATTTAATAGGTAATAACATGTGGATAAGTAAATAATGAAGGCTTGAAGTAAATACACAAATAATTTCAGTTTTAATTTAGATGCATTTACAATTAGTATAGTATATGATAAAATTTGAATATTGGTCATAAACGTAACAATTTCGGAGGAGCATTCCTTGCTAATTGTTTTACTCAGGTGGACTTTGGGCGGTAATTATAGGTAGATTCGATGTTAAATGTTTGTTTTCAAAAAGCGTTAAGTACATGAATCTAATTCCCGATTGCAAATATAAAAGTAAAACGGCAGCATTCGTTCATTTTTCAAGTTGCATGACCAATTTAATAAGACAAAATTCACAAATGAAATAAAGGCACACATAGATGCTAACTGATTATTTGATTTGTTTTCCTATAGACACTGAACCAAAGTTCTAAGTGTTTACTCAATTTAATTTATTTATCATATAAAATAAACACATTTGTTTGTCTAATCGTTGGGGTTATTGATTTTCATCTACATCTCTCAAGTTGTTAATTGCAATGTAGAGATCTTGATCACTGGTTGCGACCCGAGATCTTGACCTTTGCTGGATAATGAACAATTCCAGTTTGGTAGAATTTTTCCTTAGAGCTGTCGGGTTTTCTTGTCAGTTGGAATGACAATCGTTTAAAACATCGAAATAACGACAAAATAACTTTTTATACGGAATACCAAATATTTAAAACAATATGGAGTAGATTTAAAGTGAGTACAATCTGAGTAGGAACAATTCAGACACTAATAGTTCAACAGTTCTGGTTTTTTCCTCAATGTTCATTCTGCCAATTTTTAGTGTTTTTCATTTACGTCAATTACTAAACACTAATGTTACTTGCAAAAAGCTGCCAATGATAAGGAACACATGCTGAAAAACATCAATTTCTTATTTTTTTGTTTGTCACGGGTAACTGATTTCGATCAGTGTTGTTTAATTTTCTCTGTATTATTGTTAAGAAGACGTATCAGTTACGAAATGTTGAAAAATTCATATCATTTTGTTTCATTTTTTTCAAAATATTCTACTAGAATTTTTCAGAGTGAACACTCATAAGTTTTGTTTAGTGTATTTCTTTGTAAAAAGAACTTTGAACCAAAATGAACGACTTGATTTGGTTGGATTGATCACATGTAAAATATTTTGCGGAAGCAGCTCCCAATACAAATTCACAAATTGTTGTCTCACGGAAAAATCTTGTGTAATTAAGTCAATACTGATTTCTAAAATATATTAAAACCCGTACCTTTACATCCTTCTTTATCCGTAAGACCATTCATCACGTCTGTTTTATAATAAGTAGGACAATCTTCACAGTTAGTTGCATTTACCCAATACTTATTTCTACTGCATGGCTTACAATCTGTCATTCCATCCTCTGATGTAAAACCAGGTGGACATTTAGCTAGGTAGAACAAAGGTTAAATTTTTGGGTCAATTGATAAAGATATTTCTGCATAACTATCAAGTGGGATGGATGGTCAGGGCCTTTTTAGACTACTTTTATAAATGTTTAGGAAATCATTCAAATTTTAAATCTAAGATATCAAAAGATTTGTCTTTATTAAATAAAATTTAGGCAAACTCAATTATGTCTAAAATTCTAAGGTTGATTTTAAGTGGTTGATTACCCAGCCTCCTTAAATCCTATTTTTTAAAACTTCGTGTATGCAAATTCTATGTACTAATTTCATATACTTTAAATATGTAGAAAAGAAAAAAAAAAGAAGCAATTTTAATGGTCGTTAAATGGAGTGTTAATACAAGACGCCTAGTGGCAACATCACTCACTTGCGCAAGAATGTCCAACTGACATAATACAAGCAGCTTGATGATGTCAAATTCAATATATACCTTTTTTCATATTTTTTCAAACCGATTAAAGTAGTAAAATAAGGGGCCATTTTGTTTCATAGAAAAATATTTTCGAATTCTTTTCATACTTACAACAAATATACACTTATATAAACTCATCTGAAAATTTGTAAAAACATACCCTTCTTATGTACGTGTAAAATTGAACCAAACTAAACCCAATTATGGACCCTATGATCCAAATGTTAAAGCTGCTTGGTCCGATTTTATATATCAAATTTTGTTTAAAGCATTGTTATGCTAAACATGGCTTGTTTTTGTGTTCCAATAAAGAACTTAAATATTTCTAACTTTCAAAGAGACCGATTCTGCTGGTGTAATAGGCAGAAGTCTGTAATTTTTAAAGATAATTGGTGTGTATGAAAAATTATTTGACACTGTAATAGCAATGAAATAGGACCATGCAGCTTTAAATTATTTTTACATTTTGATACTAGTTTGCATTAATATCAAGGTAAAAAATAGCAGACTCCATCAGAGTCAATGCCCAAGTTGTCAAAAAAAAAAGATAAAAAACTGAAAAATGTAAGAGAAACACGTTAGACAACAGGGAAATTTTGATAACAATTTTTCAAGTAAGACTTAAGTGAAGTAAATGGAAATAATTAAACATACCAATACAAATTGTCCTATCATTGCTTGAAACTGTATTTCCATTGCATGATTTACAAGACAGCTGCCCAGCCAAATCTTGATAATGTTCGTCAGGACACTTTGCACAAAAGGTTTCATTAAAAAAACTCCCTGGTGGACATTTCACTGTTAAATGCATAACGATAAATGTTTACATAACAAGCCAAATAATTCAAACTATAGCCAAAACATATAGCTATATACGTTAAGAAAAATACCTGTACTCTGTTCATGGTGTTATTTATCTTTCTTATGGTAATAAATGTAAATAACATATCTTTAGTTAAGATTCCTTACCACACATTTGATTGTTCACAAGAACCCTATTGTCACTACACTTGTTTCCTACATCAGAGTTACCAATATCCTCTACTGTAAAAGTGGCTTGATGATTGTATGAACACATTACAGATGAAACGGGTAAAATAAATGATGGATTTAGTAGTTCAATAAGGCTGACGCAAGTATCCCTTCCAGTATTTGATCCATCTCCAATAAACACTCCTCTGATGACAGCAACGATCTATATTATATTATATTATATTATATTATATTATATTATATATTATATTATATTATATTATATTATATTATATTATATTATATTATATTATATTATATTTTATTATATAGATCACTTAGAATCAACAACACTAAGCATCTTTAAAGTATCGGATCTACTAAGCCAATAAACTGAATATATAAAGCACTAAAAATGGCTAACGACACGAACAATTGATATTGCCATATTTTCGGGACAGCAAGTCCCTTCTTCAGGACACAAGAAATAAATTACATGAGTAAAAACAAACTAAACAAAATCTAGCACTACAACTAACACTACTATAGAAACTATAAGAAGAACAAAAACTACATTTTAAATAGTTTTGAGATTAACAGCGTTACTAGAGGAGGTGTTGGCAATGCGGCCGATCGCTCTGGATCACACACACACACACACACACACACACACACACACACATACACACACACACACATATATATATAGATAGATAGCTTATTCACAACTCGTTCAGACCGATTAAAAGCTGACATGAATTCACGAATGTGCATTATTTTTCCAATTCATTTTAAAATACCACTATATAAGTTCCTAGTATATATTGTCACGCTCATCTTTTTCATTTGCTATATCATGGTGAGAACACTATTCATGCTCTACATGAATTTAGTGCAGCCATCTTGTACATTTGAAGATCAAAATGTAAACAATTCTTGAACTGGCTTGTTTCTGTCCCAAACTGACGAAAACTGATGTCAAACGATAAAAAATCAATAACTAATACGTTTTACATATTGTTTTGTATGCAAATTAGGCATACAAGATCAGAACTTTTAATCACTTAGAACTGCGCAGCTACAGACAAATTCAAGATTATAAAAACAAACTGAAAATTATTAAAGGCGGTCATTAGTGTCCACTCTACAACCATTTGTTGAGAAAAAGTTCTAAACTTGCATATTTAAGTAATTAAGGAGCATTCCCGAAAGATTGAACAAGTTTTAAAACATTGTACTTATGATTTTGTCAGAGGCGTAATATGGGGTCAGAGAGCGGAACATTTCAAAACTTTGTATAATCTTTACAAAGAGTTATAATATTTTGCAGGATGTCATATAAGTGTTTCCTACACAAAAGGCAATAGCAGTGTAGGTTCTGGGAGTTTTCAGGTAAAGGACCATTTGGTGTCATAACTTTAAATTGACAATAACATTACTTAGAGGACAAACCTCATAAACATTACTGCATGCATTTAAATGCATATAGTTACTTTGCAGAGACTATATTTTTTCGGTATGCGACTTATCCTTTATCCTATACTTTGAATGTTATATGAACTGTTTAAAAGACTTTTGATAAATGTATGGAAGCAGTCAAAACTTACAAATTCAAAACTTAAAATATGTACCGTTTAACAAATATTCCTTGAGAAAACCAAACCCTTCTACTCTTTCCTAAAGCCCGTTTCTCCTTCGAATATTTTGAATAGGGGCATGATGACCATGACTCGTTTTATGTTGAATGTACCACTGCGTATTTAGAACTCTAACGGTTCGCAGAATTTTCATCAAATCAGTTGAAAGTTTTTTTAAGACGAATAATTTTAGTGCATGTGCTAATTTAATAGTATGTCCCTTTTTTTTTATCTTGTCTTTGTATTATCCAACATATGAATGTAAAGATGAATGTGTTGTATGTCAGTGAATTAATACTCCTTCTAAGAAAGATTTGAAAAGAGGGTGATTCAATAGTATGCAACAGCATACCTTAAATACCTAAGCACATAAAAAAAAAAATAGAAGATATGAGTATGAAATTTGGTACCTTGAAAGATTTTGTCGTTATGCTAAAACTGGTGATCACAAATCTTCCTGGTGTCAAGTCCCTACATTTCTCGTCGATGCTTTGAGAAATAGTTGTGTTGTATAAAGCTAGCATGTTTTCAAACCCATCTTTACAGTTAGATGCTAGAGTGTCTGTAGTAACATATTGAACGTCAAACTTTGCCTTGTAGAACGGAGTTTTATACACTAAAAATAAATTAATATTGTAAACGTTTAATCACACAACGATGCAAACTCTAGGACTATATTTATAAAAGAAATTTAATGTGCTAAGCAATTTACCAAGAGTAAAACAGGAGACTCATGGGCCACATCACCAATCTAAACAACAGTTTTCGAATTTCTCTTAAGATTTCTAAATATGAAACGCATCTAGAATATTGTAACACTCACAAAATTGATCATATATTCCTATATGAAAGCAATATAAATTAAAAGAAGTCATTTAAACCTACTTTTTGGACATCATACCGTGAGACCTAAGATGCTTCAACTGATTATTCTTATTATTCTAGGCATCAGCGTATCAAACATAACCCAATTGGAATATTAATAACTTCTATTCATGATAAAAAGTGAAAAGTAAGTTATACTGTGAGGTTGCAAAGTACTCCAACTAAATATATATATATATATATATATATATATATATATATATATATATATATATATATATATATATATAAATTGACAATAAATAATTAAGAAAATGAAACAAAGTCACCTTGATATAAAAATATAAAGATATGAAGTTGCGTACACAGTAATATCACTAATTGTAAAATTGTATTTCTTCAGGATAAGATTTTAAAACAATTTTCCTTTATGTTACTAAGAAGAACTTTGAATCTCCCCAGGGACCCCAGTAGCGAGTCTGGGTCATGGTTTGTACAATTCAAATTTACAGTATATGATTATACATTTTCGCTACATAATTCCATATATTGAACTTTAAAACCCTCTTGGTGCCCCAGTATTGTACTGGTGCTGATAGTTTTAAAATCAAAACTGTTAGACAATTTTTAGCTCACCTGAGCTGAAAGCTCAAGTGAGCTTTTTCTGATCACTTTTTGTCCGGCGTCCGTCTGTCCGTCTGTCCGTCTGTCTGTTTGTCCATAAACTTTTTACATTTTCGACTTCTTCTCCAGAACCACTGGGCCGATTTCAACCAAAGTTGTCACAAAGTATCCTTAGGTGAAGGGGATTCAAGTTTGTTAAAATGAAGGGCCATACCCTCTTTCAAGGGGAGATAATTGAAAAATCATTGAAAATTTGTTGGTATTTTCAACTCTTCTTCTCAAAAACCATTTGGCCAGAAAAGCTGAAACTTGTGTGGAAGCATTCTCAGGTAGTGTAGATTCAAGTTTCTTCAAATCATGATCCCCGTGGAATAGGAATAGGAATATATAGAGTAAATCTTTAAAAACCTTCTTCTCTGAAACTGATTAGCAAGAAAAGCTGTAACTTATGTGGAGGCATCCTCAGGTAGTGTAGATTCAAGTTCGTTCAAATCATAATCCCCAGTGGTGAGGTGGGGCCCAAATGGGGGTTGAATTTTTACACAGGAATATATAGAGAAAAATCTTTAAAAATCTTCGCAGAAACCGATCGACCAAAAAAACTGAAACTTGTATGAAAGCATCCTCGGTTGGGTAGATTCAAGTTTGATAAAATTATGATCCCCAGGGGAACTAGGGTGGGGCCACAGTGGGGGTCAAATTTTCACATTATAATATATAGGGAAAAATCTTTAAAAATCTTTTTCTCAGAAACCGATCGGGCAGAAAAGTTGTAACTCGTGGAATCGTCCTCATGTATGGAAGATTCAAGTTTGTTCAAATCATGATACTGGGGGTTGGGTTGGGCCACAAAAGGGGGGGGGGGGGGTCAAACTTTTACATAGGAATATATAGGGAAGTATCATTTGCCAAGAAAAGTCAATTCAAATAGTGTAGATTAAAAATTGTCAACATCATGATCTTCAGGATTAGGTTTGGGGGGGGGGGGGGTGTCCAATTTTACAAAGGAAAACATTTAAATTATCCACAAAACTCAAATGTTATTATATTTCAATTATTGTTAATTCTATAAAATTGTTTAGACTCTGGTCCCTGGACAATTCTTTGGCTTCACAAGGGGTTCAAAGTTTGATGTAGGTTTATAATCCATATATAAACAATTGTTTAAGTCTGATCATTTTCTGCAATGCTCAATATGTAATATGACTGTAAAAGCATCCTTCTACAAAAGGGGTCAATGATAAACATAAGAATATGCAGGGGAATTTTTTAATATATAGGATATATTATACAACATTGTTCAGATATTTTGTATATGACTCCATAAAGCTGATTTTATTATGTCTATCATTGCTCAGGTGAGCGATGTGGCCCATGGGCCTCTTGTTGCATAGTGATATCAAATATTAAAGCATTGTATTTTTTTAATAAGAAGGTTTTTAAAAATTGATAATCGTTAAACCCTTTGGGGGTCCCAGTTTGGCCTCGGTGTCATTGTTTGAAAAATTTGAGTCTGTGCATCCAAAACTTTGCCTTGTTTTTCTCTCCGTGTCCTGAGAATCATGATCAATAACCACTACTGTCATATCTTCCCTTATGTAACCACTGAGATTGAACTTTTCCTGACGGACTCTTTGACGTTTTTGGCTTTTAATGTGAAACGGTGGTTGTTGATTCGATAAATGCAGTTGTCTGTGCGACAAAATGTGTTGCCCAGTATTTTGTAGGTACAACCCTTAATGGAGCTAATAAAAATGTCCATGTTAGTGCTGTGCTTACAAAAAAGGCGTCTGAACAAGTTTTAAAGTCATCATTAAACAATGGGTTGTCTAATCTAGCTCTCACTTTTATGTACATTACTTTAAGTTCCTTTTGCCTTTAAAGGGCCATAGTCACAATTTTTGTCAAAAATTAATTTTTTGTATTAAATGTTTACAATGCTTTCGAAAAGCATTTTTATTAAGCAACCAAAATTTGAGGGTCAGTAGTCGAGTTATAAGCGAGATACAAAGTTCACAATTATCTGTTAAGTAAACAAAGCTCAGGTGTTGTTTTTTTTTTTTGTTTTTTGTTTTTTTTGTTTTTTGTTGTTTTTTTTTTTACACATTGAATATTCCATGTTTAGACCTAGAGTGAATGTGACAAACACTAGAAATTGTTTATTTATGTATCAAAACGAATCAGGAGATCAATATTTCAGCTTGAAAAGAACTTTAACAGGTTTATGTACCAATGTAAACAAAAACAAGGCTTGTTTACATAGCAAAGAAATGTGAGCTCTGTATCTTGCTTATAATTTTACGACCAACACTCAAATTTTGATTGATCATTAGAAATGCATTACTTAAGCATTGTAAACCATTAAAATTGAAAAATACAATTTGGCCAAAATCGTGACCATGCACCTTTAAGCGCAGTCATTGGTAAACCTTAAAGAGGCACTACAGCTCATTTTGCGCAAACTCCATGAAATGAAAATGTACCCTTAACTTAATGAATTTTCTTGCAAATTTGATAGTATGAACTTTGCAAATATTATGCTTTGTGAAATCTAAAATTTCTTAAGGCCAGCCTTTCTTTCAACCATGCATGCGCATCAATTGTAAACATTTCAATGTAGTTTTCAGTAAGAAGGTGACATGAACACGAATTTCGACAGATTTGGCTAGAAAATGATCAAAAGAGATGGAGACAAAACTTAAGTGCCAACTTTATATCTTGTAAGAGATAAAAATAGTCAATCTACTTTTGTCATCAATACATCGTTTTATAAGAATATTTTAACATCTAGATCCGCCAAGGATTTTCATTGACTAAGATGAGACAATGAGCTGTAGTGTCTCTTTATAGCCTTAAAGAGATCAGCCATTCTTTCGTTAGTGTAAAGAATGGGGAGGCTGTTTCTTGGGATGCTGTTAAGGTTCTCAAGGACGGGGTGATATGAAGTGACAAATGGAATAATTTATCAAAGTTGTAGATTTCTAACCCTTTAAAATCCCAAATTAAGTTAAAAGTGTAAAAATTTAATGGGCAAATTCTCTAAACTTTCTATAATATTACAAAATATTTCTCAGTTAAGACCAATGGATAAGACGTGTTTGACAACTTTCGGCAAATGTGAGCGGCCAACCCCTTTGTATTTGATTTCAAGTAAAAGATCTTTTGATGTTGAGCACATTTGTTTAACAAGTTTTTAGAAATTTTATATCGTTCTTACGATAACTATAAAAGAACGTCTTAGAGGCCGACTCCTTGTCTTTATTTTGGCCATTTAACGATATTGTAATGGTTGAATACATGTGCATTGTACATCGTTTTGATCAATTATGCAAACCAAGCACTTTCTTCAAAATTTTATCAGTTAATTGTTACCCTATCCATATTTTCCACTTTCCTAAAAACTTAATTTTAACAGAAATTTTAGTGTATTAGGCTCACAATACTTACTAAGACAATATTCAGGATTAGCTGAAGGGGACCAGTTATTGGCTCCAGAGCAATGGTAATCTTTGGAGGTAGTTCCATCATAATACACATATCCAGCGTTACAATTATATGTACATGTTACATTCCCCCCTGCCGAAAAACAATTCCTAACAGCATTGGATAAAAGTGGTAAACTTTCCTTGAAGCACACTGCAGCTGAAATAATTAAGGCTATATCAAGTTAAAATGTCACTACAAATATTGCTCACTTACTCAACAATATTGGGTAACATCCTTACCTTTGGTGTAAATCAAAAAGGTACACGTATTTGATGTCCCCCATTTGTCCTGCAATGTTGCTTTGACTTGACGTGGTCGATCAAGTGTTGTATGATTTAGTGTAATAAACTGGTTTGGGTAATATGTTGCTCCAGTAGATGTATGGTAATTTAGGTCAACTGTGATTCCTATTGTTGTGTTGATTGTCGTTTCAAGAAATCTAGGACACAACAATCTTGGTGGTGTACGATCTACGACAAGATTAAAATGATAGCGATTTCTGAAACTTTCACAAAGTGGGTAAGCAGGAATGAAAAGTAAATTAATATTTAAATCTCCCCGATTATATAAATAAATTGCTAGAGTGTGAACACATACAATCTATAACATATTATATACAGGGATACATATTGCATATGCAAATATTTTATTTATTCATTTATTTGTGAACATTCTCAAGCATCAAGAGGTGTATCAACTCCAGTTTAAGTATGAATAAAAACTGAAACAGCCTCACTTTAGTACATTTTACATACAGAGAAGCTTTTATTTAATTTAAAAAAAATATTTTGATATATTTTCCATTTTCTGAGCTCCGAGAACTATGATATTCTTAATGATAGCGTCTGTTTTAAAACCGGTGGCTTTATTCAAAAGAGATTTTAATGAAAATCGCATATAAGTTGGACTTTCTAATGATAAATCAAAATATAAACAAGAAGCCAACCGGCCCTAACGGTCACCTGAGTGGCATAGCCCATACACAGACCAGACCTGTCGAGGAATCCTATATTTGCATTTAATTAAGTTTCAGTCTGTAGTATTTAAAAAATTCAAAATATTCAAAATTAAAACAGTGTAATAAGCTGAACTCTTGCAAAAAAGGACTATGAAACCTATAATTTTGGTAATAATAAAGTTCATGACCTAATATTGAAAAGGTGGAAGACTCTGATAGGAAATAATTTTCCCATATCTGTTAACTTTTAAGATAGCTTTTATTTGTCTATGTTTTCATAAATAAACTAAAGATGGCTACTACACGTTTTATTTAAAACAACCCCCACCCCCATCCTCAGGGGACGGACAGAAACTCTCCCCTTGGGCATTTAAACGAAATAAAACTATGGTAATTTGCTTTTTTACTCACTTCTCATGCTTTAGCTTTTCAGTTTTCAACCTTTGTGTTAATCACACCATCTGGCATTTATCCAAAACTCATTGTGCATGTACCGCACATCAATGATTCTGGTTAGCCAATTATTACTTTACTATTAATAAGTTTATTTGTTTATTAAAAAATTCAGAAACTGACTTGGTTGTTTTATTTTTTATAATACAAATACTTGTATAATTCTTTTAATCATTAAATTTCGTAGTAACATTATTTACAATGATTAACTATTAAATATGAAGACGTAAAGGAACCCCCCCCCCCCCCCAAAGAACTCTTGCCAAAGGCTTTCACAATATCTGAACTTTGACAGACAGCTTCATTCTTACTCTTTTTTATATATGTACTCATTTCTTTCACTGAAATTTAAGAACAGAATTAAGTACTAGTAATAAGACTAATATACAATTCCCAGCCGCCATATCCCCTGCCTTAATTGGGTGCCATGAAATTTCATTAAAGAGAAGACCTAAGTTTTTCTAAATATGAAGTCAGTTCTATTCTGTGTCAGTAGATATAAACATGTTTTAAACATTATATATACATTAGCGCTATATATTGATCATTTGGCCACAAACTGCAGTAAGAACCCTTAACTTGAGGGTTATAAAATTTATAATTTCGATAGAGGATTTCATCCATATTTGCAGTCAGTTTTTATTCAGTTTCAAAAGAGACTAGGAAAAAGATTTTTGAACATTATACATGTATATATTAATAATACATGATTATTTCTGCCCCGACCTAGCTAGTGTTGGAGCCCCTATCCCGATGGACATGAAATTTTAAAGCCTTGGTGAAAGGCTTTATAGTTTTATTTAAAACTCAGTTTCAGTAAAGAAGTAGAATTTCAAACATTATAAACATTAAATCTAATTGACCACTTTAACCTAGCACTAGATTAAGAGCCCCTAACTTGGGAGGCATGAAAATTACAATTTTAGTGGAAAGCTTTATTGGCTTTCTTAATATGCAGTTAGTTTCTATTCAGAATCAGCAGAAGTAAGGAAGACGATTTTTAAAGATTTAAAATGCATTAACACATAATGACCATTTTGGCCCCGCCCTAGAGTCAGAAACCCTATCACAGGAGGCAAGAAATTTACAACTTTTGTAAATGGCCTCCTGTTCTACATAATTATAAATTCGAATCTAGTTTTCCTTGCAGATGTGTGGGAGTAGAGAAGATTTTCAACAATATATGCACTAACACTATATAACCATTTTGGCCCCGCCCTAGAATCAGAACCTCTATCCTGGTGGCATGAAATTTACAATTTTGATAGAGGGGTTCCTGGTCTACAGAATCAAGAATTCAGTTTTTATTACAAATGTTTGGAAGAAAAGAAGAAATTTTTAAGCATTATATACATTGCTTTTATACTGTATGCCCATTTTGGCCCCCATCTTAGAGTCAGAACGCTTACCCCGAAGGACATAAAATTTACTATTTTTGAAGAGGGCCTTCTTGTCTAAATAATTATTAATTCATTTTTCTTACAGATGTGTGGGAGTAAAGAGGAAGATTTTTTAAAATTATATGCATTAACACTTTATAACCATTTTCGCACCGCCCTAGAGCCAAAACTCTATTGATAAATCAGAGTCAATTCAGATCATTTAGTTTAGATCTCTATACCTTTGATGATGAATGAAATTGTACATGTAGCTGAGTTGCCACTGTTATCTACTGCTATGTAGGTGACATTCACGTCCTCAGATACCACAGTTCCTGGTTTGAAGTTGTAAGGCATCACAGTCAATTTTTTTACCAGTCCCGAGTTATCCAAAGCAGTTGGAACAACAAAATTAGCGACTTCCATTTTGTCAACATAAAGCGGCATAGTATGACAGTTTAAGAACTTTGGTGGTGTAACATCTAAAATTAAAGCAGCAAAAGAAATTAATAGAAAGCGAAGTCCTCTCATGGGTCCAAAGAGTCCATGAGAGCTGAGCATTGCCTATAGATAAGATGATATATGTGTGAGAATAATGACTATTACAAACTTCACCTAATGAGCTTGAAATTTATGATTCAATATAGCTGTTCATACCCTTCGCCTTTTTATTATCCCGCGCTTAAATTATTTAAAATATCAGCATTTAAGACTCAAAAGAAATCCATGTTTTAAAAAATATTCTGTTACTAGTTCTTTTAGTTTTTTTCTTGGAAAATTGTCTGCTCTACTAACATGACGTCGTAATGTAGACTGAGCACGCGACTTTTAGCGTAATGAATAAATACATAAGTGGATTCAACTGTGCACGTTTCCAATTATTCTAATATCGAAACATGTGATTGTGTAGTTGGTTTGCCCTCCAATCGTTCTTATCGTAAAACAATTTATTTTACGGTGCACCCTTTTGGGGCGAGCGCAGCCTATACTGGGTGTCTTCCAACTTATCCAACAAACAAGAGGCCCATGGGCCACTCTCTCATCTGATTAACAATAATCCTCATAAAATTAGCTTTTAGAGTCATATACATAGTATATGGACAATGTATTAGAATAGATCCTGATTTTAAAGATTTTCAAATATTTCTTCAGGAATTCACATGTAAAACATTGAACCCCTTTTGTAACAGGATGATTTGATAGTCATATCACAGATTGAGCATTACAGTTCTCAAGAAGATCTTAAACAACTGTTTTTATTTATGTAAACCTACATCAAACTTTGAAATCTTATAGGGCCGAGGAATAGTCCAGGGGGCCGACGTTTAAACAATTAAAAATTAATAATACGTCAAAATGCTTGCATATATGTTAATTGAAGAAACATATATTATAACATTTGATTTCTTGAGAATAAATTAAACAAATACCGACCCTCCATTGTGGCCCCACCCTCCTCCCGAAGATGATGACTTTCACAAAACTACTGTGCAATAATTTTTATTCGTGGGGATTAATGTTCGTGTGTAGCCAAAATTTTCTTTGTTCGTGGGGACGTTATTTCATTGGCTGTGTAATCGGGACAACTTTGATGAATGTTAAACAAATGCTTGTATATACGTTCGTGGGGATGTAAATAAATTCGTGAGCAAGGGTTACCCATGAAAGCCACGAACATTGGTCCCCCACGAACAATTATGATTCCATAGTACACAATCTGAGGTTTCTTGCACATAAGTAACAGCTTCGCAGGCCAATTCGTTTTTGAGAGGAAAATTTCTAAAGATTTTTGTTTATATATCCCTATGTGAAATTTAAATCCCCATTATGGCTTTGCCAGCTTTTCTGGCCTATTTGTTTTTTAGAAAAAGATTTTTAAAGTGTTCTCTATATGTTCCTATGTAAATATTCAAAAACCCCTTTTGCGGTCCCACCCTACCCCAGAGGATCATAATTTGAATAATTTCGAATCTACAGTGCCTTAGGATGCTTCCACACAAGTAAAGCTTATCTGGCCAATTGGTTTTTTGAGAAGATTTTAAAAGAATTTTCTATATATATTCCTATGGATCATGGATAGAATAATCATGAATCTACAGTACCCATGATGCATTCTTGGCCAAATGGTTTTTGAAAAGAAGATTGACACCCCACCCCTCATTGTGGTCCCATCTTACCCCAGTGGATCATGATATGAACAAACTTGAATCGACCTTACCGGAAGATGCATCCACACAAGTTTAAGCTTTCCTTGCCAATTGGTTTTAAAGAAGAATATTTTAAAAGAGTGTAATCTATTTCTATATAAAAAAAAAAGTCGAACCCCAATGTCCACCATACCGCCGGGAATCATGATCTAAACGATCATGAACCTACACTACTGAGGATGCTTCCACACAAGTTGAAGCTTTCTTGGCCAATTGGTTTTTAAGAAGAAAATTTTAAAGAGTTTTCCCTATATATTCATTTGTAAGAATTCGAACCCCCATTATGGCCCCACCCTACCCCAGGGATCAGAATGTGAACAAACGTGAATCTACTCTACCAACTGATGCTTCCACACAAGTTAAAGCTTTTTTGGCCCATTGAATTTTAAGAAGAGGTTTTTAAAAGATTTTTTTCTATATCTTCCTATGTAAAAATTCGATCCCCTCCCCTCCCACTGTGGCCCCACTGTACCTCTGGGGATCATGATTTGAATAAAATTGAATCTACTCTACCTGAGTATGCTTCCACACAAGTTTCAGCTTTTCTGGCATTAGGTTTTTGAAATACCAACAAATTTAAATATTTTTTAATTATCTCCCTTAGAAAGAGGGCATGGCCCTTCACTTTTAGAAACTTCCCTTCACCTAAGGGTGCTTTGTGCCAAGTTTAGTTGATATCGACCCAGTGGTTCTGGAGAAGAAGTAAAAAATTTAATCAGTCGAAAGAGGGCAAATGAAATATTTGTAACCGAATGTAAATTAAGCTTTTTTTTAAAAAATGTAATTCGGATGAAAGTATAAAATTTATGAAGTATAATTTTGATTATTAATAAGTGTTCAAAGTCACCCTTATATGTGACTTTGAGATAAAATATATATCATACTTTGAATTAATCATTTAAGTTAAATCAACTTTAGCATAGTCTTAAATATAATGCAGTTTTATAACAATTATAGCTTTAAATCCATTTCAATATTTTTCTTCATGTTCCTTTTGCTATACGGTATTATCAAATTTCCAATAAACACAATATGAAGTTAATAAAACGCAAAATGCGTCAGTAAAACTTTATGAAAATTATGAGATCTTTTAAAATTGTTTATACACTGTTCGTTTAATTATGAACTTAATTGTTCTAGTCGTGCATATACCTGTATTGGTTCATAGATATTTATGTGCAAGTGTGCCATATTTATATCCGCACTTTCTAAAGAAAGTTCGGGTATATTGTTGTTATTCTGTTCCGTCCGTCCGTCCGTCCATCCGTCTGTCACGTTTTACTTTCTCAAACTGCTCTTACATCTTATAAACCAGCAAACTGAACTCTTGGAGTTTGATTTGGGGGGTCATGTTGTTTCGTAAAAAGGTTTCAAAAATTCTTTGGTAGTCCTGGGGGTCAAATAATTGGTAAAAAAAAAAAAAGACGTTTTTTCACAAAAAACCTTCTTCCTCGAACTCTTATTACATTTTCAACAGTAGACAAATCATCTCTTTGAGTATATTTTGGGGTGTCCTATAGATGCGCAATAAGGTTTCGGAAATTTCAATTTTGACCTGGGGATCATTAAATGGCTGAAAAATGACAAAAAGTCTGGTTTCAAAAAAAGTCAATTTTTTCTTGCAGTAGCCTAATGATCTACTAGAATATGATTCGGGGTGTCATGTTGATGAGTAACCATGTTTCAGAATTTTTGTTTTCATCACGCGGGTATGTAGGCATAAAGAAATGACGGTTTTTTTGCAAAAAAAATATGGTTCCAAGAACTACTCTTACAATTTATGCAGTAGCTATCCCAGGTAGCACATAACGTTTTCATAACATTATATTCTAGTTGAAGAAAGGTTTTCATAAAATGTTTCTATATAAATGTTTTCATTGCGTAATGATAACATTTTTTAAATGTTTTTATAACGTTGTAAAATATATTACTTAGAGCCAAACTAAGACATGTTTGAAAAACGTTTTAAAAACATTTTAAAATGATATTATCAACATTGTAAACTTCGTATAAAGTTACTAAAATATTGTTATCAACATTAGATGTGACTAATCAGAAACATTTTAAAAATTGTTTTTAAAACGTTTCAAAAAGGATTGTTTTAACATTATTTGTTTTTTTATTTCTTTTACAATGTGTCTGTCTGTGGACTCTTACAAAATACGGTACATTTTTGTTAATGGTTTGTTACTACATAACTTGTATGGAATATTTTTCAGAAATGTTAATAAAACATTTGGATAACATTTTTTTAAATATTTTTTTCTGTGAAAAAAAATCAAATTTACAAACTAGAACAATACATAATTGTTGTTGACTTGAAATTAATTAATGATTATGCTGACCGGGTTTCCGATTTCCTCCTTGAATATTTAAGTTGGTGAATGTTTATAGCAGAATGCCATATGGCTAAACCGCGTTATGCAATATTTTGACAATACAGTTACTGTGGTTATCGAAAGTTTTAAAATTCACAAATCGTGAACAGAGGCAAAGAGAGGCGGGCAGCAATTCAAAGTGAGTATAGATTTTTTTGTTGCATTAAAAAAATTGTGAACTTGTCTCAGGTTATGATATATGATGTGCGTTTTTCTGAGGTTTTTCTGTGTGCTTCTCATTCCGGAAATTTAAGGTCCAGGTTTGGGTTTATTCGGAAGCGGTAGATAACTTCCTTTCTCAAACAATCCTAGGAAAGTGGTAACGTGGTCTTTATTCAAACAGTTTTATTTCATTATTTGCGGTAAGATTCTATCTTGTGTCTATTTTGTGTATTTTTGTTGATTATCAGGGGGCAGCCCTTAGGTAGCCCCTGCATTTAAATCACCAGATATGCCAAATAAAATTTTAAAAAATATCCTGGGAGGTCCATGCAGACCCTAATGAATCGCTTGGTAAAGCTTTGTTACATATAGTCATTAAATTTATTATAACATACATATAAAGGACTTCTGTTTCATCGTAAGATTTTACATTATATTCCTTATTTTCCGATGATATTGCACATTGAGGCATGCCGCATACGTGGATCTGTAGGGGGGGGGGGGGGCAGGGGTCTGGACCCCTTCCTCCCTGAAACTTATATTCACATAGAAAGATTAGAGATTAGTGAGTTTATTTTATTTAATAAGCATCTGAACCCTCATGACAAACAAAAGTTATATTTGCATGGATGTTCTAAATTCAAGCAATGGGTAAAACAACATGTACAATACCGGTATGTGATCAGTAACTTAATGAGTATACAAATGTACCTAGAAATTTCAATTCAAATATGACATTTCATTTTTACTCTATATATTTTATTTCAGGTTTTCAAATTTCAGTTACTCTAAACTGGATGTTCGTCAACAAGATGGTACAGTTATTGCAGCTTTAGAATTATTAGTACAATGGATAACACTTTACAGAGGAAACTGGTTAATTCAACTTATATCTAAATTTATCTTTTATAATTGTATTGCCATCTTGAAAGAATTAATTACTAATAATAAGATTTTGTCTTTCAGTTTGTTGCCATTTTTGTATCAATTTATGAATTTCATGCTTGTAAAAATTTGTTTCAGATTATTGCCTTGGCTTCTCTTTAAGGGGATAACAATGCAGGGGTGATAACCCGGGTCAATGATAACAAGCCCATGAGACAAACATCTATATGAGCGAGTTAATTGTCACTGCAGAACAAAAGGGAAAACATTCTTTCGTTGGCATCCAGCTCTACAAAATCCTCCTGTGTATGTCACATGCATTACATTTCTAACTTAAATCGGACAACTGCAGCTATTCTTGGTCATCACTTTTTGCGAATTTGCTAAATTTTATAGTTTCATGGGTATTTGAATTCAGTCAATCATTCTTTCAATATAATTGAATGAGATACATGTATTGCACTTTGATATATATTTAATTCAATCATTTCAACAATGAAATTCACAAAAATTAATTGTTGTTCAACAATTATTGAATATATTTGATGAAACCACAGTATTTGATGCTTAACATGTTCGTTCTTAACATTTCATATTGTTATTTAAACATTCATTTGATATATTACTAATTACTTTATTGTTCTTATTAATCAGCTGCTGTTTGCAGGAAAGAAAACTATACCCTTTGAGACTATAAATAAGAGGTTCTGGAATCTGGATCAGGATGTTTTGTGATTTGCCTCTAACCAACCCAACAATTTAACTGAAGGTATGTACCTGCACATTTACTGATACATGTGTAACTTATGTTTGTCGTCATAGCAGTAGTTGATGAACCAATAGTAGGATCATATGTACTAATGCTATGTAGGTAAGTACATGTACCGGC
The DNA here is from genome assembly GCA_033439105.1 of Magallana nippona. Lineage (NCBI taxonomy): Eukaryota > Metazoa > Mollusca > Bivalvia > Ostreida > Ostreidae > Magallana > Magallana nippona. The sequence goes on from CM065925.1 coordinate 21,106,125, forward strand.
TAAGTAAATCATTCATTATAGTGACATGTGTACCTCATACAATGAAGAATATACATTTTCATAAATCAAACACCCGGCCCATTGGAACTATGTCAGTTAACACTAATTAATAATATTAAGTGCATATGCGAAAATTTACTTTGTCTTATTCTAAATGCAAAGTATACAAAATTTGCTGTTTGTCATGGAAAATTACAAATGAGAGTTTGATTGATATAGGTTGTCTTGAGTTGAAATAAGAAGTGTTTGGAAAATTAAGTATACTTTGATTAAGTTCACTTCTGAGATTGTTCATATATAGAGTACATTTTAAAAGAAAGTGGAATTCGTCCTCTATTTGGTCCAAAGTACAGAATTTGCATGTACACTCAGTTACAGGCCCCCCCCCCCCCCTCCCCCCGAAATCTGTCGGTCTCGATCCTCAGCGGCAGTACCCCACACTGAAACTGTGCCATCGTTGATCTAATATGTTTAGAAATGTTCATTGATATGTAATTTTCTAGGCAAGTATCCCTTAATAATGAGTTTGTATGTATTTGTTTCAGAAAAAGGAAACCGAAGACCATAAGCCGATGAATTTTCAACAGATTTAGAGGAAACTTCTTATCACAGCACTCCATTATCAGGACAAGCTCGAACATATATTAGCGGATTAATTGAGCCAATTACATACCTTCGCGTAGCCTTCGCTCTGAACCATCAAATCTTTTAGTTGGTCCATCAACAAGGAATGTGACATTTAAGCATTGAATGCTTATTTTGGGATATCATCAGTCCTATAACACACCAGGTCGTGCAGACAAATTGAATACAGCGCATTCATATGGGAATAGACGATTCAACAAAACTGCGTTTACCTTATGTAACTCTCTTTTTGAGTAATAGGAATTTTTAAGAAAAAGCTAGAAACTTTTCTTTTTAAAAAGGATTATGACTTGTGAAAAAAAAATTTCATTTAATTATGGACACTGCAATTTAAATATTTATCCTATTTATCCTTAAGATTTTTAAAAACGTTAAGATAGCGTTAAAAAAAACATACAAAATTACCTTAGCTTAACATTTTAAATGATGATTTTTCAACGTTTTAAAAACGTAATTCAGAATGTTAATATTTATGTACTGTTAATGTTATAAAAACACCATTTTAAATAACGTCATTATAGCGTTAAAAAAACCATACAAATTCTCGTAACTTTAACGTTATAGATTACGTTTTTGTATCATTTTGATAACGTTTACATAACGTTTCAATAACGTTGTTGTGCTAACTGGGATGTCATCTCTTGAGATATAATAGGGACTGTCCTGTAAATGTGTAATAAGGTTTTAAAAATTTAAATTTCATCCAGGGAGTCAAATAGTAGCAGAAAATTAACGTTTATCACTCCTGAAAAAAACCCAGAACTCCTCTCATGATTTAATGAATAGCCACATCATTTATAGGGATATAACAGGGGCTGAACTATAGATATGCAATAAGGTTTCAGAAATATAAATTTGATTCTGAGGGTCAATACTATCTGCAAAATGATGTTCCGTCCAATAAAAAACCTAATTCCTGGACATCCTCTTATCTCTTGTGATTAAAATAACGTACCATGAGATGCATAAGGAGGAAGAATATATATGCTTTAGGGGTGGGGATCACAAGCATTTTTTTTCAAGTTATTTGATAATTTCTGATTTTAGGAGGATGGGGTGGGGTAAGGGTGATCCCCAGAGGCCATGACCTACTTATACCACAAAAAGATTTGCCTTGACATGGTCATGGTTCAAGAAACAAAAATATATATGGTTTAGGAGTGGGGATTTCGACTATTTCAAGGATATTTTAAAAATATTCGACAATTCATGTTTTCAGGGGGCAGGTGGGTGGGGAGATTCAGAGTCTCTTCTCACATTTTTACAGTAGCAAAATCATTTCTTGAATTTTTTTTTTGTATGATGTCAGATGTACATAAAAAGATTTTGGAAATTGTTTTTTAATCTTAAAGATAAACAAAATCTTATATATAATTGTGGAAATTATAAAGTCAGTCAACAAAACCCTTGCTGTAAAAAAACAAAGCAGGGTCATCATTGGGCTAGGGATAGGAATTACACTACATATGAACAAGATAGGTTACTTGATTAGTTCTAACTTTGGAAAGTCACTGGGCGTTTCAAAGGGGGCATAACCTATATACATGTACCAATTGATGTGCAATGACACAAGAAGCAAGAATGAATATGGTTTAGGGGTGGGGATTTCAACAATTATTAAAATGTATTATCATTCCCTATTTCAGAGAAGGGGGGATGTTGGTTGTTTAAAAGCAACTCTTGAGGGAGGGTAATGACCCAAGGGGCAGGGGCCCTAAATAAGTTGTTAATAGTTACAAAATCAATCTTCAAAAAATATTGATAATATTTATACATGTATTTAGAAATGTCTATATTTTCAAAATGATTAACAAATTAATCAGTTAAAATGAGTTATAAATAATCAATTGGCAATTCTGCAATTAATTGCCATCCCTAGTATAATATCGCATGTATTTTTTATATATATAATTATACATGTATATCTGTTAACAATCAGGATTGAAATGCACAAATTTTCATGAGTCATAAATCTTGACAAACCACATATCTCTTGACAAAAAAGAATAAGCAAAATAAAAGAAAATTACAGTCATTAACTGTTTTTCTATTACTGGTGTATGATGATGGAGTAGGGGGTTTAATGGGGAAAAAACCCTGCAGCATGCCTTCATTCTCACTAGAAATGTATATCTAATCCACACATCCTAGGGATGGGGAAAGGTTAAGGCCCCTTCCCCTCCTCCCTATTATAACTCATATAAACATGATATTTAATGCCCAAATTTAATACAAATGTTACAGTATGATACAGTATGCTGGCAAAGGAAGATCACATTTTAGAAAGTGAAAGTAAAACTTAACTCTTTTGTATACCGGTGTCTCATAATATTGCGCTACTGCATGTATTATACTTACCTATATTGGTCAACATCATAATGATAATCCAATTAGAGCACAATATGAATTCCTTTAGCTGATCACCACAAAAGAAACGTTTATTCATGATAATTAATCCTATTCTGCATATCAAAAACACATATGCATTACACCACGTGAAACCAATCTAACCAAAGAGCTGGGTAAAACTAGTACCCGCTAATGCAACCCGTAGACCTGTGTTGTGTACGTAATTTCGGACAAAGATCATTTACTTGTAACATATTGCATGTATTTTCACAACTTTATTCTTTAAAACCCCTTGCACAATTTTATTATGTAATTAATCATGTAAAGCACAATTTTCAGCTTTAAGGTGGAATGGGACACCTACAAATTGTGATGTACTCCTTATTGAACGAAACAAATAAAGTATAAAATATAATATTTTCCCCCAAAATAATGTTACCTAACAGCATAGTGCTATGGGTTAGAGCGTTAACAATGTGTCTGTAAGTAGAGAGTTTGAATCCTGCTGGGGTTTATCTTATTTTTACCTTAAGTTTCCAAAAATTTTAAAAGCTTATTTTTTGGTCCAAATATTCATTTGTAAAAAAAATTTAATTCTAAAACGGTGAAAGTAATTTATTAAATTATAATATAACTACATATAATATAAAATAACGCACTTTTATCCACATAAATATCGACATGATTCTGATACAAGTACCACCTTTTAAAATCGTTAAAGCAGTCCTGCAGTGAAAATCATTGTGCATTATGACATTATTGTCATTATTTTGCACTGTTTACAATATTCTTTATCGCAATTACATGTTCAGGCTCTCATTGTTATAAAAATATTCTGATTTTTATTTACTATGGGTGGGGTGGGGGTTTCAGAGTAATAATTGTGTTTGCAGAGGGGGGATTGTAGCATGTGATGTTGGCACACAAAAGCATAAATAAAACAGGCAACCGCCGAGGGAGGGAGGGGGGGGGGCATGATTAAATTATGTTTGTAATAATTATATAGACCGTACTTTCTATGACATGAAATGTTTAGATTTTTGATTAATTTAAAATTCACATGCAAACAGTTCAAACCCAAATTGTACATTAAAGTAATATGTGTATTATGGGATGTGACCTCATCATTTATGAAAATTATAATTTTTAAAAAGTACAGGAAATTGCATGTGGCCTTCTTTTTGACTAAAACTGGTACAAGAGAGTGTTATTTAGAGGCAAACACTTGGTGCGGGTGTTACTGTCTAATGACAGCATCTAGTTTTGTTGTATTTTAGAGTGTTCAGATTATTAGTATGCTCTCTAATACAATGTCGTTAAATGATAAAGATGACAAGATGCACGGTTCTTTCTCGGCCATTTTAAAAGTAATTGTAAGGCCAGAGTTTGCGTCAGGGTTTTTAGCTCACCTGAACTGAAACCTGAAATGATCTATCCTGATCACTTTGAGTCCAGCGTCCGTCTGTCTTTCTGTAAACTTTTTACATTTTCGACTTCTACAGAACTACTAGGCCTAATTCAACCAAGCTTGGCACAAATCATCCTTAGGTGATTCAAGTTTGTTAAAATGAAGGGCCACGCCATCTTTTAAAGGGAGATAATTATGAATTATTGAACATTTGTTGGTATCTTTTAAAAATCTTTTCAAAAACTATGTAGCCAGAAAAGCTGAAACATAGTTAGAAGCATCCCCAAGTAGTGTAGATTCAAGTTTATTGATATCATGATCCCAGGGGGTAGAGTAGGGCCATAATGGGGGAGATGGCGTATTTTTACATAAGAATGTATAGAGAAAACTCAGCAACAGGTTTTAATTTGTGTGAAAACATCCTCAGGTAGGGTAGATTCATGTTTGTTCAAATCATGATCACCGGTAGTAGGATGGGACCGCAGAGGGGGGGGGGGGGTCGAATTTTTACATAGGAATATCATATAGGGGAACATCTTGAAAAATCTTCTCCTCAAAAATCAATTGGCCAGAAAAGCTGAAACTTGTCTGGAAGCATACTCAGGTAGTGTAGATTCAAGTTGTTTAAATCATAATCCCCAAAGGTAGGGTGGGGCCACAAAGGGGTCCAATTCTACATTCGAATATATAGAGACACATCTTAAAAAATCTTCTTCTCAAAAACCAATTTGCCAGAAAAGCTGTTACTTGTGTGGAATGTAATGTAATGTAGATTCAAGATTGTTCAAATCATGATCCATGGGGGTAGGGTGGAGCCACAATGAGGGTTCCAATTTTACATATGAATTTATAGAGAAAAATCTTCTTTTCAAAAACCAGTTGGTCAGAGAAGCTATTACTTTAATGAAAGCAGCCCCAGATAGTGTAAATTCAAATTTGTGAAAATCATGATATTCGGGGTAGGGTGGGGCCACATTGAATTGGAAGGTCAGGTTTTTAACTAGGAAAATTTTAAAACACATATTTTCTCAAAATCTCAAATGTTATAGTGAATGGTATTACATGTACTTATATGCAAACATTTTAACATAAAATTGATTGTTTATTGTTTATACGGGAGCCCCTGGACAATTTTTTGGTCCCACAAGGGGTTTAAAGTTTTGTGTATGTTTATATATATATATATATATATATATATATATATATATATATACAGTAGGGCTTCAGATACCGGACACCAGGTATCCGGACGCTTCAGTTTACGAAAGATTTTATTTGGAAACAGAATTTATACACGTTATTTTGCCTCATTTATCAGGAATTCCACGTTCCGGATCCGGGCGGTCTGTTTTTACCATAAAACACTGTTTAACTTAACGTCAATAATTAAATTTTTTGATAACCCGCTTAATACAATAGAAAGATTATAATTACACCTGTCAATTGAGTTTCACACCTTTTTTTTCACATGCTAGACCCTCATGAGTAGCTTGTATAAACACTCTGACTTCCCAAACCACTTTTGAATGAAAATTGGAAATTTTTACATAGCTTTATGGTTCATTTATTCAAAACTCATTTAAAATTAATTGTCTCATGAATGCCTTGTTAATTAAGGTCAATGCTGAAAGTACAGAAAGAAAATAAAATGAAAGCATGTTAACTCATCGAAAGTGCATTGGTGGAACTTGCAGTTTTCATGCTAGTAACAGTTAATTTTATCAATATAATCAATATTGTTTTGAAGAGAGTTTAAAAATTGATCATCAATTATTGTGGAAATTGGCGTGGCTATGTATTATCAAGAAAAAAAAACTAGACGCTTTGATATTAGAATTAAATCTCATTTTAGTACATTTTTCCGAGAAATATTTGCGTGGATTGTCTTTTCATATTATATAGTTAAAATTCAAGTACTAACATCAGATAGGTTCTTTTTAAAACCTCTAACATTGTATTTTTGTTAGAAAAGTAACTGAACTTACTACCCTGTGTAGTAAGTTCCATTTATCGAAGAAGAATGCACATCTTGTTGCAAGCGAGATAACTCCTCCGACTCTTGTATTCCCGATTTACCCAATCCCATCGCACTTGCGCATGTCAGCAATAGCATCTTCCTCTTTTTCATCAAGAAATCACCCGCCCTCCCTGCCCCTTAATTCACTTAGTTTGTGTATTAAATGATAATTTATACTATTATGTTAGGTTACCCAAGCATTATCACCATCTTGGCTATTAACAAATTTTCTCCTTTTTAATGCTGGTTTACTTTAATGATTTTAGATGAGAATCCAGTTTCCTCAACGTCATGACTTTATCCCTGCGTCGACCATTGCGAGTGATACAGAATTGCTATACAAGCCATCGCTGGTTAACTGCTGTCCTCCTTCCAGGATTCCAGCAATTGACATTGAATTGAACTGTTGTCTGCCAAATGCCAGTTTATGATTGGCGCCATCCATCGTTTTGTCATTTGCATTGAAATCTCGGAATTGATTGTAATTTTGTGTAATTCTTATTCAACTGTGTTTAGCTATCTAATAATCATACCATATGTATTAATAATAAAGCCATGACAGTACAGCCGTTCATCTTCTGTGTCTTCTTTCAAGATAATACATTTAAATAATTCTAAGATACGCCATGGTTTATTTATCAAAGCTTACCAATCAAAACGTTCAATCCAGAAGCCGGACAAAAAGTAATTAGAAGAGCACACTTGAGCATTTAAGCTCACGTGAGCTAAAATGGAATTCATTAGAACTTTATATTTTAAATAGGCTTACATGTACCTGAACACATTGGTATTTTAGTACTATTCCATGTAGCAATGTTTACACCCTATTGTTGACACAATAAGGGTGCTGATGGGACTGGTTCATATCCTTGACGTAAACATTTGAAACGGAGTAGCTCCCCGGCTTCAAAACTCCAAACATCTTGAACAGCTCCCCCTGGTGTCCCAGGATCTGTACAGCGTCCCACTGGATACATATGGAGGGATATTAGCATTTTATTTTATTTATTTATTTTATATTAGCTATTAAGGAATAACAAGTAAGAATATTCTGTTTTATCATTTTAAATATTTCATGTATTTGACTGTTATTCCAATGTTTATTTATTAGTTTTTGTCAGTTTGTTAGGAAATTACATTGTTTCAGATAAATTTTATTACTGTACGAGGTTAATAGATTTTATGTTTTAACATATAAGCCTTAAAAATCTCAATATTAATCATTAAACACGTTTTAAAGATATTGCATAAAACATTCTTTCTATTAAACTATTCTATTTAACTCTCTATCAAGAATTTGATCCAATTCATTTACCTGTGCATGCGAGATTTCCGAAACCCCATCTTCCGTTCTCTTGGCAATTGACAGTATTGTCTCCATTTTCTGAGACTCCACTACAGACTGAGTAAGTTTTACAAACAAATTTAAAGCTAGTGCCATAGAGGGTATTAGCGTATATGTAGTTTTCTGCACCAGGCACATGCTCTGGTAACCCGCAATCAATCACTGTAATATAACAAGAGATATTGTGCAATTTCGCTTATCTTAGCACCAACGTCTATTTTGGACAAAAGATGCTGATAAGGTTTTGATGTCAAATATAAGAACAATAAATAAAACCTGTCTAATTTCACGTTTACTTACTGTATACATCAATATATTTTTTTCTCAAAAATGTAAACAAATATATCTTCCAAAATGTTTTACACTTGCTCCTCATTGATTACAATTTAGGAAAAAGCAACGAACAATTTTTGAAAACGTATTTTTCTATGTCGTTCTAGGAAATAAACCTCGGCCCTTTTTGTGTGTCCATTTAAAACCCTCTTTGGGTAATATTTAGAATATACATAAAAAGTGTATTTAATCTCGGTTTATAAAGAAGTTTCTTTGTGCTTTCTACAAATTTTATAAAATCCGGGTTTTTTTCTATATATGTGAAAACATATTAAATTTTCCACGATCTTTTTTTTATGATTTTTAACAAGACGATATATTGGTCACCTGTGTAAACGCTGACCAAAGCAATGCAAAATTATGATATAAATGTACATTTTTCATATTTGTTAAAACTGATTAAATAAACTTTAAAAGGTTATCATTCCGGTTTTTGTTCTGATCTTCAATATTAACTTAGACACCGCTGTGTATGAATCCTGGGGATATTGTATTTATATATTTTTCAATCAATAATTGTTACAATATGAGGAATAGGGACAATATATACAATTTATTTTAGCTTTGTTTTAATCGATATTGTACTATGTCCCTTTTACGACATTTACTGTACAAAATTTGATTAAATATTTACTTTCAAAATGTTGTATCTGTACTTTTCATTCAAAAGTTTTTAAAATTTCGTGTAACTTTGCTTCTCAGTTATTTTAAAGGTCATAGCCTCAATGTTTACAGAAGAATTCTTGTCAACTATTCCCTCATACAGCACCCGGTTGTATATCTCTCTGAGCTCAAACTTGCAACTTCTATGGAGGTATAAGCTTAGTTCAACAATGGTTTCAGTTTTAGCTTATACGTTCTTAAATAAGACATGAGGTATTTTAAACTCAATAACAATCATGAAATATTATGGATGTAGTAGGTCATTGATCATTGAATCTTTTATATGTAATCAAAGGGAAAAACACTTTTCTAATATTTCTATCGATCTCTCTTCATCTAAAATAAAAAAGAATTAGCTGCAAATAAACTCAACATAATTTCAGACCTGGACAGGTGAGATTATCCCCTAGCAGCTCATAGGTTCCCACACCATTTTCACCACAATACAAGGATGGATAGATTGCGAAAACCAGTTCCATATCTGCATTCAATGGCAACATCAGTACCAAAGTTCACGTTTGTATTTTCGTTCGGGAAAATTCTGTTGTAATTAGGATCTGCACTTAGATAAGGTGTAACACAGTTTCCTTCTACAACCAAAACAAATATCAATATTCACGTTTTTATACTGTCTTAACAATCTTTAAAAAATGATTAAACTGTTACAAAATGTATAAGAATTCCTCATATTAGTATTGTCCAGTTATTAACAGTAAAGAAGTCTATGAAATAAAACATATAGTACAATAAAATCTTTTATCGTGTCAATCGTAATTTAAAGCCTTATATGAGACGTATTCTTACTTTTACAGTTTGGCATATCAGCAGACCATTGTCCATGGTTTTCACATTTTAACGCGTGTGTGTTAGGTGTTAGAAAATAACCATGATCACACTCTATGTCAATCTGATCCTCATAATAGAGAAGTTTCTTGCTGCTTAAAATCTTTCCATTGATCAAAGGTACTGGTAGTGGGCACTGAACTCCTAAAATTGATATTAAAATGGGTTTGGTTTTTGTGGCATTTTGTCAAATTAATAAATTGTGAAGGCAAATGTGTAATTATATAAAAAAATATATATAAAATGTCTCCTAAATTAATATTTTATATTCTATGTGGGTGCTGCTGTTTAAGCATGAAGATAACTTTGGGGGGGGGGATTTCTCTGAGCAAAATAGTTTGAACATTGTTTTACAAATGTGATATAAAAAAATCTTAAAACATAGTTATACATATCTTGATGTGAAAACTATAATATCAATTGTCAAGCAACCTAAATTAATATTGTTATAATTGTAATTTTAAGTGCTGTACTGTACTATATTTTTCATCATTAGCGGTGATGAGTTTGTTGTCTCTTGATAAAATGGTAAAATTTTGTTTGAAAGTCATCAGCTTTCCGTCGGTCAATCATATTTGGCCTTTAGTGAACCTCACACGCAATCGTTGGATATATTTTGAGCGTACGCATTATATCTAAAAACTGTAACCTGACTGGTGCGATTGTTTCGCAGGACAAAACTAAAAAAACAATCTAAAACCACAAGTCTAGGTGTCGAGAGTAACGCTTTCTTAAAGAAGGAGTCTTCTCGTTATTAGACATACTTCTTATAACAAGAAATTCGTAAAATTTGTACATGGTCAAATAGATCATATCACCATATGATTTTATCAGTTTAATCAAATTTGACCTCCTTGTTTTCGCATAAAGGTGAGGTCAAGGTCACAACCTTTTTTCTCAAATTGAAGGATGATAAAAATAAAGGTAGTTATCTGCAGTTTTGTAGACATCTGTTTAAGATATGAAGTTTGTATTCTTCAATGAAATGATAGATTATCAGAATGTTTATCAGCTTATACTACTAAATTGAAATAAATATTTAAACTAAAATTGATATTGCTTAGCCCGCGTTTCCTCTAATTTTCTTTAATTTTGAAGATATTTTGATAATTTTTCTATGCTTCCAATAATGAAATATTTCTGATTTTTACATATTATGAAGACTATACATAAAGATATAAACTGACAAAAAATCTAATATATTGACCATTTAATAAGAGAGAAAATCCGATTTTAGTGATTTTTTAATTTGATAGGCAAATCATGTTTTAAAAACATATTCTAAACCCTAGTATCTTATTATTAGTTCAAATTAGTTGAAAAAATCCATCACTAATGTTACTGATTGAAAAATGCTAAATAATCTAATGAATCTATAGCAATTCTGAATTGCAAAAAACATGTGATATTTTCCTACGCTACAAATCATTATATTCATAAATCACTTACTGACACAGGTATGGTTGATTCTTATTTTATCCCCTGCTCTTGACCCTGTTTCTCCATCTGCCAAGCTAATGTTGTTAAAGTCAGGATATGCATACAATTCATAACCTGGATTACAGGAGCAAGTGTATGTGCCAGGATCATTATTACAGATGTGACTGCATCCCCCATTAATTACTCTGCACTCATCAATATCTGTTAATTAAACATATTTTTGCGAACAAAATAAATACATGTTTATTAGTGCCACCATGCATTTGTAAAAATCGGTTCTACTTTGTTTTAAAAAGTATTAAAATTTTATGAAGATTGAATGATTTGTATGAGTTTTAACTTTTCGCACTCTATGGATATTATACCCTATTATTAACTATCAATTGTAGAAGATACAATACTTACCAAAATCTATAGTGTTATCAATTTTATGGAAATTGGTCAGGGTAATCCATAAATTCTGATATCATTATAAAACTTCATAAAAATCTTACCCGATGAGATAAACTTTTAAATAAGGTATCATTCTAATCTCCTATGGCTACAATTTTATAACCTTTGTAAGCTTAATCTGTGATTCATACTATAATGAACTGCTTATCATAAAACTTTTTATATTATTAGGGTACTAAAGAATTAAAGATCGGGGGAGAATAGAGTTCATCATACAGGCTTATATATATAGTGAATGAAGAACTAAGGACAACTGTAGACAACAAGGAAAATCAAGATCTCTGTTTTGTCCAGGTTCTCTGACTGACTGATTGAAAAAAGCAGAATGGGTTAGCAATAAGTGTATTCAATGATATCCAAAAAACATTATTGTGAATAATAGTAGATCAAAGCATCATTAAAAACATATCAAGTATAATTATTGGTTGTTTGAAAAATAAAAATTGGAGAAAGTTTCATTTCCTTTAGGACTGAGCCCATAAGGTGACTCACTGCTACGTTAATCAAAACCATGATGTAAACCTTGGGTTGGGATGTTTTATTTGATGTTATTAAATGAACAAGTTCATAAATAAAATCTTAAAATCTTAGATATTAAAACTGTTAATTGAAAGAAATGTTTATAAGAACCAAACAGATGCAAATTTGTCATAAAAACTATATTTTTAGGCTTGCAAAACGAAAGACGTCAAATAAATCATCTTACGTAATATTGCTATTTTAATTTTAATATTTAGTTTCCCTGCTCTGCTATGTAAGGCACGCAAACGGCACTTAATCTACATAGTATAAAACTGTATTCCTTGTATATTCATATATGTTTCACTGAATTTTAATTTGTTCTTTTAAACTGTAATGGGCATTCAAAAGAGTATCAGAATATATGGATCACCCTGTATATATATAGAATCCAAAATCCAAACAATAGTGCAAACAAAAACGGGTGTAAATATCTTATCATTAATGGGTTACAACTAGAATACACATACATCCCATGTTAAAAGGCTCCTCAAAATATTTTTTCCATGATTTAATGAATATCAATATTCATAATTAGATTACATTTCCGGCATTCATATATCCCGGAGCTATCAGCTCAGTTGAGCTAACAATACATTACCTACACATGACCCTGATGAACTTGTTCGAGAAAACCCATCTTTACACTTGCAGATGTACGAACCAACTGTATCCACACATTTCGTGTTCAAAGAAGATGTACATGCCGGTGGATTGCTTAATGAGCATTCATCGTTGTCTGCGACAATGGAAGTACATGTATATTCTGAATTTCAGACAGCATACTGTGCCATTAATTGTAATTCATTATGATCAACTAATGCATAGACGAAATACTGTACATGTATTAAGTAAGACTGATATCAAATGGTACCTTGACTAATTTTTAAGGTCTTTGATAAATAAATATGCAAGAAAAGTTAAATACTGGACTTACTGACACATGGATCCAATCCAGAAAACATGGCATCACTCCCACACATCACATCTTTTTCAGTTAAAGTTGTACCACTTACAATAAACCCAGCATCACACTTCAGCTTGGCTGTCCCTTTATACTTAACATCACTAGCAGATTCAACTTTACCATACATCACTTGTGGTATGGGACAATTTATCTCTGGCAAAAGATTACATCCTGAAAGTAACTGTGTCCTGTTGATTTTTTTTTGGGGGGGGGGGGGGGGGTAGGGATACCCTTCTACACTAGCAAACGGTTTTGCCCCGTCATTGACACAGTTGTGTTGAAAGAGAGATAATATGAGACATTTAAATTTGCTCATGGAGTCTTAAATTATTTTGCTGACGTCAAGGGCAAAAGGGGCGAAAAAAACCCGGTGGTGAATATTTTCCTATATACAGTATGTAACACTAAAATTAATGACTGGTATAATAAGAAATACAATTTAGAAATTTCACAGTATTTAAGAGCCTTCTAAAAGATGTTTCACTTCTCCTGATCATTCACTTTGTCAAGGTTATTTCCGTAACAATGTACCATTTTCTTGGTCAATATCTTTTACCTGAACAAAACGGTAAAGGATGTGACCATGTGCCATGTTATATTGTTCAATATCATTCACACATACAAAACGGTGCATTTAATCTTTCTGTATCACTTACTTGTAAAGGAAGATGCAGAATCTGTTCGTTAGCAATTTTATCACTACATATATATGGATTATCTTTACAATGCTTTGAAAGTTAACATGTACCATATCACTTAACTGTACAGAAAGGTGCAGTAAGACCAATTGAGATATTTTATTGCTCCATATCAATTACATGAACACAAAGATACAGGTCTAGGGTGTGCCCATGTGCCATTTGATTGCTTAATATCACTTACCTGTACAAGAAGGTTTAGGATGTGACCATGTTCCATTTGACCTACAGTGGATGTACACAGACCCAAGAAGATCATATCCTGGGTCACAATCAAACATCAACACAGAAGCAAAATCAGTCCCACTCCCTTCAGTAATGTTAACATTTCCATTTATTGGATCACTTATTGGGCGGCATTGCTGAGCTTGAATATCAATTATTTCCTCGTCAACATTTTGACAAAGTAATCTCAGATTGTGTTTGACAAGTCGACAAAAGTATATCTTATATTTACCAAAGCATATTGGCAGTGTCTCCCAATTTCCATTCTCTCGACATCGAATGGTGGTTGATCCCCAAAGAGTAAACCCAATATTGCATTTGTATGTTGCATAATCTCCTACCTTTGCACCTGTTGCACTTATCAGCATTCCATTTTGAATAGTTGGAGGTGTGCTACAGTATGTAACTGTAATAACAAAACGTCAGTTACGCAAAATGTTCAAGATTTTTTTTCTATTACCGTTGTTTTTAATCAAATGTTCATATTTTTCAAGTAAATGGTATCTTCTTATATAATCAACAATATAATTTACAAATGCTTACTCTGGCAGTCGGGTATTCTTGACACATTCCATTTTCCTCCAGGTAAACATTTCAGAGCAACAGAACTTTCCCTGTTGTACTCCTCCTGTTTGAATGAGTATCCTGGTTGACAGGACAATTCAATTTCCGTGTTAAGGGCTGTATATTTATTCGAAACTGAATTTATGGTCCATTGTAAGAGAGTTAACATGGCGCAGTCTTTGAGAAAATGAAGATATGCATAAAGATAATTATTTTTAATAATCTAGCATGATAATTTATATACATTGGTAGATTGGTCTACACATCTTAACAATATGTTCCAACAGCCTTACCAACAGAGAACTCAGCCTTGAATCCTTTTTCAACAAATACCAGGTTGGACTTGAAGGTCACGTTGAGGTATCCATTGGTAGAGCTAAATATTTCAGTTATATCAGAAGTGCCTGTTAGCCCACTTCCCATGTGCAATGCTGTACCGGCAGTGTCATTGTAAACCTGGGTAATGTTAAAAATGCAAATTGTCAGTACCAATATATATGCCTGCAAAGTCAATAAATTAGTTTACACACATACTATAAAACAATGACTTACCTGTACATAATCAGAATTGCTTTTAAGTTTAAATTCTGTGAAGCGTAGAGAAATGGGTTTAGTTTCTCCTGAATTTCGTGTAAGAATCCAGGCACACGTGACATTGGAAGGGTAGCTGCCAACTTTAAAGCCAGGTGAATAAATAGTTCCGTGTTGCTTCATCTCAATATTACAACCTTAGGAGGCAATATAACAATCAGTAAGATTGAATTCATTCTCAAGAGAAAAACGCAAGAGGTTAGATCCATTTAACCACAGGAGTAAAACATTCATAGAAAGTTATCAGGATTAATTTGATAAATGTTAAAAATAATTTTCGAGGTTTTACAATGTCAACAAAATCATATCAAATGGGAATGTTATGAAATTATTTCTTACACCTATAGTAGTAATGATGCAAGGAATTAAAAAACAAAATTAAAATAATGAACATTTTGAATATATACATATTAATACATGTACTACCTTCCTTGTATTTGAGCTGAAATCCTCGATACTTGGTATACTCATGCTCATCGGTTGATAAAACAACTCTGATAGATTTGCTTCTAGATATGTAGATGGGATGTGAAGGTGTTTTATTTAACATGAAAACTTGGGGTGCCATTAAGTCTTCTCCATCATAAACTTGAAGGGAACTGCTTGTAGGCAAATCTACCTTTAGAAACTGAAACAAAAGGAATTTTGTAAATGTTTTATTTATATTCAAGAATGTTTTGGATGTCACTCATCCTAAAAATGATCAGAGCTAGAGTATGTTATAGCCATGTGTACTATCAACTGACCTGAGTATTATTAAAAACTCTGGAA
This sequence comes from Magallana nippona, assembly GCA_033439105.1. Taxonomy (NCBI): domain Eukaryota; kingdom Metazoa; phylum Mollusca; class Bivalvia; order Ostreida; family Ostreidae; genus Magallana; species Magallana nippona. Next base: position 21,121,956 of record CM065925.1, read on the forward strand.
ATTAACAAGTCAAAGTACATGGACCTACCATCCAAAATATCTATAAACATGCAGTATCAATTTTTCAATCAAGAGATATATAATTATGTACATGTATATTTGTTAGAAGCAAGTGATTGCCAATATTTATAATACGATATGTAATATAAAATATTCTAGAAAACTGACTCAAGTTTCTTTAATTCCACATATAAACCCACAAGACTGTTCACTAGTATGTAGAAAATGTGAGTTACCTCTAATGACACTACTTGGTAAGATCCTGCTGTTATCGACCATTCCAGTTGTAATCCAAAAGGAACAGCTGTCCCATACAATGGTGATTCCAGGTTCTGCCAGCTACTGCCTGCTGTCAGCTTCTTCAGATCATTCCAAATCACCGAATCACCAACTAGAAATACACAATACACATACATGTACTTGTAAATATATGATCTTTATTACATGATCTTATTACATGTAAGAATATTTATAGTTCAAAGCTTTTATGAAGTTTAAATCTAATTGTAATCATATTGAAATATAAAACTTTGGAAGTATGTCATTACATTCTTATAAAAAAAAAGTAGGCATTAAATAAAAGAGCTATAATGTATATACACCTGTTTCATAGGTTACAGTAAATCCACTTCTGACATTTACTGAACCATCCATGCTAAGATGCATGATAATGTAATTGTTCTGTGAGTAGAATTCCTTTTGTGATTGAAGACTTCCTGTTACACTTCCAAGAAAATTGCTCTCTTTTAAAGAAATACTCCCAGTCCATACACTGAGAACATCAGCATTTTCCTCCAAATGAAAACTTGAACTTACCTACAACAAAGAATAAAAATTTTAGTACAATATTAGATAATAGCATAGAATTTCATAGTAATTTCATAGAAACAACATAAGTAATCCTGAAGGTGAAGTTCCCTTTCATTGTGTTCTAAATATTCCATGAAATATGCAACATTGACATGTTTAATGTTAAATCAAAATAAAATAAATGTAGTTCAATATGAAAATGATAAATCCACTTCAATAATTACTTTTATTTTAAAGTACAATGTTTATAATTACCATTGAACTCAAAATAACTATTAAAATAAGGCTTACTGATACTAGTCAAATCAAAGAAATATAGTTGATGAAATTGAGCCTAAACTAAATTTTAAAAAAGTAAATTTTCTAAAAGAACAAAACAACAAGTGCAAAATAAATTTAGACTTAAAAAGTACAAATTTTCAAAAGGGTCGAATTCAACTGAATCCCACAATAGACTCATGACTCGTAGCACAGAACTTACAATTTGATTCATATTTTATTGACAGGCGAACCACAAAATTAAAACCTCATGCAATTAAGCTAATTATTTTCAACCACACTGAAATTACAAAAGAATTTTAAAGAACTTAACTGTAATTTTGATGCGGGCACCAACAGGAGCTTGTATTGTCCATGTACAGAAGGCATTATTATCAAACGAGGTCATTGTTATAGATCCTGGTTTATCCTTTTCAAGCAATTTCAATTCAGAGCAACTTGAATCTAAAATAGTAAAACAAAATTATCATTGCAAGGAGCCATGACGGCAACATTGAATTAAGAGAAACATTGTACCGTCTTTAATGTATTTAATTTATTTTACAATAAAATGGTTTTTTTTTATGCTTCGTGCATACAATTTTAAGAATATATAACCCTTTTTCGCGTAATTTGTTTCTGCTAGGGATAAATGTGTGAAACACCAAAGGCAGTGTTTTAAAATATTTTAAGCATCCATTTCTAAATCATCAATCAATTATCCATATTTTTCTGAAATGATCGCTACCAAACACCAATGAAAGGAGTTTTCTGTTTATATTTACACCATACCTGAATCATTCAATCAATTATCCATTTAAAGTGAGTAAAAGTAGATTAAATATCATTATTCTCAATCAGAATTAAAAAAAAAACAAACAGGAATGAACAATGTAATCATCATTTTCAAAGATATTTGTACTAAAATTGACATGTAAGTCGCTAAACAATGTAAATAAAAAATTATAATCATTTTAAATGCTTAAGGAATGCTTGTATTCATATAGATGTGAAAATAAACACTAAATAGGAACTGGTTCGTATAGATTTCTTCTGTAAAGGCTTTTTATACCGGCACTTAATAAAATAATTTGGAAATATTGTTTCTATATGAATTTCATTCAATTTTTGTAAGATATTGTTGGGAAATACTTTGTGGATGTAAATATAAACTAATATATTTTAACTCAAGGATGACAACCAAAAAACAATAAAAGAAAACTCTTAATTCTAAAACTCCAGGCCCTGGGAAACGCAAATGTCTTCTTACAGCAATCAATTTCATCAGACATGTCTCCACAGTCATTCTGTCCATCACATTTCCAGTTCTTATGAATGTAGCCTCCATTTCCACAAAATATGACATCTGTGTTAACAAGAGGTAACCATTGTGATTTATATGCTTTATGTATAAATTATTGATTCTCTAAGTTACTTTTTTTCTAGTCATCATATTATATTACAATACAAACTGAACAATCGGCTAATTGGTTAAATGTAAATTGTACTAAACTGCTTCATGTGTATAAATTCTATTTTATTTATTCTTTATTTTTATCTTAAATGTATTTGTAAAGGAATTCTGATATCCAACTGCTCCCATTTACGAAATGAATATAACAACCAGATTATTTTTGTTAGGGGGGATGAATGTATAAAAATGCATGATGCAATCTAGAAAGTAACCTTATCATAGTCATGTGTTTATGGTGTTACCATGTGGTTTAGGGGCTCCCATAAGCTTGCAAACAAATGGAAGCTTCTTTCTACAATTTGTGACTGTCCAGTGATTGTCATATTTATCCTTTAGAGTGGAAACGCATTTATTCTCCTCCATGAAATCAGCAGGTTGCAAGTTTTTCCACAGTCCTTTGTACACTGGAATCGTTTTGTCTTCCGACATCCTATATCGTGACCATGACACTTCATTCTGTTCTGCCGTTGAAGATGTATTAGACAAACCTGGAAATATATTTTCTAGAATGAATAAGTCTTTCCTTCGTGTGAAATATATTCCTGACCACTGCAATGGAAACTGAAAGTTAAGCAAGGGATAAATGATAACGCCATGTGCGTATCTTTCATTTTTAAAGAGAAAGAAGAAAAAGGACATAACAGACAAGAATCCAAACTTCTGCGCCTCATAAATACGAGTCAGTGGCTATATAAACTGGCTTATCTTACTTCTCATTTGGTTAATACATTACATATTTGAATTGAAGATCAATTGTTCTACATTTTTCTTTTATTACACTTAAAGAAAATGATTGTTTAATAAATAATGTCACTAATCATATTTCTTAAATTACAGGGTTCGATTGACCTTTGAATTTCTTTTCACGCATGATTTGGTTCATATTCTATTTATGGCCGTTTATCTGACCACGTTTCATCATCAAATACTCCTTTGAGAAGCTGGTATATAACCCCTACTCGAGACACTGTATGAAAATATGACTGGTAAGTCATCATCAAATAAGGCTGAAATTAGAAGCTACATTAAAGCATGTGTCCGACTAGGTAAAGACTCGAAAGAAATTTTCAAAGAACTATGTGATGTGTATGGATACAAGTGTATGTCATTGAGACAAGTTTACAGGTGGGTCACCAAACACAAAAATGGCCAAACAGACCTTAAGGATAAGAAACGTCCTGGAGCACCTCGTACGGCTTCAACAAGTGCAATACTTGCAAAACTAACCGATATCAATACTAATGATGGTCGGTTTACCATTAAACAAATAGCAAATTTAGTAGGCATTTCATCGGGGACAGTATTTACAATTTTAAAGAAATACATTGGCTTCCAAAAGGTTCGTGCAAGATGGATACCTCACCTATTAACAGAAAAACAAAAACGATTGGGTTTGAAATGTGTAGAAAACTACTTAAAATATGCAAAAAATGCAATGAACGACGTTTATCGGAAATTGTTACAGGTGATGAAACATGGATACATTATTTTGAACCTCAGAAGAAAATTTATAACAAGATATGGAAAACGTCCTGTTATAGCAAAACGATGCCAATGTACAAAGAAAGTATTATACGCAATTTTCTTTAATAGTGAAGGTCCTGTAGTTCAAATTGCTATTCCAAAAGGTCGATCAATCACCGGACATGTATACAAAAATTATGTGCTGAAGAAAGTTTAGAAAAACTATGACAACGCCCAAGCACATAAATTCCAGATTGTGAGATCATTTTTTTAAAAAAGAAATGGTTCATGTTTTGCCCCATCCTCCCTATTCACCCAACTTGTCTCCCTGTGACTTTTTTCTTTTTCCTAAATTAAAAAAGCACTTGTCAGGAAGAAGATATGCTTCAAGGAATGTTTTGGGCTCTGCCATTTATCAGTACATGAATACCATTCCCAAAAAAACATTAAATGAATGCATTCAAAGCTTGGATAAATCGGTTAAAATTATGTGTGTCTGTTAAAGGAGAGTATTTTGAAGGTAACCATTAAAAAAATCACAAAAAATATCTAATTGTGTTAATTTTTGTAACAACGATGACTGTTGTCCATAGATACTTGGAAAATTTAAACAGGGTCCCCATTTCATTTTTCAGCATAGTGCTTCGTCGATAAATTCAATCATTTTTACGCATCAATTTTTTTATTTTGTTGTAGCTTATTCCAAAGAATTGACAACAGATACAGACAATAAAATAATACATTAATTGCATTTTATTGAACTTTAATCGATCAATAGCACACTTACTTATCACAAGTGTGCATATGTCTTCAAACAGACACAAAACTTTCAATTTACGGCGCAAACTTGTTTAATTTGGACTGAACCGTGATTAACCTTATTTTGCAACTCACTCTGTAGGAAATTTAATTTACCTCAACATTCATCAGACAATATTTACTATTGATGTTTACGCTTTACTTGTCGCTGACTTTCTCTCAAACGCTAAATTCACGTGCAGATCGAGACGCCATTTTACACAGTTTAACAATAAACAAACAACACTTCTTCATTTCACGCTGATGACTATGTTTCAAAGATTTTTAGTACAAGTCATATTTATTGGAAGTAAATAAGTGAAGATATATATATGCTGTTAATTGTCTAATTGGTTTCACGGCGTGTCCACCCAAATCTAGATAGAATGTTCAATCGGTGTCGGACCCGAATCATTTTCCCGTAGATCTAAATTTTTGCGGCAAGGTTTTTGTGAGGAAAAAATTAGCACTATTTACAGTTTATTCAACTCATGCGATGTTCCACATATGGTACATTATGAACGGTAAAATAACCTATATTTGTACACTAAACAGTTTCTGACGAATTTCTTCACAATAAACTGAATAACATTTTTCAACGAGCGAAGAACAAACTATATGCGCCCTAGCTTTTAGAGAACTTTTCTTTGTTTTTATTTCACCAATATCATTTACACATATACTTAGACAACACCCTGTTTGTTCTCAAATTAACTCTGTAATTTTTAACTTGCGAGCACAACTTTATAAGTTTTCTTTCTCCGACTTTTTTTTCCACGTGTTAGATTCATGATCTCAACATGCATTTGATAAATGGGCGGGTCTACAAAAATGCGCCAATCAGAATCTTTGTTGCGAATCGCAATTGAAATACACACCGATTCGAAAGTGTCATTGCTCAACGCATCGCTATATCGGCCGAAGTGTATACATACATGTTAGATTTGCGATAATTAATTCAGTAAATGAATTCTATTGAAAGCAGCATATAAATACACATTCGATCAGTATCATTATCATACATACTTCATTTCATCATTCTAGCGTATGTGTTGGATTGAAATGACTGATAAAAATGTTGCTTTATGATCTTAAAAGGACATGGCGATATTTCCCTTTTTCTTGGTGATAATATAAAATGAATATTTGTAATAAATAATGATTGACTCACCAATCCAGTATTGGTTAATATCAGACATCACATGGGTGGCGACATACTCGTTTTCAATTTCATCCTCTATCCAGGTCAGATACATGCCAGACCTACATATATATAAAAGTAAAACTTATTTTATTTTACTGATAATTTTTACTATATAAAAGTAAATATTTACATCAATATATTTGCTTCTAGGCCAGTAATTCTAGCAGTAATTTCCATAGAATTACGTACATTTAGATTGTAAAAAAAATTCCCACAAACGTTATTTAAAGTTGGGTTATGACAAATAACTTGATAAATAAACAATTCTGCAAGATACATGTATTATAGTATCTTAAATTCTAAGTGTTTGTGAAAATCTTCACTTCATATGTTGATAAACCAACAGAAACACTCGTGAAGACATGGAAGTACACAAGTATTCACTTAACTAATTTATCAATAATTCTGCTACAAATATAAGTTGATAGTTTTATCAATTTACATTATAGATTACTAGAAAAGATACGTTACAATATCCAAATACTATAGGTAGGAAAAAATCTGCATTGTAGTATATAGTTTATTAAGAATTTACGATTATTGATATTTATTGATTGATATATGATATTTATGATTACCGTAAACAGGCTGTCTCTGCGTGTTTCCACGTCATCGGAACTGTCTCCTTTCTGAAGCAATAACCTTGGTAAAACGTCGATCCTTTGGGGAAAATCACATTTTATAAAAATCATTTTATTATTTTATTCAAATTTGACTGTTCGGTCATAAACCAGTTTCTTTACACAAGGGTTTTAGTACATGTATGTGCAAAGTTATCACTTCATCAAGATTTTCTTTCGTACTAGCATCTAAAAATAACAAGGATTCAAAATTGCAAACATTTTAAAGTTTACAGATTTAGTTCACTGTAAATTCAATCAATTTATACATACTGCTGGGACACTTGAAATCTATGTCGCCCATTGTTCCATCATTGTGACAGTGACTGCATCTGAATCCAATCTGGAATAGAATACATCCTGGTGATAGAGATTTTATGTCAGGTGGTAGGGAAAATGAAAAAGGGGTATGCATTCTGTTTCAAATAACATGTTCATCAAGAGGCCAATAGGCCTTAACGGTCACCTGAGTACCATAGCCCACACACAAACATGTCGAGGAGTCTCATATATGCATTTAATTAAGTTTCATTCTGGAGTAGAAAAATTATAATATTGTAATGACGATAACCTCCCTGTCTGAAATCTTTCAAATAGGACTATGAAACCTAGCTATAATTTTAGCGAAAAACTTACTCAAAGATCATAATATAGTGCATGACCTGATATTGAAAAGGTGCAAGATTCTGATAGAAAATAATTTTCCCATATTTGTTAACTTTCAAGATAGGTTTTATGTGTATATGTTTTCATAGATAAACTAAAACAAGGTTGCTAGTATACATGTTTTATTCAAAACAACCTCCCATCCCCCATCCTCAGTGGCCGACAAAAACTCTCCCTGTGGGCATTTAAACAAAATAAAAACCCCAGCTTTTAAAGCTGTTATGTGTTCCAGCTTTTGAATATTCGACCTTAATCACCATCTGAGATTTATACCAAAATCCTTTTAATACATGTACTGCTTATCAGTGATTTTGGTTAGCCAATTATTACTTTACTATTAATAAGTCTATTTGTTTATTTAAAAAGTTCAAAAACTGATTTTGTTTCAAATGATAAAATACTGGCATAACTCTTTTGATCATATAACTTCTTAATTACATTATACCCACTGATTAATTAGTAAATAAGAACAAGCAAAGGAAGATAACTCAATTATGAAGAAGCAATGGAAGATACATTTAACTCCGTTAACTGTCTGAACTCTTTCCAAATGCTTTCACAATATCTTAACTTTGATAGACAACTTCATTCTTTCTCTTTTCTAAATATGTAAATTTACTCATTTCTGGGAGTTGAACTATGTTCAATCTCCCTTGGTCATCAAGCACTTTTCATGCGCAGTAATTGGTATTGATTATATAGTCAGTGGGGCTTCTGTGTCGGCTGATTTACTCATGTGATATTCAATATAACCATGTGTAAACATCCACCTAAAAATAGTTCATGTCATTTTATGCTGAACTGATCTAATTTTGATAATTTAAAATGCAAGTAAATGTAACAATATATTGAACATATTTTGTTTATCATACAGAACCCAAATATCTCCGTAATTTGCGTAACATACCTCATTTGTAGTGTAGCGCCATTGAAAAAGATACGAACGACAACTCTGCAAAAGAACTATCGACACAGTCACGCGAAATATGGTGCGAAACCCATTTGCATTGTCCGGCGCGTAAATTAAAATTTAAGTTCACCGGTAATGTTATTCATATTTCTAAAAATAGTAATATTCGAAGTTTTTAGGAATTTAGGTCATACTGTTAAAGCTGCATGGCCTGCTTTTTTTTTTTTTTTTGCTATTACAGTATCAAATAATTTTCCATACAAACCGGTACCAATTATTTAGAAAGAAATTTTAATATGAAGCGACATAAGCGATACCTTTTTTATGTCGTTTGTTTTGTAAACAAATTTTGTACATCATTTTTTCATTGAAATATGGCTTAATTGACCGGGAAAACTACTGCAATGTCTATAATTATACACATACTTAGCATAACTATCGTTTAAAAGCGTACACACAATTGGATATAAAATAGGACCAAGCAGCTTTCATATCTGTTTAATATTGAATTTCCATTTATATGTTTTTCTTCCTTCACAGTATTAAAAGACAGTTAAGTTCTGACTCCACAACAATAATGTTCATGTATTCAAAATACATTGATATTCACAGTGTAGTTTTATACAACAATCCTTTTAGCACTTAATAGGATGGTCTGTCGAAAGTGCTACATTTTATCAACATTGAAAATATTTTCAGGATCATAATCTTTTTCAGTCTGGATCAACTGTTAAATCCTTAGAGTGTTAGGTTAATTCTCCCCTGTTCAATTTTTATATGGTGTATTATTATCATAGTCAAATATAACATTTTATAAATACAGTGGTTTAACTTTCAATTTTAGCTCACCTGAGCAGAAATATCAAGTGAACTAGCTTCTCTTATCATTTTTTGTCCAATATCCGCATGTCTATAAACTTTTCACATTTTGGACTTCTTAGAAGTGATCACTTATAATCAAGAAAGTGCAATAAAAGGGTGGGTCAATAAGCATTTTTAGCTCATCTGAGCCAAAGGCTCAAGTGAGCTTTTCTGATCAAAATTTGTCCGTTGACTGTCGTCGTTGTTGTTTTCGTCATAAACTTTTCAAGTTTTCATCTTCTTCTCAAAAGCCACTGGGCCAATTTCAACCAAACTTGGCACAGAGCATCCTTGGGAGAAGGGCTTTCAAGTTTGTTCAAATAAAGGTCCTTGTCCCCTTTAAAGGGGAGATAATTTAGAGTTATTAAAATTTTGTAGGTATTTTTCGGTATCCTTAGATTAGGTAATGTAGATTCAAGTTTGTTCATATCATGATCCCCGGGTTAAGGGTGGGGCCACAATGAGTTACGAATATTCACATAAAAATACATAGAGAAAAATCTTTTAAAATCTTTTCCTTTAAAATCATATGGTCAGAAAAGCTGTAACTTGTGTGGAAGTATCCTCATGTAGTGTAGATTCAAACTTTGTTCAAATCATGATCCCTGGGGTTAGGCTGGGGCGGCAATGGAGGGTCGAATTTTCTAATAAATTATAGGAAAAAAAACCTTTAAACATTTTTCTCAAAAACTTATTGGTCAGAAAAGCTGAAATTTGTGTGAAGCACCCTGTAGTGTAGATTCACTTTTGTTCAAATCATGTTCCCGGGGGGGGGGGGGGGGGGGGGTGGCCACAATGGTGGGTCGAAATTTTCCATTGGAATATATAGAGAATAATATTTTACAATGTTCTCAACAACCAACTGGCCAGACGAGATAAAGTTTGTGTGGAAGCATCCTCAGGTACTGTATATTCAAGTTTGTTTAAATTATTATCCTCTAGGGTAGGTTGGGCCACAATGGGGGAGGGGGGTCACATTCTTTACGTAGGAATACATAGAGAAAACTTTATCTTGTGTGAAAGCGTCTTTAGGTAGTGTAGATTCAAATGAAATGATCCCCGGGGGTAGAGTGAGGCAAAAATTGGGGAAAGGGGGTTGGGTTTTTAAATATGAAATAATTTTGATTATTTTCAAAAACTCAAATGTTATAGTATATGGTATCACTTACATGCAAGAATCTTGACATTTGTTGATTCTTAATTGTTTATGCATGTGTATAAAGATTCCCTAGAATCCCTATCCTAGAGCCCTAGATTCCATTCCTTACATTGGAAGACATAAACTTTAAAATTTTGATAGATGGCTTTATTTTTTCTTTCTTTACATGCAATCAGTTTTTATTCAGTATCATCAGAAGTAAAGACGACGATTTTTTTAAAACATTAAATGCATTAACACTATATGACTATTTTGGTCCCACCCCAGAGTCAGAACCCCTGCCTCGGGGACATGAAATTTATAATTTTGGTAGAGGGCTTCCTGGTCTACAAAATAATAAATTTAGTTTTACTTTCAGGTGTGTGGTAGTAGAGAAGATAATTTTTAAACATTATATGCATTAAACTAAACATCCATGCTGACCCCGCCCTAAAGTCAAAACCCATACTCCAGGGGATATGAAATTTACAATTTTAGTAGAGGACTTCCTGGTTTACATAATTATGAACTCAGTTTTTCTTACAGAAGTGTGGGAGTAGAGAAGAAAATTTTTGAACATTATATGCATTAACACTATATGGTCACATTGCCGCCCCCTCCCCCCTTCGGCCTGAACCCCTGACCCAGGGGCCATGCATTTCACAATTTAGGTAAAGGAGTTCGTGGACATCATAATCACATTCATTTTTTCCCACATGTATGGGAGTACAGAAAAAGATTTTCTAAGATTTAATACATTTTCACTAAATGGCTATATTGGCCCCGCTCTAGGGCCTAAACCCATGTCCCAAGGGTCATGAATTTCCCAACATAGGTAGAAGACCTCATTGACATCATAACCATGCATTTAGTTTTTAATAAATATATATGGGAGTAGAGAAGAAGATTTTCAAAGATTTAATACATTTTTACTATATGGCCAAATTGGCCCCACCCTAGAGCCTGAACCCCTGACCCAGGGGCCATGTTTCACAATTTTGGTAGAGGGCTTCATGGACATCATAATAATCATTCAGTTTTTTTCCCACATGTGTGGGAGTAGAGAAGAAGATTTTTGAAAATTTGGCTTTTTTGCATATTTGGCCCCACCTGTGGCGCCCCGGGGGTGGTAGAGCCATGAATTTCACAATTTAGATTCCTCTTACCATAGAGATGTTTCACACCATCAATTGGTAATAATTGGCCATGTAGTTTTCAATAAGAAGTTAAAAATGTAGAATTGCGCACAATGCACGACGGGACGACGCACACCGCACGACCCACGACGACGGACGAAGACCAATTGCAACAGGTCACCTGAGTGACTCAGGTGATCCAAGAAGATTGATATAACAGATGCACAAAAAATAAATTGGAAGAGAGCAACGTATGTAGAATTATATAAGTATATATGTTGTGTCAATATAACCTTCATGTTAGCTACCATTACTGTACGTATATGTTGTTCTAGCAAACAGCGTTATTGAGAACTGAAGTCCATTTTTCTGCAGGAACTTATTATTCAAGGCAAGGGAAGGGATGTGACATCACACATACGTCTACTTGTTAGTGACGCAAAAGTCTGGTTATATTTGCAGTAAGTAACATTTATAAAAAAAAAAAAAAAATACAGCGATGTGTTCCCGGGGGGGGGGGGGGGGGGGGGGGCAATTTTGGATTGCATTAAGTGATGCACATGTGCATGTCGGCTCACATTGAAAAAATTAAAATTTTTGAAATTTAGGACAACTTCCATAGATTCTACATATTGTAAACTGTACACCCCTTGTCATGGTATGTAGCCATACCCTAACTTATAAAGAGAATTAAAACAAAACGTGTTCAAAATATGTAGTGTTCAAACCACAATGACTAAGATTATTATTTATAAATCAACAGGATATGTAAGTTCACACATTTTGTGAAAAAAAAAATTTTATTTCATTCAACAGACGTCATAACGAAACAAGAGACCCGTGACCAAATTTTCACAGAGCTGTTTCAGCGCAGTTTAATACGCCCTCCGGTGAGAGATTGAGTACATAGAGATTGACAATGTACATATATCATGTGTCTCCGCGTGCATTGTAGTAGTATGCTACATATCTAACAAGCAAAAGTATACATGTATTATGTTTTTAAGATGTTATAGTCTAGGATCATCATAAAATGATTTTTAAAAATGTTATGATATTTTAAGAGATGTTGTAAGATACGTATACAAAGATATGTGGTGGGGAAAATTAGAGGAATGTTAATGACCGTGATTACTGAAAGATAAGCTACATGTAAGTTGTGGTTGCTGAACATTTAATTTTTCATTACACTGTGATGCCAATGGCAATCATCTCGTCGATTACATGTCCCGTTTCAAACTCATATATCCTTTAAATGTACTTGGTGAACGTCCTCAAAGAAAATCAAACAGGTTACTTTTTAAGTCTTTGTATTTAGTATAAGTTTTATCAAAAATGGTCAAAATCACAAAATCTTTCAACTAATAAACGCAGTCTTTGTGTTTACTCTAGCCAGCTTCAAAATCAACTGATATTTTTGATAACCATGTCGGGTACGCAAATCTGTTATACTTCATCTGTAGCAATTTTGATAGTCCAATCGACAGAACGCGGGAGATGTTACTGTGGCTCAATATATCAACAAACGTGGAATCAGTGTTTATGATCATATTTAATAATTGAGAGATCCTAGTTTGGGATAAAAGTAAAATAAGTTGATCCCATTTAGAGCACGTCTACATTTCATCGAGCTTGTTAAAACAAAGGAATTCTGCCAAGTGTGATCGTATCCAGTGGTACGTTCTGATTATTTGGTTTGTGCGAGCTCTTGGCTATAATAATTTGATAATAAAACTGAGGACCATGCATGCATTCTGGCGGTCTGGCTTGTTAAATGTAAAACCAAAATCAACTTATATTCTTGTTTCGGGGTTTTTTTTCCAAGAGTATAAATTTGTATTAAAAATGTTTACCTGGAAAAGGTGACAGAAAAGTAATAAGTCCCGTAGACGATTCATTGCAATCGATCCTGGCTGGGCGTCCGCTGGACAAGGTATGGATAGAATTTACGAATCTCAGAGTTTCTGCCTGGGTAGCTGCACGTTCTAGAGAAATCTACATAACTCTTCCTGGTATACCTAGTCTTTTCTGGTTTTTAAAATTCTGTATGATAGACCATTTCAATTTTCTACGCAGTCATACTGTCTCTCCTCTAGTATCTTTCAATTAAAAGCAAACAAAGGAGGGAGTAACGAAAGTCAGTTTAAGGCTGATTCAAAAAACGCAGTGGGGGAGGGGGGGGGGGGGGTAAGAGCTGCCCTTTGCCGTTAGCTGGATCTGTGACTTTGCATATTTTACGTAAAAAATAATTCTTTGTTTATTTTCATGGCTTACTACAAATCCATATTTTCCAAAATTTCTGCAGACGGACTACAAGAGTGAAAAAGTCTAGTCCGAAGATTTGACCCATAAAAATATTAAAAGGCAACTTATTTCAAAGGATATCGTACTATATTTGCGTAAATCAGGTTATTTTACGATATAGGGATTTAAATATGAATTTTAGAAATGTCTGATTTTGTATCCATTGTTTTTGTAGTTTGGTACTAAAACAACTTGATACTATATTTAAGATACTAAAAATATTGATATAAGAAGATTTTCGAGTGTATAATAATTATTATCTATACCAAGGGTATGTTACTTAACTCAGAGGTGTACAATTTGAAGTGCATGAGTTAAGTAACATTCCAGTTAACAAATGGAACATATACAATTTAACATACAAAGAAAAAGTGAAAAAACATAAGATACAAGAAAATGAAAAGGTAGGTCAGAGACATCCAGTATTTGACAGACAAAAAACTCTAGTGTTGGATGCATGGATCTGGTGACATGCATTTTTTTCTTTTCTATTTTTGCTGTTGTGTAATCTTTTTCTCCAAATTGAAATAAAATGCTTCTATTTGAATGATTTTTACTTCCTGGTACAAGTATTTTTGCTATTATTCTGCGTTAAATGATACGTGGGTCTAACTTATAATGAACATTTTTACGATATAAAGATCACAAAAAAACGTAAGTTGCTGGGGAATTTTATTTTGCTAAAATTTAAAAAACATTGTTATAATATAACATGGATATAAGTTATAAAGACATTGAGAGATTTTTAAATCCTTGAAAACTACGATATGAAGATACTACATGTATATCTATATTGTTTTTTAAAATTCTATTTCAGTACATGATCACTCTGACGACGCTTACATTTAAAAAAAACATTTATTAAAGAGACAGAAACACTTCCGTAGTGGGAGTTGTGTAATTTAAATACAATTTTAAGATGATAGAGTAAGAGGAGAGGTAAAAAATACATTAATGATATAAAGACATCTAGGAGATTTATTCCAGCATATGGATCAACATGTGTACAATTACAGTGTACATCGAAAATCATAGGTCATAATATTCACATTCGTTTGATTAGTGTACATGTATATACACAAGAATAAAAAGAATTACAATTGTGTGATAAATATTTCAATAATACCGGTAATGTTTTATTACTTTAAACTAGAAATTTGAAGATTTTTTAAAAAAAATGATGTTGTATGTTTTAGTCAGTTTTGTCGGTGTTTTCATTTCTTCCAAACATTTTATATTTATCATTAAAGCAATACTTACTTACTTTGGCCTGTCGTTCCGTGCAGAACATATTCTATCAACGATATTCCTCCAACGAACACGGTTCTGGGCTGCTTTTGGTGCGTCGTTCCAGACCATATCCTGTGCCTTCAATTCTACCTTCGTGTCCCGCCTTCAGGTTTATCTCGGATGTCCCCTTTTTCTCTTGCCCTTTGGATTCCAGGACAGGGCTTGGCGTGTGAAGCTTGATGTTGGCTTCCTTAGGGTGTGTCCAATCCAGCCGCCCTTCCTCCGTCTAATTTGTATGTCTATTGGCTCCTGTCGTCTTGCTCTCTTCCAAAGTTCCTCATTTGTGATCCTTTCAGGCCATCTGATGTTGAACATGCGTCTGAGACAGCTGTTGTAAAATGTCTTGATCTTTTGGATAGTTGTTTTAGTCATTCTCCATGTCTCTGCTCCATACAGTAAAACTGACTTCACATTGGAGTTGAGGAACCACAGTTAGGTAGTAGTGCGATGTTCCTTCAGGCCATATGTTCTTTAGCAGAGTAAATGCAGCCCTTGCTTTGCCGATTCTTGACTTGATGTCACGGACTGTGCCACCCTGTCTGTCCACCACACTCCCCAGGTAGATGAAGGACTCAACTTCTTTAATGAGCTCGCCACCAACTGTAACTGGTGTTTGGGCAGTGGTGTTGATCTTCATCAGTTCTGTTTTTTTCAAGTTGATCTTCAGACCTGTTCCTGCTGATGTTGTTGCTAGGCGAGTTATTTTGTCCTGCATCTGACTGTGGTTGTGGAAAAGGAGAGCCAGATCATCGACAAAGTCGAGATTGTTTAATTGCTTCAGAAGTGTCTACTGTATACCACTGTTCTTGCCTGATGTGGAAGTCCTTATGATCAAAACGAAGAGGAATGCTGACAGCAAACATCCTTGTCGAACTCCTATCTTGACCTCAAAACTATCGGACATCTGGCGAGCATTGGCACCGCTGCATGTAATGTCTTGGTGTTGCAAATCAGAGAGACGAGCTTCTAGGGTACTCCATAGTGGCTCAGTATCTTCCACAATGTCTGGCGATCCACGCCAGATGATATAAAAGAGGAGGTGGCTTCCATTTCATTGATTTCTCAATGATTATAAACTGAAAATGGTCTGTTGCCTGTCTAAAACCAGCATGCTGGGCCCTGAGCTTTGGGTTCACTGCCTTTTTCATCCTCTCGGGAGGATCCTGTTGAGGACCTTCCCATGCACTGATAGGAGTATAATTCCCCGGTAGTTATTCCAGTCCCTCAAATTTCCTTTCTTTTGCAGGTTAATAAGAATGACTTCTTTCCATTCCTCCGGAATGTTCTCTTTCTTCTAGATCTTCTTGAAGAGGTTGTGCAAGATGTTAACAGCTGTCTATGTCAGTTTTGATGGCTTTCGCTGCTATCTCATTAGGCCCTACCGCTTTTCCATTCTTAAGTGTGGAAATTGCTCTCCTGATCTCTGTTGTTGATGGCTTGTCGCAGTCAATCGGGAGGTATGTAGCGGATGGTTTTATGCCCGGAGGTGTTTCTGGTGTTGGTCTATTTAATAGCTCTCCAAAGTGTTCTACCCTCTAAAGTGTTCTCTGCAGTTGTTCCTCTGTCATTGTAAGAAGGTTTCCATTTTTCCTTCCCTGGCTTGTCTGTCTGCTGGAACTTGCTGGAGAGCTTGTTTGGCCAGGTTGTAAATGTGATCTCGTTTATCTTTCCTTATGCTTTTCTTAATTAATCTATCTGTGGCTGTGCAGTCCTTTTGAGTCTTTGCCTTTGCTGATCTTGTTCGGTTTGTGATCAGTACCGCTTTCTTTTCCTTCCTCGCATCCATTTTTCTCGCGGTATCAACAGAGATCTACTCTTTGTGTTGAGACTCTCTTTCTGCCGATGACTTCCTCGTATGTGACTCGCCACATTTCCTTGGTGTGCTTTCATTATGTCTCGATGTTAGTTCATCGTTATCTACCTGGTCTTGTAGTAGCTGGAATTCTTTTGGACAAGCTGAAATGGAGTGATATCCTCACTTCATTTGTTTTAGGACATTTACGTTGTACCTTGTCCTCTTGTTATTTGTGTTGTTAAACTTCTTGAGGCGTAGCCTTACTGCCATCATCAGTAGATGGTGGCCTGATGAAATGTCTGCTCCTCCATGACCATAACATCTGTTCATGCTCCTCGAATTTCTTGTTGATGCAAATATGGTCGATCTGTTTTCTGTGACATGTTCAGAGGATCTCTATGTGGCCTTGTAAAACCTTTTATGAGAGAAGATGCTTCCTTTTATTACAAGCTGATAAAGGGAGCATAGGAGTGCTAATTTCTCGCCATTCTCGTTTATGTAGCCCAGTTCTTGTGTGCCCATGACTTCATTGTAGCCAGTGTTGTCAGGTCCAATCTTTGCATTGAAGTAGCATATAAGTATTCTCATATCTTTCTTCTCTCCTTTAACTAAGACTGACTGTAGTTGTTGGTAAGGGAGTCTTTCTTTTCGTCATTCTTTTGGTCTTGCTTTTCTTGGTGTTGAACCTAGCTGTTATTATCCAGGAGTTGACAGGTTCCCATCCATTAAGGGCGCGTTATGCCCCAGGGCTAGCATCAGGCCTACCCCTTCGGTGTGAAGGGCTCCATACTCGGTTTGTCCTGAATACAACAGTGTTTCTTCAGTGGTCAGTCTCAAATGTCCTATCTGTTGCCACTTCGTCTCACTCAGTCCTAGGAGACAAATGTTACAATGCTTCATCTCCTTTGCTATGTGTGCTGTTCTTCCTACTTGTGCTGTTCCGATGTTCCAAGTAACGAGTTTGGTGATTGTCCAGGGTGTCAAAAAGGAAGTCAGCCTTGTAACTTCTTTTCGGCTTTCATTGCAAAGCATCATCATTCCCCTTGAAGTAGGTCCAATCTGGCCCAGGTTATGTTGGTTTTGGTTCGTCGTTGATACTGTAACTTTGCTTTTGTGAAGGTAGGATAGTTGTCTCTGCAAACCTCTTACAACCTCGAGGAAAGGTGGTTTGATTTTGGTGTTTCCTTTCTAGACTGCTTTTCATCCATTGATTGAGCACAGTCCGCACATTTGGTTTTATATCAGTGATTTTCTTCACCTAGCCCTTCTCATAGTGGGTATGGCTGCAAGGTAGCAGAGGTCAGGAGTCAGGGTTTTCTTTTTCTTAGATGAGCTGTCCTTCCAGACTGATTAGCCCTATCTACCCAAAGCACTGGTTTTCAGGCGCCCGGTAAACCGCCTTTACCCTTTCTCCTATCAGTATTAGCAGTTCCGCCGGACTTATTGCAAACCAAACGAGCAGGCTAGGAACTGGTCTTGGTTGTCAGAGGAATTAGAGGCGCACGCCATTAGATCATTTTATATAGACAATGGGAGCTTATCCCCAGTACCACTCCTCTGCTATGACAACCCTATGAACCCTTTAAAGCAATGAGTGAAATTAAATTATTTGATTAGTTTATTTTCTTGTCCTGTATGTTAATAAATTATAATTGCGTAGATATGTTCTAATTTTTGTTTTAAAAAATATAACATTGTGATTACCGTATAACGGGTATTTTCTGCTTGTTTATTTTCTGTGGTATTTTTCGGGTAAATTATTTAAGAAATGAACTCAATGTCTACCCAAGTTATACTCGTATAACCTGGATTGGAGCAATTTACGCTATTTCATTCCTTATAATTTAATTTTCTGTAATACACTGTACAAATTGAGTGCGTTTTGCAATTCAAAATTATATAAATCTGTTCAAAATAACGTAACGTCAAGCGGATTAGTACTTTTTTGACGTTGGTGCATTGTGACGTGTCTTGTGACGTGCAAACCAGGTTATACAAATTTAACTAATTTTTTTCCATCCAATCAAATGCTGCATTACAATCAGAATTAAGATCAAATTCTATGTAAGAATCAAAATTCGGTGGCCATGCATAGTCACGAATTTTCTTCATACTTGACAATTTGATAGACTTTGATGATTAAAAGAGCCTAACACCATTTTTTGTTGCTATGTGGTCCCGTTGCCATGGTAACGGAGGGTAAAGATGTAAAAATGGCATTTGAGAACGTACTGTGAGTAATGTGCACAATTTGGGGTTTCCAGGGTAGAATATATTATTAAAAATAGTTGTCATTTTTCAAAAGAAAGAAAAACATTCATGGAGAAACGCATATTTTTAGAGCAATAATTTATCACAGGTCCCTGTATGGCTGGTATAGTGGGCTCCAAATATGGTAAATTATAATATTTTTAGGCATATTTGAATGGATATAGTCACAAATAATGAATAAATATATAAAATCAATTGGTGAGAAAATATCAAGTATGTCCTTAACTTTATTGACACTTGAAAAAAACCAGACATTTTCTAAAAATAACTGCCGTTGCTATGGACTTTTCAAAAAGTAAGAATTTCTGTGTGATTTTCTATGCAACTTAATTTTCCATAGCATAACACTTCTCTGTTCCATAAAAAAAACTTTTTGTGGCATATGATAAAAGTTGAGATACATTTTTACAAGTTCCAACTAAAACAATTGCTAAAAAATTCTAAAATCAGGAACTAAAGCATATCAAAATCATCCTCAATTTCTCAGTTTTTCCTATTTCGTGGCCTTGTTACCATAGCAACGGATGTCAATTTTCATAATAATATATATATTGCATGGACATTGAAAATGGTTTAAAAATTTAATACTTTTGGTTTATTAAAAAACCGCAAAAACCTGATTTCAAACATTTGTAATGGTTTCCATGGTAACATTTTTAAAGTATTTGGTTTCTCCATCAATTTTCTTATATAATATAAGAATGAAAATAGGACAAAAGCTCTTTTATATCTTTGATAGTTTACATTTGTGGGCAAAACCTTCTAATATAGCTTCAAAGTAGGTAAGTTTTGCTATTTTTCCATCTTTAGCCTCGGTTTCCGTGGCAACGGTTACCCCCAGCAACCAATTTCTAGTGGTTTTTTGTGTTTTACACCTAGGGGTGTCCATGTATGAAACATAAGGAAAATTAGTGACTATGCGTGGCCAGTCCCTTTCATAGATCATTGATTCTTACACAGCATTGATCTTTAAAAATTATAACAGTTTAACGTTATCCGATAAATATAGTTTCACGATTTGTAAAACTGTGATTAACAGTTCTTAATTAACTAAAATAAAAGAATGAGAATTATAGTTTTCAGATCTGAATCTATAATTATCATCAAATTATATTGTTAACCTTTACGGTAAATACAGACTTAATTCAAAAACTATAGTTTACAACCGTTTTATATGGTTAACCGTTAACTATAGTTTAAAGTCAGTAAATCTAGTTTATAAACTGTGAAACCATGTTCAGCTAATTTTTGTGAATTTGGCATTCCATACATATATGACCTTTATTCGGTTTTGTATTTGGCGTGCCATAAACAGTAAACCTAGAAATATAATGAAAGTAAATGAATGAAAATTTCAAATTTAATTATAGTGTACCAGGTAATCAGAGAAAAGGCCATTTTGTAGAGGGGAAGAGTTTTAACTGGATTGGATTAAATATAGTTAGTTAATTACTGTATCAGAGTTGAACATTGCTGCTCCGGTAAGCTGAATATATCATCAAATACCCGGTAATATTACGGTACATACACGTTACGTAAAATACATGGTCTTAATTCGTCAAGAAGAAGAGATGACTAAAGACTGTATACATTTAACACATATTTATTATAAAAGAATACAAAAAACTATCTGTTCTGTTGTTTTGACATAACCAATTCTCTAAGGTTATCTTCACTTTCTTTTATGCTCTTCTCTAAGTAGGATTTGGATGTCTGTAAAAGAGAAAAGTATAAGATAAACAATAAAACTATATAATTAAATCTAATTTTATACTATAAGTACTGTTGCTCATTGTTTGCAATAAAGTTTTATAGTTTTTCATTTTGATTTAAAAACAATAGGTCCAACGGCCATGTCGCTCTCCTGACCAACAATAGCCAAAATTCTGATCAAATCAGCTTTATATGGCATCAAATAGAAAACATCTGGACAATTTAAAATTGAAGATCATGTTTAAAAGAATTTTCAATATTTTTTCTGCAAATGCTTATGTCAAACAGTGAGCCCCTTTTGTTTTTTCAATATTTTTGAAAAATATTCCTATGAAAATTCAACTCCTCAATGTGGCCCCACCCTACATCCGGGGATTTGAACAAACTTGAATCTACAATATCTGAGGATGCTTCCACACAAGTTTCATCTTTTTAGGCCAAATGGTTTTTCAGACAAAGATTTTTAAAGATTTTTCTTTATTTATTCTTTTGTAAAATTTCAACCCCACATTGTGGTCCCATCTTATCCTCTGGGATAATGATTTGAACACACTTGATTCTACACTAACTGATGATCCTTCTACACTGGCACCCTTCAACACTAGTTTATTAAGCTTTTAGCTTTAAGTTAAGTTGAAATAAGCTTAGTGGTTCTGGAGCTAAAAATTGTGTAAAGTTTAAAGACAAATGGACAGATGGAGGCTGGACAAAAAATTTCATGGTGTAAATTGGTTTATTTATAAACAAAGTTACAAAAAACATCAGAATTCTGTCCAACATCCCTCTTCTTTGCCTTAGTTGTTCATTATTAGAAATTTGAAGATGAAGTATACAAAAATAAAATGACACAATACTTAAATATCCCTTAATTGTCCTCAAACAATTACTGTAATAAGGAGATAAAAATTATAAAAAAGCAACAAAATGTATGCATCTTTACTTGTTTAAATAAAGGGTATCTTGATAACACATGTACCTCTAGGTTTTTAATTTTATCCTCTGCTGCTTTCTTTTTATTTGCAAGATTCTTTTTGATACAGTCATGAGGCTGCAGAATGAACCTGAAAGTAAAGTCAAACACTTACGTAACAATTTGAATTTTTAAATTTGTTTTCTTAATCATGTATATATAGTTCTCTTGTTCAAATACAGTCTGCATTGAACAAAGCCTTACATTCTTCCTACTCCTTCATAAAGCCTTGTGCTGTCTGGTAGAGCTCCTATTTCATGTTCTACTAGTTCTGAGTGTTTGATACTTCGCTTCATTTGTTCAATTTGAGCATCTGATACTTTAATCTGTTGAGTACTCGTTACCATTTTCACCTGAAGTTCCTGAAATGCCTGTCAAAATAAATTCAAGAACATAAAACCATGTATGCTAATATGCCCATCATTGCCAGGACCACCACAAGAACGAAGATCCGTTAACAGTCTGGGCGGACTCCGAAAATGGAGTAAACAGAAGTGATTTCTCAAAAGTGAAAAAAAAAAGGAGTTCGGAGCAAGCGCAGTTGATCAAAACACCATATTTTACATGAAAACAGGGCTCTCAGGAAAATTGATCGTGCAATGCGGATTATTCATATGCAGGTCAGAAAATACTTTTAAATGCTATAAAAGACATGCTTCAACAGAATGTGTTTTGCAAAAATAAACGTTTGTTGGGTAATTCAAATTTTATTTCTTGTCAAAGTTGGTCAATTCTGTTTCGATGATGATATCATTTAATTTATTTTTTTTATAATTTAATAATGACTTTTTTATTTCTGTGCTAGGATGTGAAATGAATTATTACGTGAGTTTTGTATCCCGTTTGTAATCACGACACCGTTCTGTTGAACACACGACGACTCGCTCAGTCGGCACTTGTCAAAACCTTGTATACATCGTAATTAGTCATATTTTATTTTTAAAACATCACCTTTATTAAAGGCTTGAATACTTACATAAATGCAACATTTAAAGTTCCATCTCCATACATCAAATTTTTATTTGAAATCCGATTTTCTAATTTTATTAATCCTGAACACGTGTGAATTTATAATTTTTATTTTTTTTCCCTGTTGTTTTCCAAAACATTTCAACATTTCTATTGAGATATAATTTTATAATTAACATTTTCTGTATTGTTTCCTATTTTTCCATGCTTCTTTAGGATTTTAAGCTATTTTTAAAACACATTTCAGGGAGAAGGGGGGCAACTCTCCATTATTTACTTTAGCTACAAAACGGAAATTGAGAAAATCAAAATGCATGACGGTGCCAAATACTCCATTTTTAGAGTCCGCCTAGACTGGTTGAGGGGGATCTTGTACATTTGAGAGTAATAAAACTAATTGATTAAAAAAGGCTTTGTTCTGCTCTTGTATGCGTAATTTGCATTCAAAAAATATGTAGAACCTCATATTTATTGCTTTTTAAACTTTTGACAACAATTTTAGTCAGTTTTGGGCAGAAACAAGCCAGTTCAAGAAATGTTTACATTTTTATCCTCAAATGTAAAAGATGGCCACACATCCCCCTGAAGGGAGAAGGAATGTGACGGTTAGACCATATCGAATACCAGAGCCAGATAGCTCCGATGGTAGAGCACTTGACTAGAGATTCAGGGGACCCCGGTTGGAAACTCAGTCTGGTCTCTCATTATTTCTCCAATCCTGTAACAGATGCATGTGGACTACAATGCGACAAATAATCTTAAATATATTGTTCTAATCTTTTTCTCAATCTACATTGACTATGATTGAGCCCAGATATTTATTTATCTGTGTAAACGGATCATAGAATTCTTGTTCTTAGAAATGTACTGAGATTGAGACATGGGCCGTATTTACATGTGTCTACATAATAATTTTTAAAAAGTAAAGTATATAATCTTAAATAGAGATTTTTATGTACAAACGTTAAAATTAGATCTTATCTCACACACAAGTGCAGTACATCTTACTTTTTTGAGTTCCAAGTCAACTTGCATTGCCATGGTTTTGTTTTGTTGGGTTGTACAATTTGTTGTTTCACTCCGACTAACTTGTTGTTTTTGTTAAGTGTATGCCGAGTCCGATTTTTTTTTTATTCGGGATCGGAAAAGTCACTTATATTCATACGCGTTATTAATATTGCTATCATTTTCCCATGTTTTTTATTCAAATTGCTCACTGATAATATTTTTTAATGTAGTATCTTTAAATATTTTTATTTATTTAAAGTATATTACAACTTGTTGGCATGATCAAATTCGAACTATTTTTATAGCGGAACCTTACAATTGTTCGTAAATTTGTGACGCCATTTTCCGCCATTTATCCAACAAAGAGAACTGCCATACCCTTGACGGACAGTTTAATAGTATAGAAATGGCAGAATATGTTAACGAACTCAAAGATGAACTTGGACAACTCGAGCAGATAGAAGTAAAGTTGTTGAACACGCATCGCATTTTAACAGAAGGTAAATTTGCTTCGAGCCGGTTGTTCTTAAGCACGTGTTAGTCTCTATAATATGAAACTTGTAATTTCAAAAACATCGTTGTCTCGGCTGAATTTTTCAGAGAGGGCTGCATAGAAATTGATGTGTAGTATGATGATGCTGGTTTTTTTTCTCGTAAACTCTTGAGTTTCATGTTCATACCATAAGATAAATGCAAGAATTTAAAAAGCGCAACAAGCATAAGTCATAATCCTTGCTCAATGAAAAGCAACCATCTTTATCATAAAATTCAGTGAAAGGTTGAATCGCTATGTAGTTAACAGGAGGTGCACAGTCCACTTTCTGGTGGTAAAATATCTGAATGGTACATCTATTTTACCCATATATTGTTTGCCCAATACCTAGTGTTCGCTCCATACCTGTATTTTGTTTGGCGTAATGTATATTTTTAAATATCTTTTAATATTCTAAAAAGGGTTTTTTTCATGGATAATGGCATGGATAAGTGTGATTACTTCACATTGTGCTGTCATAAAGTCTCATGTAGAGCACACACTTTTTTACAGGCAAAATGTGATCAAAATTTGGGGGTGCGTGTTATATATGGCAGAAATTTTTACCCCTTTTTTCAGAGCGTGTTTCTGTGACCATGACTGCCTATATAGCATTATGCAAGTTGTATGATTGTACACTAAACTTATTTTGTCAGAAATACCTTATTCTGAATTTTATTTCCATGAAGTGGAATATTTATCCACCCAGACTACTGTTCTTTGCATCAAACAATTACTCCTCAGTGAATTTGTCACCTGTTGACTTGTCGCATGGTCAATGTTTGTTTAACAATGTTTGGTGAAGTATGCACCTGTGTCGTCTGGGACTTCACAGTTTTATTCGAATTCAGGAAGATCATCAGTAATTATGATCTGATTTAAAACTTACTTACTTTGCGTCCCATTATCCAGTTATTGTTTTACGTAGACAGTGTTTAAAAATAGATTGATTATTTATACGACTTGATTATGACAATATACAACATTCAAACGTTTCTTCACAATGTCTATTTTAAAATTGCTAAACTACTTATCAATTAATTCATTACTTTAGTTGTTGTTATAGTTTATATCTGGAAACTTTATTACATTTAAGGTCTTTGAATACATAATTAACGCATGGACATCCATTACTTTTCCAAAAATCTCGAATGAAAACTTCTCTGTTTTCTGGATGCGTATTATACATAGGAACAGTAGTTTTTCAGCATCTTGCTTCCATTTTGGGGGGAAGTATTATACACAGTTACACATGTGTGTGCAATACACGGTACTTTACAGTATATTGTGAGTTCAACAAACAGAAATGTAATTGAAAGGACAAATTACATTGATTTAGTGACTAAATTGCGTCATAGTTGCAACCATTATCATTGTTGCTTGGGTTTTTTAATTCTTTTCTCCTTTTTGTGTTTTATGTATTATATTTTATTTCCTCTATTTTGTATAGAAATCAAGAGAGCAGAAGGTGGAGGAGGCAAGAAAGTTATTCCTACAGTGGAAGCTCACCACAACAGACCTCAAGGT
Source organism: Magallana nippona (assembly GCA_033439105.1). NCBI lineage: Eukaryota > Metazoa > Mollusca > Bivalvia > Ostreida > Ostreidae > Magallana > Magallana nippona. The sequence continues at coordinate 21,147,674 of CM065925.1, forward strand.
GTAGCAGTCAAAGTTAAGATTCCACAAAATGAATACCCAAAGGTGAGACATATTGAGTCATTTATTTTGTCCCCAGTGTTTATCAGTCTGATTAAAATCAAACCTTCCACTAGATCCTTTATTTTGATGGTAGTGACCTTTTTCTTTTTTGTGTTTATATTCATATTAATTTATAACACATCAGTGTCCTGATAAACTATTTATTGCATTGATTAGACAAGCTTGAAAAGAAAAAACGGGATAACTTCCATGTTGTCAAACTGCACATGAGAAATCTTTTAAATGCTTTGATAGGTTGTGGTTTTTTTTTGTATTTTTGCAAGCATTTTTTTAACTGCTTAATGAAGATCGACTACTAGTTAAACCAATTACAGTTGGCAATCCGGATTTGGAATAAAAAGTGTTACGGTCGACACATAAAGTTAGGGTTGGTTGGGAAACCAGAAATGCAAAAACGCACAGAACTTGTGCTTTGTTAAAACATAATGAAATTCAAATACAACTTAAATAAATGCTTATGACTAAATGTTTGAGTCCACAGTGAAGTATTTTAGAAGGTCATGGGCATTCCAAATTGTCATAAGGCCACACCAATATAATTTCTTGTTCGTTGGGACATCGACTGGAAAAAAAGTACAAGCAGGCGAGCGATTAAAAAATAAAATTGTCTTTTTTGTAGATATGATATTTAGGCAGTACATAAATTTGTGCAGATGATTATATTTTTTATACATGTACTTGTTTCTGATTTATAAATTAAAACTATTCATAATGCTAAAAAAGAGCAGAAATAAAACAGAAAACAGCGCAGAATTTGCTGGTTGCAGGAAATTAATAATTATATTATTTGTACAGTTTTATTTAAATATGAGCGTGGGGTCCGACGAATAAGAAATTATATTGGTGTGGCGTAAGGGATAGATTGGTCACGATTTTCAGAGACAGCATTGAACAATGACCTCATGTTTATTGTGATTTTATTTTTGTTCTTCCATAGTTTAATTTTGTGGGAAAACTCTTGGGACCAAAAGGAATGTCACTCAAACGATTACAAGAGGAAACAGGGACAAAAATGTCCATTCTTGGCAAAGGGTCAATGCGTGATAAAGCTAAGGTAAACTAACAGTGATCTTTTAAATTGTTATTTACCCTGTATGTCTGTTTCATCATATTTTTTGTACAGTTAATCGGATTTGTCATGAAAAATATTATGGATTTGAAATATTTCTGCTGTATTTATAGGAGGATGAATTAAAGAAAGAAGGTGGAAAGTATGCACATTTAAATGAAGAGTTGCATGTGCTTGTGGAAGTCTATAGTGAAATATCAGATGCTTATGCCAGACTCTCCCATGCATTATCAGAACTAGCAAAATTTCTATCACCTGTAAGTATACTTTTACTTATTCTACTGAAGAAACTGTAAAACAGGATTGGCAAAAAATTGGGAAATACTTGTTATTTGAAGGATGATAGAATAATTTTTGGAGATAAATATAGCTACATATTTCATATTAATTTAATCACAGCACTTGAGGCAATGACGTGTAGTACATCTTATTAACATCTATGAGTTGTCCATGTGTCTAATAACTGCATCTAAAGTGAAGCCCATTTGCTCTTTTTCCCCAAAACAGTAGCAAGCAAATCTCAAGAATCATTACAACAAGTGATTAGAAGTCTGATTGTAATGAAACAGAAAAAAAGTTGATTATGTTCTTAAAAGTAATTGATTTGTATAACCTGGGTACTCTGGAAAAAAATTGAATTTACCCCTTGTTAAAATTGATGTTTTGAATGATGATGTATAATAAGTTAATAAGATTTAATATGTATAAAAAAAAAAATGAATGTTAACTTTTATTTCTGATTTTGTTGAAATTTCTTAATATTTACCAGAACAAAAATACTAGTATTTACCATTGCCGACCCTGGTGTAAAATTTAGTTATTTTGCTACTTCTTATCTTCACTTCTCATGGAACAAAATGTCATAACAGGAGTTCAATGATGAAATTCACCAACAACAAATGGAGGAGATGATGTACCTGAACGGTGAAAAGCCAGGAGCAGGTGGTGGACGTGGCAGAGGCAGAGGTGGCCCTGGGGGTGGAGGAAGAGGGGGACTACTGACATCACCAGCAGGAAGGGGGGCACCCCCACCCAGGTCAGCCTAGCTTGATACTGTCAGTGTGAATGCATCACAGGAGCTTTTTGTTAATAATTAGGACCAATTAATGTTTTGCTTCTAGATTGCAATATTAATTTATGATGTATTTATTGTTATATTAAATAGGGGAATAAATCAAATTTTTTAGTTAAAATATGAAAATGGAGTTGTACCCCTTTGCAAGTCTTGCTGTAAAAATAAAATACCTGTCTTAAATTTTGAAAAAATTTGCCTTAGAACTTGGAGATTAATTTTGTTGACCATAAGAATAATGGGAAGGGGTTAGATTTCATACATATTGGGTTTCTTGAAATACACAGATATTTTTGCAAAAAAGTTCTTGTATACAGAAATTATGAAAATATGTTTTAGGATTAACAGAGGATCACACAGCTATTTTATGTTCAATTCTTAAAATATACAGATGTATAAGATGACATTTTTATGTTTTACAGAGGAGCACCTGCAAGAGGTAACCCTAGAGGAGCTCCAGCACCCAGAGGGGCCCCAGCAGGCCGTGGAAGACCAGCACCTCCCCCTTTACCTCCCCACACAGAGGCTTACGAGGATTACAGCAATCAAGTGAGTTGTTGAGGATTCTCATTGTATGTACAGCAGTTGTCTGTAATGTATTCAGAGCAGGCATAATAATGTTTGAAGTCAACACTGCCTTGTTTCCTCATTTAAGGGCTATGAAGATCCATATGCTGACCCCTATGCCAGAGACCCATATGCAGAGTCCAGTTATGCTTCTGGGTAAGTATCATGCTGTGATTAAGAGATGCAAGGGGGCGGGGGAGCATCAAGTTTTCCTTAGAAATTGAAAAAGTGCATAGTTTTTCACCTGAATTAGAAGATCTATAATGGTGATTAAGAACTTCGTGTTTCTTCCTTTTATAGGGATACACAATATTTTGACTATGGTCACGGTTCAAGTGCACAAGGTTATGATGACAATTATGGCAAAGGTAAGCATCTTTTACAAACAGAAGCCTGAAAACATCAAAACAGATATGATTTTTAAAGAAACCAAAACTATCTTATACTTTAGAAAAAATAAATTATATGTCGATTAACTTGTCCTTTGTCAACAGAGAGTGGATGGTCAGCAGGAGGAAGTTCCTTTGGTAAAGCCCCACCTGCTCCTAGAGGAGGGCGGGGGCGTCCCCATCCATACGGCAACGCACGGGGAGGCTATTGATGACTGGAATTCCCACAAATGCCAACTGTTTTATCTCGCATATTTCACACATCAATTTACTAAAGGTACTTTGTTACCTTTGCTGCATTTGACTAAACATTTCTTAGCCCAGTTGTAAGGACGTTTAACTTGAAAAGGTTTTAAATCCTAGCAATGAGCTATAAAAAAAAAACTAAAAATAACCCACCATGTTTATGTATGAAATGGCTATAAAACTTAGTTCTTTGATGTCAAGGGAGACAAATTAAAAGAAAAATGTGTTGTAAACCTGTGTATATAAAAAAAAATAAATAAAAAGATATTGTGTTCACTGTCAGATCTTGTTAGTATAGTACATGTAAATAAAAGGAAAAAAATTACACCAAATGATAATGTTTTTTCTCTCTAAAAATCCAATGTCTCAGTATAAAAAATATAATATACTTAGTACTATAATATCCAAAATCAAACTGAAAACTAAAGGTAGGATGTAGAGTTTGGTCATTAATACTTAAAAGTAGATGTGCAAAATATGTGAAGTCATTCATTAAAATGACTTGCATAATAAAATAAACATGAATAACATCTATCCCTTTAGATTATTTCTGAGGCATTGGATTTATTTGTTTGTGAATCTTTGTATTAACAGACCTAACTTAATTTTTACAGATAGACAGAGTATGTATATAGAGAACCAAAAATTTTAGTTTTAAAGTGGGAAAGAAATAGTAAATAGAATAAATGGGTGACAATTAAATTAAACATTATTTGCATGTACATTTATGGTAAATTTAAAATTGCTTGAAAGATTCTTTTAACCAAAAAAAAAAAAATTAAAGGGAAATGTTGAACTTGCATCATGAATCTATATTTGTGTTTATAAAGTGCATTTAAATGTGCCACTAGACTTATCTTTTCGAATTAATTTGATGGGGAGACTTGCAGTATCCAAACTCATAAATTTAACATCTTGGCCTTCAATGTGTTGTGTTTATAAAATGGTAGCAAAACCGAAAGACACTCTTGTTTCTTTGTGATATTTTTAATTCCAATCAAAAAGAAAGTGAAGAAGAGACGAAATATTACAGCCCCATATTTCTTGAGACTGGTAAGACACCTAGAAACAGGTAAATAAAAGAGGACTTCCAAATGGTCTGAAAATAAACAACTTAACATAATGCACTCAGAACTAATACATGTTCCTGTAAAAAGTAGTTTAAGCATTCAACCTTATAAATGATGTAAATAATACAATTCAAATCCTGATTTAATAGAGTCCATTTTCCAAAATTTTAAATAATGGAAAGGTTTGTCACAACTTGTGTTTGTAAATAAATGGTATCATTCTATATTTAAAATGGTTAACTTTTAAAATGATGTAATGACTGATGGGATTTATTGTCATTTTATAATACACAGGGAGCCCTTTTGATGAGAAATAACGTTTGTTCTTTATCTTAAAAATAAAACACAAATATTCTTGGGTTTAAAGTCTAAAATTAGCTGGTTGTGACATTCATTCCTTTGATTGAATACCAAATGAGCAATCTTCTGAATAATACTCTTTCTATTTCACAGGTCGTCTCCTGCAAAGATGTTCAAAACCACCTTGTGTTCAAAGAAACTATACACCTTTACATATCTTTTTACACATATTTTTTATATGAATTGTTTACATATGCATGTATTTTGTTTTTGTTGTGCCGATGTATGATCCAAATAAAGGTACATCGCATTGAAAATTTGTTGTTTATATTATCTGTATCCCATAGCCGTCAGGTACATGTATTGAACATTATTATCGAAACTGCAGTACAAACTCCATCGGAGACGTTTTCCCCGGAATCACCACCAAAGGATGTTTCTTCCATTTCACACAGGCTGTTTGGCGCAAGGCACAGATCACACGTTTACAGATCCCCTACAGAGAAGATGACAACATGAAGAAACTGATAAGAAGAGCAGCCGTCCTACCCCTAGTTCCTCTAGACAGCATCGAAGACGTGTGGTTCCAAGCCCTGGAAGACCGCGATGAAGCCGACCTGACGGAAGTGACAGAGACCTTTACAGACTATGTGACAGAACAGTGGGTGAATGGTGACAGACTTATTTGGAATCACTTCGGAACCATTGGACCACGGACCAATAACAACTTAGAAGCATCGCACGGGAAGCTGAAGAGGATGGCCCTACACGCGCACCCAAACATCTACACTGTCATCAAGATCTTCAAGGACATCCAGAACGGCAAAGAAATTCTACAGATCCAGAAACAAGCAGGAGGAACCATTCGTCAACCGACAAAGAAGTACGCGAACATCAAGAGGAGACTGCAGACCCTGAAGGAGCGATACCAAGACGGGATCATTGACCTTATGACGTACGCAGATTCAGCATCGGAACTTCTTCATTTAGGACATTGACATAGTGACAGTGAAAGTGAACGGACATTAAGACAGACTCCGTGCCCGGAGGGCTTTATGATAGATTTGATCACGCCCCGATTGAAATTATCACCTCATAATATTCAAAGAATGGTTCCTTATTACTTATATTTATATAATTTTCAGCAGTTGTACGATTAAATATTAATATATTAATTATGCAAAACCGCTCGCGCCCCTAACAATACATCATTGGAAGTTATTGGGCTGTATAGTACAAAACCGATTCGTAGTGTTATCACAGACAAGGACACTGGAAAATGTAAATATTACTTCTTGAATTCAGAATATAAGATTCAATGTTGCATTCCTATGTAATAATCCCGACACCACTCGCTTTTAACTTGTACTTGTATTGCCTAAGTACCCGTTCCGCATTGTGTTTGGACATATTTTGAATAATGTCCGTATGTTGATTGTAATTTTGTTTAAAGTAATTAGATTTACAGTGAAATTACATTTCAATCTGTCATGTTAGACTTATATAGGTATTATAAATCGGTTATCATTGCTTTTCGTTAGTATGCAAACGTGTCCAGATCCGGCTTATTGTACAGCGACATTCTCACTGGACTTGTCTAGAGATCCTGGTGGAGTACTCGAGTGTTGACAACATTGATGTACAGCATCCTTCCTTTTCCTAAGGTCCTCGGTCTAAACTCACCACCACTTATTACGTGCAATCAATTAATTTCTCATTACTTGTGCCTAATTGGGGCATACTGTTTGTGCTTTTGGTATAATGTTTCACTATATGTATTTTTTTATAGCTGGTGATGTATTTTTCTGTAATTTAATGCTAGCAATTTTTCATGGTTTCTGACCCGCTCTTCTTCGCCTTGTTAGGAGAAAAACTCATCAGAAACCATTGGCTTGGGAAAATGGTACTTTTCATACTCGTATGAAACATCAAAGTAAAAAAATCAGTTTAGAATTATCAAGGTTTTTAGCTCCAAACCATTTAAATAACATCAAACCATACGTGCTGTATTTGATGTAATAGTATTGTACTAGTATTCAAAATTCTTAATCCATATTTAAAATGATAAATTTGTAAAAAGATTAATCCAAGAATTCTAAACACCATTAAAAGAACGCGATAGAGGTTAAAAATCAGACATGTATATGAATTTATTTTATATAAAAATATAATATAATAAATAATTTATTATTTTATTTTCAGATAGTGGAACATTTATACAAACCCAACTATAAACTGTATAATGGCACAAAATACAAACGAACAATACATGGTACAAATATATATATATAGAGAGAGAGAGAGAGAGAGAGAGAGAGAGAGAGAAATCAAAACTACGTGTGCCTTATTCAGACCTCTGGTGATTTTTGTTTGTTCAATCACTTTTGGGGTTCATGAACTAATACACATAAATAAGTCACATAAATAAAAATAAATAGTTCCTCCATTTCTCAGTTAGTTTTAAAACATCTTCTGTCACACCAAAACACATGCACCTTCCTCAAAGCTTCTAGTCGAGGTATGAAATGTTTATTTACAAATAAAATGAGACTAAAATGACTGCAGTGATGAAGTCAAGAAAAGAGTGGGTTCGAATTGCACAAAAATATAAATAGATACATATGTATAATATTCAGAATTGTGCAGAGGTATTGGGAGGGATCCAATTCTCAATGTGCTGTGATACTGATTGTATATTCACTGTATTGTACAGTGCTGTTATGAAGTTCTTTTTTTCTTTTCTCTTTTTGACTGATCCAATTTTTCGGCGCGGTTCTCGCTAGCTTTAACTCCTCCAACAACATCCTCTGCGGTTTTTCCACTCGGGATGCAGAATATTTCTATTTCTCAGATGGAAACTCATGGAGCTAATGGCCAAAAAGAAGCCCACAACGATTACACAGAGAATCACAATGTGGAGAGCAAGCTGCGTGTCCGGGTTGGTTCCACAACTATCGTTCTTGTTGCCGCATGCTACTACAGCTTGTATGGCGGCAGCTAGGGCGTATCCCATAGACATGACAATGATGCTGAACACGTAGTGTCCACTTAACTGCAACAACAACAAAATCAATTGATATAAAATATTTCAGCTATCCATTTTAAATTTTAAACTTTTTTCATAAGAAACTTTATTGATCCAAAAACTTAAGCACCAGCTGAGTTCAATGCCTTAGTCCTCTATTGCATCTTCTTTTACGAAACATTGATTCCATTGTTGGCTCTAAAATATTTCATGCTTAAAAAAACGAATGTTGGCTAAACATTTTACAATCCCATACAAAATTATCTTTCGCACTTCCACCCTGAGAAAAATGTCTGGATCTTCGCATGAATATTCGTTGCTATAGTAAAATGATAACACTTGTTCACAAGAATTTTACAAATAGTGAAACAATACCAGATTTCCCCGTTTCGTTTCATCCGTTGATTGACAAGCTAAAAGTCCTAATATTCCAAAGGTGATTTGCTAAAATGCAAAATATAAAAATATGAAAATAAGTATGAACTATAACATATCAAAATAATTTTTCATTAACTGAACATGTACCTTGACACTTACCATAAGTCCATACCAAATACCAACTGCCGAGGTAATAGGGTAACTGCCTCCTTCCAAAAATACAAACACAAGAATTCCGACGATTATGCTGACGACCCCAAGAAAGAGACCGATCACGGACATTATCCTGATGCTGGACAAAAGTCTTTCTTTCTCTGCAAAAACGAATAGCATGAATGTCACAAACACCAAAAAACTTACCAAAGCAAAGACCACAGCCCCTAATTGGAATTTTCTAGGGGTTTTTTGGTTTTTTGGGGGTTTTTTTATTGTTTTTGTGTTTTGTTTATTTTTACAATTTTTAGGTCACCTGAATCAATCGGATGACCTATTGCAATTGGTCTTCGTCCGTCGTCGTCGTGCGTCGTTCAATAACAATTTTATATTTTTAACTTCTTGAAAACCACAAGGCTAATTGTTACCATTTCTTGTGTGAAGCATCTCTAGGATACGCGTAGGAGGAATCTAAATTGTGAAATTTATGACCCTACCAACCTCGGGGCGTAATGGGTGGGGCCAAGTATGCAAAAAAGGCCAAATTTTCTACAATCTTCTTTTCTACACTACACATATGGGGAGAAACTAAATGCATGGTTTTAATGTACATAAAGGCCTCTACCAAATTTGTGGAAATCATGGCCCCTGGGTCAGGGGTTCGGGCCCTGGGTGGTGCCAATATTGCTTTATGGTTAAAATGTATTAAATCTTAGAAAATCTTTTCCTCTACTCCCATATGTATTTGAGAAAAACTGAATGCATGGTTATAATGTTCATGAAGTCTTCTACTGTGTCAGGGGTTCAGGCCTAGGACGAGGCTATTATGTCCATATAGTGAAAATGTATTAAATCTTAGAAAATCTTCTTTTCCACTTCTACAATTGAGAGAGATAAACTGAATGCATGGTTATGATGTTCACGAAGCCCTCTACCTAAATTGTGAAATTCTTGACTCTTGGGACAGGCCCTAGGGTGGGTCAATATGGCCACATAGTGAGAATGTATTGATTTTATAATATTTTCTTCTGCACTATCACAGTCGTGGGAGAAAAACTATAGTTTTAATCCGTATTTAAACCATATTTAACGGTTGTTAACTATAGTATACGATTGCTAACCTAAGTTTATCTATCTGTGAATAAATGTTAATAATAGATGTTGCTGATAAATGTAAACTATTAATGATTTACATTCGTTAACCATGATTAAGAGTTGTCAAAGTTTCACAAATCGTGAAACTATATTTATCAGATAAACTATGTTTTACAATCGCAAATGATTGTTTTCAGTGTTAATGTTTTCACTGTTTACGCTTCTAAAACAGATTATTGCGTTAACGTAAACAATTCCTATCTACCAAGTATTGTCACAAACCAAATAAAATTTAGGGAACTGTTGACAATATCGAACTTAAAAAAATTGAAAAAAAAATATGTATTCTTAATATATTCGATCAGTGCTTGCTATCTATTCAAGATATATTACTAATGTCAGAACTCTTTACACAATTGCGCTTAAAAATATAGTTCCATTTATGATCAGCAGATACAACATTACAACAAATGTTTAGAATATTGATGTATATGTAATATGTGAAAGAAAAGTAAGTTAAAGTAAAATTATTTTTAAAAATCACCCTTTCCCAAGAAATGTAAATGTGAAGTATTCATATTCCTACGCTAGCTGCCTCCTCAGTCTTTTTCACAATCTTATAGGTTATTCTTCGATTGACAATTTTTTCACTAATGAATATTGCTTAAATTATTACAATAATTATGTTACTTTCATGATTATTGTTCGTTAGGTATCACACAATCTCTTTTAATTATTTATTGTGCATGAGTGTGTGTTTTTCTTTTCTTTTCTTTTAATAACAGAATGGTTATGCAACACCCGCACCATATTTCGGATTGTACTCGTGTATACTCTGTTTAAGCACAGATGTGTGTACTGTTTTGCTGGTGACGCAAGACTGGTGGCAGTACTTTCTACGGACATGAAGAACTATATACGCCAGTTTCTTAACAAGTTCAGTTATTTTAACTTAGAGATCGGCTGAGCACAGTGAAAATTCGAAGTAATTTAAAAGTCGAATATCTTGGATATGTATGGAACGCCATCGCTGCCTTATAGCATAAAACTATAGATACATTATGTCAAATTATTATTACATGATGTCAAAGTCCATTACGTGGTGTGAATATATCTTTACACTTGGTCAAATCTTTATTACGTGATGTCAAAAGCACATTAGGTGAAGTAAACATGTCTTTATATGATGTCAACTTTTTACGTTGTGATGTAAAATCATCCTTACGTTATGTCAACATTTTATAACGTGATGTAAATTTATCCTTACATTATGCCAATATTGTAGAACTCAAAGTCAATACATAATGGCATTATGTCGACATTGTATTGCATGGGGCACATGTATCCTTACATTATGTCAATACTGCATTACATAATGCAAATCAATACTCACATTATGCCAATATTTTATTACATGATATCAATATATTTTTACATTTTATCAACACTTCATTACATGGTGTAAATATTATTGTTTTCTTATGTCAACCCTTTACAACTTGATGTCATAAGTTTATTACGTTATGTCTAAACTTAATAACGTGATGTGAATAAGCCTCGCTATAGGTCAATTTCTCTATTCCATGATGTAAACACTCCATTACTTTATGTTGAAACATCGTTTCGTTATGCGAATACGATACCCTCGGCCTTTATCTATACATAGAAACGGTAACTGATTTACCCAAATGTATCCAGGGGCTATTGGTACTCAGTGGAACGGAACGGAACCAGTAAAGGGTCACCCAATGGGGAAATAGAAATTTTAAAAAATGAGCATTTTTTAAAATTCATTACATTTCAAAATAAGATTGATCTTTAATTTTAATGTTTAAATTCGTTAACGCTGTTTAAAGAAAAATATACTTATATCACTTACTACTCTAATATTAACACATTACAGTACTTTCACGGCAGAACTTACTAGCTGGTTTAAGCTAGCAAAAGTATATTCTATATTAGTTAGAGCTTTAAAACAAACCAAACACATTCCCAAGTATACTCATTCTTAAAATTACAATGTCAGCAGTACTTGTATTGATTTATTTTTAAAGTTCTGGTTCCGTTCCGCAAAATCTCATTACCCGTGTGGATATTGGTATTCAACGGAACAGAACGGAACATTCTCAGCCTATTTTCACGCCGATTCTATACTGATCGACGAAAATATTTGTATCATGATCAAAATTGTTTACAATTCATCAACTCTCGTGCAGTCGAATTATTTCATTTAATTAAAAATTAGATACATGTATGAGGCAAACGCGGAGACTGTGCCGATTCTACCAATAGTGTTTGCCTTTCTGAATAATAAATTCTAGAATCGGCGAATACAGTTCTAGTTCCCCTCTCTTTTTTATGTGCGTTTTATTATGACATAGGCCTATTTCTGATTTATACCCTCTGTCCGAAAAATTACCTAAAACAAACTTTTCATAAAAACCAAACCCATCTATATCAAGATGGAGATGGCCTTTAAAGGGGTTAAAGATCTATTGTTATTTATCTGTAGATTTTATTTCATATTAAGTTATCAAGTGCCCTCTTGATTAAAAGGGAGAAAATTCATTCGTAGAACGTAGCGTACCCCCTCCCCAAACATTACCCCCCCCCCCCCCTGAAAAAAAAATCATTTTATTAGCATAATAATTTTGTAGCAGAACGGCCATACCCAGTGAGGGTCAATGTCCTTAATTTAAGATACCAATAGCAACGTATATTTTAACTACTAAATACTTTTGAGACTAAATTTTAGAAAATTAAATATGTACTGAGTGTCCACGACACGTCACGACATACAGGCTTTGGAACGATAAAGAACCCTGACTGCTAAATGACTGAGTGTGTAGTAACGAACTTAATTTGAATACTCTTGAAGTAAAAAAAAGTATATAAATCAAAAATAAAATTTTAAATTTAAAAACAACAATAAAGGGGTTAAGATTTTAGATTTTATTTCATTTTAAGTATTCAAGGGCCGGTGAGAGAGAGGACTTGCATTTTAAGTCTTTTTTTTATAACCTAGGTCTGTTTAAACTAAAAGTTCACTCTTGGGAAATTAAATTGTCAGCAACTTAAGTCCTTTACAGCTTTCAGAAAAGCATCCGTATATAGATTTTTATTCTAGTATGATTAAACCACTGCTTCTTATTTATCTACTGTTTTTTGGGGTTTTTTTCTGGGCCCATTTGGGTAAATCGGCGTACCCTTTCTATGTACATGTATATCTCATGTTGTAAATGTATATAAAGGCCGAGGATATTCGTGTTTGTATATAACGGAATGATGTTTCGACTTAAAGTAATGGAACGTGTACATCACGGAATAGAGAATCGGCCTAATGTGAAGATTTATTCACATCACGTAATAAAGTTTAGACAAAATGTCAAGATATTTTCGCATCACGTAATGTACTTTTGACATCAAGTTATAAAGTGTTGACATAATGAAAGGATGTGTTGACACCATGTATTAAAGTGTTGATAAAATGTAAGGATATATTGATAGCATGTAATAAAATGTTGACATAATGTAAGGATAGAATCGCGATATGTACTGCAGTGTTCATATAATATAAGGATATATTGATAGCATGTAATAAAATGTTGACATAATGTAAGGATACATTTGCCCCATGTATAACAGTGTCGAAATAATGTCATGATGTATTGACCTTCAGTTGTACAATGTTGGCATAAAGTAAGGATGATTTTACATCACAACGTAAAAAGTTGACATCGTGTAAAGACACTTTACTTCACCTAATGTGCTTCTGATATCACGTAATAAAGATTTGACCAAGTGTAAAGATATATTCACACCACGTAAATGACCTTGACATCATGTAATGATAATTTGACATAATGTATCCATAGTTTTATGCTATAAGGCAGCGATGGCGTTCCATAGATATGGGGTAACCCATATCTATTCTTGTTATTTTGAACATCCAGGAGCAAGTCTGCTGTCTATTCTCTTTTGAGAAGTGGACAGGCATAGCCTACATCCACGTGGATGTAGGCTATGCCTGTCCACTTCTCAAAAGAGAATAGTCTGCTGTCCAGCCTAAATTATTTAGTATTTATTATTATTACATGTATTTACGTATTTAATACCAATTAAACTCTGTATTCTACATGATCAACCACTTTTTTCTACCCCTTTTTGTATTAATACTTTTTTTCAGTCTTACTTGTGTTTATTGACACATGTATTACTATACGTTGTATTATGGTGTTAAATGTAGTTAGACCCTTGACATTACAATTTTGCGCAAATAACAATTTTGTATCTAAATTTAAACCTAGTTTATCGACTATGAAACTACGTTAAAGAGGCTCGGTGGTCATCAAATTATTGGTTGTAAATTATAGCCGGTTTACGAATACTAATCTAATTTTAAATGCCTGTAAATAAACGCTAACAATTAACATATTTTGCTGATAAATATAGATATAGATTTGTAAACTAGCTATAATTATCTAACTTATACATTCGTGAATTATAGTTAAAGTTATCAATCATAGTTTTACAAATCGTGAAACTATATTTATTAGATAAACTACTAATATGTTTTGCAATCGCAAAATAATACGGTACAGTAGTTTACTGCCCGTTAACTACATGTATACAGTTTACAACCGATAAACATACACATGCAGTTTATCGACTGTGCAACTGTTAGCTCATTTTGGGAATTTGGCGTGCCATAGATATCTCCTATTTCCACCTATTATGGTTGTGTCCATATCACATTGCTGTATAATATGACCTCATTTTAGCCACACATATCTCAGTTGCTTGATATCTCAACAAGAGATATAACAATAACATAACATCAATGTTCAATATAATGATTTGTATATATTCTTATTTACCTTGAATGTCCGTTTTCTCTGCATGATTCTCCATAATTATTTCAGAGAAAGAGGGGGAGAGTTAAACGTTGCGATGGTCTCGGGTAAACCTCTTAAATGCAAACGGAGTAGCCTGAATATTGACCTTTAAACCTCGACGATTCTAAATTTTCATTGGCTGATACAATACTGTACCTTGTTAGAACGATTAAAACCAGGCCACACCTTTGTTTACATACCCTTATTGCGCAAAAGAAGTAAGATGCATATTTCGTAATCATTTAGGTCTATTTTAATATTTATAAATGAATGAAAAGTCGCGTTGAACCTAGTTACCTATGGGGCGCAGTTTTAATATTTTTGAGGTATTTTCTGATATCAGAAAATGATTTTTTGATATCAATAAATCGAATTCTTGATATCAGAAAATACGATCCATTTTTTGATATCAAAATCGATTTTTTGATATCAAAAAATCATTTTCTGATATCAGAAATTCAAACTGATTTTTTTTATATCAAGAATTATATTTTCCGATTTGCATTTTAATATTTGTTGTTTTTTATTTGAATATTTATTTCAGGTAAAAATTTATTAAGTGTTCTTGATAATTCTGGTCTTATGTATTGAAAGCGCTAACTGCACGCCAGTATAATTCCTTTATATTATGCGACGCCATCATTTTTTAAGGAAATCCATTCAATATTCACAGCGAATCACAAAGAAAGCAGTGCTAATCATTGTATATGTGGACAAACTTGACAAAATGAAATCAGGTTTAAAATTATGCATACATTATTATTCTTAACAGGCATCTACAGGTTAGAAACACAGTTTCTTACTTACAAATTACAAAAGTTGCATCACAGGGAGCATTCATTAAGTTGATAGTAATTTTATGTGGGTCTTATTTTCTGATATCAAAAAATCGATTTTCTGATATCAAAAAATACAAATGATTTTTTTATATCAATAAATGATTTTCTGATATCAAGAATTCGATTTTTTTTTATATCAAAAAATGATTTTCTGATATCAAGAATTCAATTTTTTAATATCAAAAAATTAACTTTAATTCTTGATATCAAAAAATCTATTTTGTGATATCAGAAAATATGGGGCGCCGTTTTAATATTTTTGAGGTATTTTCTGATATCAGAAATTGATTTTTTGATATCAAATATTCGAATTTCTGATATCAGAAAATGAATTTTTGATATCAGAAATTCAAATTCTTGATATCAGAAAATACGATCCATTTTTTGATATCAAAAAATCGATTTTGTGATATCAAAAAATCATTTTCTTATATCAGAAAAATTGATTTTTTGATATCAGAAAACGATTTTTTGATATCAGAAATTCAAACTGATTTTTTGATATCAAGAGTTATATTTCCTGATATCAAAAATTCAAATAAAATGGCGAAAAAATTTCACATATTTAATGAATACTCCCTTGACCCCAAATTAAATTGCTGAACTACAGAGCCCGATTTGCATTTTAATATTTGTTGTTTTTTATTTGAATATTTATTTCAGGTAAAAATTTATTAAGTGTTCTTGATAATTCTGGTCTTATGTATGGAAAGCGCTAACTGTACGCCAGTATAATTCCTTTATATTATGCGACGCCATCATTTTTTAAGGAATTCCATTCAATATTCACAGCGAATCGCAAAGAAAGCAGTGCTAATCATTGTATATGTGGACAAACTTGCCATAATGAAATCAGGTTTAAAATTAGGCATACATTATTATTCTTAACAGGCATCTACAGGTTTGAAAGACAATTTCTTACAAATTACAAAAGTTGCATCACATTCATTAAGTTGATAGTAATTTTATGTAGGTCTTATTTTCTGATATCAAAAAATCGATTTTCTGATATCAGAAAATACAAATGATTTTTTGATATCAAAAAATGATTTTCTGATATCAAGAATTCAATTTTTTGATATCAAAAAAATCAGCTCTAATTCTTGATATCAAAAAATCTATTTTGTGATATTTTTTGATATCAAGAATTCGAATTTGTGATATCAAAAAATGATTTTCTGATATCACAAAATAGATTTTTTGATATCAAGAATTATTTTTTGATATCAAAGAACTCGAATTATTGATATCAAATAATTATTTTTTGATATCAGAAAATACCTCAAAAATATTAAAACGGCGCCTCATACGTACCGCGCTTAATGAAGCAATAAGATTCTATAGTATAGTGTACACTGTATATACACATATATACATATGCAGCTCCTGGGTGCTGAACTCCCAAATGATTTAAGGGTCACCGACACCCTTCGGAAAAGTCAAGCACGTAGCGTAAGGGAGGGCCAGGGGGCTTGTCCCCTTTTTCTGGCACCAAACATTTTTTCTAAAATTTACAAATAAACAAGAATAGATATGGGTTACCCCATATCCAGGATATTTGACTTTTAAATTACTTGAATTTTCACTGTGCTCAGCCTTTCGTTAGGTTAAAATCACTGAACTAGTTTTTAAAAAATGGCGTATATAGTTCTTCATGTCCGGCCACCAGCAAAGAGGGCACACATCGTTAAACAGAGTCTACACAAGTGCGATCAGAAATACAGTGCGGGTGTTGCATAACCATTCCGTTATTCAAAAAAAGGAAAAAGTTAACACACTCATACTCAATAAATAATTAAAAGAAATTGTGTGATAACTAACGAACAATAAACACGAAAGTAAAATAATTATTGTAATAATACAAACAATGTTCATTAGTGAAAAAATTGTCAATCGAAGAATAACTTATATTTTTATGAAAAAGACTGAGGAAGCAGTTTGTTAGCGTAGGAATATGAATACTTCACATTTACATTTCTTGGGGAAAAGTGTTTTTTAAAAATAATTTTTACTTTAATCTTGATTTCTTCCACGTATTACATATACATCGATATTCTAAACATTTGTTGTAATGTCGTATCTGCTGATCATGAATGGAACTATATTTTTCAGCGCAATTGTGTAAAGAGTACCTGACTATAGTAATATATCTTGAATAGATAGTAAGCACTGATCGAATATATTAATAAGTGAATATAAACACAGAGTCCCCACCCCCAACACATTTTTGGATCATGTAAAAAATGGAAGGGAAAGGAAGGAAATAAAGAGTGACATTAAAGAAAGCTATAGGTTCACTATATATGCTATTTCTAACGGAACACCTTGAAACGATTTTAATGGGTAAGGTTTTTCGTTTACATGGAAAAATGATATCTAACTTGTAATGAATTAAATATCCTTTCCATTCAGAAACTGATGACCAGATAGCAGCAGATCTGTAGCTCCCGGTCTGAAAAAAAATCGGAAGGACGACATGGGAGATACGTGTTAAAAAGTTGCAATTTACGGCGCACAAAAATCGCGCTAGTTTTGGGTTGATTAACCTTATTTCCACACAAATTCTGTGGAAAATATTGGTACCATTAAATTCTTCTGGAAATTTACTACTGATATCGTCACTTTACTTGCACCAGACTACCTTTTAAACACGCTCACCGACCTCGGAAAATAAAGTATGTTAAATTCACATGCAGACCGAGAGTCGCAATTTTGACGTAAACAAACTGCACAATTTCGCTTTACGCGGCTGGTGCTAGTTTTTTAAAAAGTATATCAGAGGCAAGTAAAGGGAAGATATACGAAGGGAAATGTCCAAATGTCCGAGGAATTTTTGGAATCAAATATTTTTACAGAATTTGTTCGGAAACATGGTTTATCAGTTCAAAACTAGCGCAAATGTTTGTGCGCCATAAATAGCAACTTTTTAACACTTACGGAACTGGAGTTCATAGGTCATACATCCATTTTTTTTTGACTGGGGGCTAAAGACCTGCAGCTAATGACCAGAGTACGTTAATGTCTAAATTAAGCAACAGTCCGTAGTCGGCATATCTCTCTCCTACAAAAAAGGGAGGAATAATTACATGTATATATTGGCATTGGTTTGCGACGATGACGGTAGCTCAGGCGACATTGCATGTTATATGTATACGTGTATGTTAGGCTAAAACGCACGGTTGCAAGCTGTTTCACAATGACGAAAATAACTGCTATATTCATGATGAATTGTACGCTTATTACTAGTATTTGGATGACCTGTTTATAAAATGGTTTTTGGTCATTGATCGTTTTTACGTTTTAACTCTACAAACGACCGTTCTAATTATTTGTGTGATTGCGACTCGAAATCCGTTAGTTTCTTTTTCTGCTTTGATATACTAGTATATCTGTCAGATTTTCACTTGCAAATACATTCTAAGCGATCCCCATCTAGAATGACATATCAAAAAATGTCAATGTACCGGGTATTTTAATACACTGATATAGCTTGAGAGTGGTCATGATTTTGCACGCGATCTGGTATTGCACAAATATTGCACAAACTCTTTAGATGTTTGTTTATTTTAAAGCAATCTCAAATCTGAACACGTAACCAAACGCTAATGAGATTGTTTACATCTCAAACGGTTCCACTCTAACTTAGAGCAATAGGATGGATATCATTTCAAAGGACTGTTTGACCTTAACATACTTTTCAAATTAAAACATATTTGTCGTTCTGATTAAAAAAAAAACTTCTTCACGACTTCTATATCACACGCTATTTCCTTGATTGTTATGGGAGTGAAGTCAAGACTGAATGGATCAATGGCTTAACAATGTAGGTATAAAGAGGTTTAGGATGGACAACATTAAATCATTGAATTAAAGATTGTTACGGGGTTCATTCTATTAATAAATACAAATTATAAAAATACCAACTAAAACTCTGATATTTTATCTAAGTTAAAGACAGTTAATATTCTTTGACACTCGGTCAAAACATTTAAGCCCTAAGAGAAAGACAGCCTGAGATTAAGATCTAGACACCCATAGTTTTGTACACCATTAATTGTCATTTTGTTTTATTTCAAATAATTCTAATGTATGCATCACAATTTGGCGATTTTCGAGAACAATGTACATACATGTATCTAACTCTTGTTAAAAAAAAATCTCATTAAACGACAGGGATTGCCTATTATAAAGAGGGAACGAGAGGGACTCTACATCTAGCATTGTATAAAATAGACCGATTATCAATGCTTTATTACATCATGTTTAGGAAGCGGCTGCTTCGTAAGACCTACCTGTTGGGTTAAAAGAGCTTGACTCTAGTTTTCTCTTAATTGTTCTTTTATGTTTAAAATGGAACGTGAGCAAAGATATAGACAAGTGCTCATAACCTCTGGATGATTTTGTTACATTGAAAACTTATTTCTGAAAATTAAAACTTAAATTAATGTCGGTAATGTTTTCACTTTTTCATCTGCATTGCCAAACCTCAGTTCCAAGATTCTACTTCCACCACTTAAAATTTCGATAATCATTTAAACCTTTGTGTCCAAACTACGTACATCCTCTAAAATAAAAATAAAAAGTCAAGATTTTCTGTTTTGTAACGCCATCTTAGCCCCCTTAGGCTCTACCGCTTCAGGTTTCAATACACAGCCAAAAATAAAAAGTCTACGGAGATTTTGCATAAAAGAACCCGGATGATAACGTTGATTTGTGCGCGGTATTCAGAATAACTTCCGAATGAAGAAAAAATTGTCAACATTTCCCCTTATAAATTTTCTTAAGACATCTGTTTTCGTTTCTGTTAAATTTTCAGAGTGAAAAATGATAATGAGTTGTGATGAAGTGTAATGTTGGGCTAAGTTGTGTTCCATACATCTATATTGAGAGTGTTCGTAGTAGGGCTATTTTTAGCATAACCGGTTTGGTCAGGTAGAGAGTCGTGGCTGCTCGTCCAGTGTGCGGACACGTTGCTGAATTTGTCCTACTCCTGTTTGTTATTAATGGCGAATTCCAGAAGTTAGTCTGGTAGACTGGTAGCCAGAAATACAGGAAATCTGTCTGAGCATTTGTTTTTCTCCACCCGCTAAGTTTTTGTATAAACTTATATGTATGGGGGTGTGGTATTTTGTTATCTTCGTTTGTATCAGTCAATGCCTATAGGTTTTAGACCAGGTAATTATTGTTTCAGTGCAGGAGGGGTTGTATCTTAAGCCAGGTGTAATTGTGAACGTCAGTTGAAAGCTGGGCGTAGTACATGTTGGTCAGGACTGGGACCGAGATACATTGACGGAGCAGGGCGTGACGCAAGTGCATGAGACGTACGGAAGCTCGCGGCTGATTGACGTTAATGGTCTGGAGGCGTGTGCATGGATAGTCGTGCAATGAGAGACCTTCGAGTCCGGGACTGGAGACAGGGCACTTTGTTTACGAGTTTTGCGTGGTATGGAGACCCAGTGTTGACTGTTTTAGTGTCGCTAAGGCATCTATTTATAGCTAAACTTTCAGCTCAATTTAATAAAATAAATTTTATTAAATAAGCTAGAGATAACAGTAAATTATTCAATTACAGCCAACATTTCAATTGAAATTACATGCGAAATTACATATACAAGTATTGAAAATTTTGATTTGTTGGTTTATTGCTTTACATACTAATATAGCTACATGTATATTTAGCTGGTGTTTAAAGCCCTTATTTGTTTTCTAGAGATACTGACAATTAAATGTGTGTTAAAATTACTTCACTGTTGGTTTATTGTCAGTGTTATTTGATTTATAATTCAAATATATATTTTCTTTCTTAGTGAGAGTGAGGGTGTGTGTTGTGTGTGTGATTAATTTCATATATTTTTCTTTTTTTGATAAATGAATTCATTTTGTTTTGTTAATTTTGCTGTTTGCTGCTCTTGCTATCACCGTCACAACATCCAAAAAGAACTTCATTACATAAGTCAATGAAGATATTTTTACCTTTCATCGATTTCAATTTTACTTATGTAATTCACAGATATGTGCAAAGTATTTGCATTAAAAATCGTCCAATATGACGGAAACAATAACTTGGGATAGACTATATAGTTATTCCGGTTTGGTTTAGTATCCGGTCGGCCGAGAGTGTGAGGAGACGCAGAAGCCTTTGTTCTAGCCATTCAGCAGGTAATGCCATGTGACCTTGTTCTTGACACGGAATTGACATGACCTTGGAGGAGGGTTTCCAGAGCAACAATCAGCATCAAGAAGTATAACTAAGAAGTATCAACCACTGTATGGAGCGCTGATCGGAAAACCGGTTGATTTTTTTTTCTTAATTTTTTTTTTGTGATCACTGGCTGTATACTTTTAGACGGTTTTCTCGAACAGTTTGAACTTTTGGGAAAAAATAGTCACTTTTAGGTTCTTTTAAAACTTTTTAAAACTCGTTGAATCTGATTAATTTGATTCAAGCATATTTTATTGAACAAATATAATACAACTGGGGCTTGGCCCAAGTTCAGATACTTAGACTATTATATCTCCCTATACAAATACAATTGTGTTATACAATAAAGTAATTGATAAACACCATGCACATATATAAATAGGTCAGCGAAAGTTATTATTTAGGCAGTAATATATGCACTTCTCAACAATAGCAGAGTTAAAATAAAAACAATATTGATTGAAATCAACTACCCGTGACGAGATAATAAATTCGCGTTTTTCAGCACGTGCTTCATATTAATGACAACTTTGGTCGTTGGAAATGCATGTCTCAAATGAAAAACACTTAAAATGTACAGAATTATCATTTAGGAACAAACCAGAGCCGCTGGAATGTTGGCGTCTGAATTGTTCTTACGACCGGTTGTAATCACTTTAAAGCTATTGTTCGTCTGATTTAAGGAATAAGGAATCTTTCTTTGAGTATTATGAGGTGATAATTTCGGTCGGGGCGTGATCAAATCCAATATAAAGCCCCAAGGGCTTTATGATAGATTTGATCACGCCCCAACCGAAATTATCACCTCATAATATTCAAAGAATAATTCCTTTATTATTACTTATATTTATATAATTTTCAGCAGTTGTACGATCAAATATAATATTGATTATGCAAACCCGCTTGCGCCCCCCCCCCCCCCCCCCAACAATACGTCATTTGAATTTATTGGGTTGTATAGTACAAAATCGATTCTAGTGTTATTACAGACAGAGACACTGGAAAATGTAAATACATTGTTTTAAATCATTGGCAATCAGTATAAAAATGTTATTTTTACCATTATTTTTCAATGCTTTAAGTGCATCGTCATTTCCATCGACAACAATTCGAAAGCTCTTCGGGAAACTCAACCAAACTGGGAGTTTCTATGATATCCAGCTGGATATCGTAAGCCCAGGCATCGGGATAACAAAGCATTTTTAGATTAAGTCCAAATTTCAATCATTCATATAATTAAAATATTAAGTTACGCTTCAATGGAAATCTGTGACGTTCAATTTCAATAACATGTCTGATGTTTAGCATGAAATATTTAGGCTACGAATACCTACGTAGTGGCTATATACCTAGCAGCTACGCTGTTGAACGCAGCCCTGATCACGGCGTATGAACACAAGTGAACGTCATCGCGCGTTTTGAATAGATTTAAAATGAAACATTCAAACTTACATAACCAATTTGATATATATACTTAAGAAAAGTAATCGTTAAACAGTGTTGAATCATATCTATTCGTTATTAAAAAAGAGTTTTATCAACAAAGTTTATGGCACTATATTTTTAGCAGGGGAAGCAAACTAAATACATGTTTTATGGCTGTTCCATCTATTATTCATATCCCTGGCAAAGAGCGTATATCAAGCTTTGAGGCAGCGGCACTCAAATATTTTTTACAACTAAATAAACTTACAAAAATAAGCATGTTTATTTTTGGATATCGTTGGTCCTATAACACACCAGGCCGTCCAGACAAATTATCATACCGCGCTTTAGCGCGGGGTATTCAATTTGTCTGCACTGCCTGGTGTGTTGAGTTGTGTGACTTGACATTTCTCGGTTAGGTTTTTGCAATAGCTCTATCCACAAATTGTTTCTAGTACTTTTTCTCTTCCATGGGCACAATAGCCTCCATGTGTCCATAGTGGGAATCAAAGTAAATGTTCAGCTGAAAACCGCTCGTAAACAGGCACTGTCCGCCATATTTCTCTTCTATCACCGTTATCCCTACAACCCCTGTATAAGCCACAGACCAGTTTACAGTATTTAGCTGTAGAGGTCTCACCTGTGTGGTGGACGTATATCTTGTTTCGCGGTGTTACTTGGTCGCAATGAAATTATTAAAATTTCGCACTTTTTTTTCAAGCCAGGAGAATACTTTACTCTTTAAAAAATGCATTATTTACAAACAGAATATGCATATAAAATAATAAATGCATAAAATCCAAAGACCACAAAAGAATACTACAACGAGTTTCGGGTGTTCAATCGGGTGTAACGAAATCGAAAGATTTATATACCTGTGTGACGGTGCCTATTTACTAGCGTGTTCAGCTCTAACATTACTTAGTACTTGTGGCTTACGGGGATAAAGGTTTGGATTTTTCTTAACATAGTCATGTCGTCACATTTTTATTTATGCAAATTCGAGCACCATAACATATCTCAAATCTTTTAAAAAGGCTGAAAGAAAATTTCCAATAGTCCTTCAAGTTTTGTCGCTTTGCATTTTCAACAACAAAAAATACAAAACAAAAGATGCAATAAAATTGTTCAGATTAATTTATTTGAAAAGAGGAAACTGAAATCTTGTTGCATTTATCTCACATGAAATATGGGAAAGATGCCAAAGACTCAGCCTCCACTTTCTGACCAGTATTACAATAAGTGCAGGTGTTTCCATTGAGTGCATAACTCTTGTCAATCATTCTAAGAACACATGAATTTGAAGTTCCTCATAAACTAAAAACCATAGGGCGATCCAACTAAAGCCTCAGCCACTGGAGAAGTGCCAAAGATTTCATCCGCAAAATCATGGGCTTCATCCACCAAATGACCAGTCATCATGAACGGGATCTTCTGGATGTAGCTGCTCTTTCGCACTCTCTCTGGGTAAACCACATTCCTGTAAAATAAAATTTGTTTGCATGAAGTAATAGTGAATATGAAAAAAAAAAAATTTATTTCCAAGTTTTGCCAATAGAACAAAGTAATTATGAATGTTTTCTATACTCACCACTGAGCTTGTTCACAAAAGTAGTACTTCTGTGGGGGAGGCATGCCGTTGAAGGTCGAGGCTGCAGACATGGTGTATGCACCCATGTCCCTGAAGAAGAGCCAGTGTCCCACCCGGAGCTCGGGGAGGGGGCAGTCCTCCAAAATACAGTCCAGTCCATCACAGGTTGGTCCCCACACACTGCTACTGTAACTTGGTTCGTCACTTTCCTATTTGTAATAATGAAAAAAAGAGCTTGGATTTGGTTCATTGAAATAACTCAATTTTTTCCGTTTTACATGAAAGAAAAAGGTCATTTTCTATCTTTTTCAACAAATATTATTCATTTACAAATTACATTACATATTAATATATGATTTTACAAAAAACATGTCTGGGTTCTTTATTATCTAAAATTTTACTGGCACAAAATGCAGAATAGTAATTTTGGAGATAAAGGGGAATATATTCACTTTTTTTCAATGCACATTATTATAATTTATTTCACTGTCATTTTTTCATAATTACTCAAGACCTCCTAGCATACCCTGGTGATTGTATATGTAGTTCATGTAGTATATGAGTTTATGTATAATATTTCTACTATGGTGTTAAAAGCAAATTATTATTTAATCAATGAATTTGTAAAATCAACTTTCTTTACCTGAAGAGTGCTAACTTCCACCTTAGCATGATCGAACAGCAGGCAGTTAAAAGAGCCGTACACACCATCATTTACGTAGTACATCATGACAGGTCCTTGGGTGTCCATAGGGTCATTATCTACAATAACACAGAAAACGTCTTTTACTAACATTTTCTTTACATCTATTTCAATGGTTGGTTGCATTATTCTGAATATTTTCTTAAAATAGTTAGCTTGGACTGCTATTCCAAATCATGAGCTATTTATAGTGTGCAACTTTATTTCTGTATTATTACCAAGTACTAGAATGTCAGTCAATGTCAATATCATCTTGGTAGAACAAAGCAAGCACTAAATTCTATACCACTGGTGGTCTATCTGACACGAAATCTGGTTTCTTTCTTCTGTCTTACCATTGGTCTTCTCCTTGGTCACAACTCTCTTGGCAATGATGTTGACAGTTAGGGTGAAGGCTGATGCTACAAAGTATCTTCCTGGTTCTGCAATGATCTCAACCCCCTCTGAAGCTGGGAAGAATCGGTCCAAGGCCTCATTGACAACACTGGCAATCTACAGCATTGACAAATTGTACATGTATTGTATGTGCAAATCACGAAGTACCTGGTACTTAAAAAACTGTCATATTCTAAAATTGTCTAGTTTGCATCAAATTTTCAAAAAATAATTCAAACTGAATATTCAATCTATCTTAAAACACCATCAGACAGTTTTTTCTTTATGTTCAATAAAAAATAATTCATATCTTAAAAATTCTTAAAAAATAATCATCCAAAATCAAATAATGCTAAATGAGAAGTATACACACTGCACTAAATGGAATTGGAGCTGATTGTTGTCCTGGAAACCCTCCTCCAATGTCAAGCAAGGTCATGTCAAATCCCATGTCAATGCCAAGGTCAAAAACAGTGCGTGCCTGCTGAATGGCCACAGCAAAGGCTTCTGCCTCCTCACACCCACTGCCCACATGGAAACTGAAACAAAAATCACAATTTTATCATCACAAAACAAATTAAAATCTAATTTAATTGCTATTCCTCTTTCTTGTCTGATCCTCAGTTTATTATTTCTGTTTACTCTATAGATTTTCAAACTTTAATCTTTAATAACCTTATTTGCAAATTTGAGGTACAAAGTCTCTATAATAAGATTTATAAATTTTTGTTTGTAGTCAACTCAAAAGGCAATTACCAAATATTTTTTTTAAATTATGTGCACTGGTATCATAATTTAGATTTATTTTTGAAAATAACCATCAGTTAGGCAAATAAATACAACTCTAGTTTTTATGGCAAAAAATAAGTTTCTTTTTTTTTGAAAACGAGAATAACTCTATTTCAGTTTCCACTTTAAACAGAAAATTGAGTTACTTCCCTGCCAATGAGCCAATACAATCCACAGCATTCAACCTAATGTTTTGACACTTTAAAATCTAGATATTGATTTTTAGCCATAAAGCACAATTTCACATCATTTTCTTGAAGTATGAGCCTTTACCCAGATATTTCTAAAAAGCTTGAATTTCCATTAGTCAAATTCTGACAAAGATACTATAGTACAAACTGACCTGATTCCCATGACATTGAGTCCAAGGTTGCGAGCCACCTCCAGCAGGGTGCAGGCTTTGTCAGGGTGGCACCCATACTTGTTCCCTAACTCACATTGCACCTTAAAGTTGGATGGAGGGAGGATTCTAAGCACCAACCTAATCAATGGAAGAAGGAGACTTAACTTTATACTGGGAAAACTTGTTGGATATGCGTTTAGAGACAGTTAACCTTTGGAGAAAATATTGATTTGTATATGTTCCAAATCATACTACATATGTATTATGATGCATTTAAAATTAAATTCTTACCATCATAACACTATTTGATATTATTGCAAGGAGAAAGGACACTCTTTAGATTCTACCTTTACCAAATATTGAGATTTCCACACAATAAGAAGAAACTAATTCAAACATATATATTTTCCAAAAATTATCCAAGCAAAGACCAAGGATGAAGATTATGCTCTTTTTTTGGCTTACTTGGCTTCTGGAAATAAAGCTTTGACTTTATGCAACTCATCCTCATTGTCAAAAGTCATCATCTCGACGTTCTTCTTGGCGGCATATTTGATGAAAGAGTTCTGTTTGCATGGATTGGCATAGATGATTCTGGAGGGATCAACTCCCAAATCCAATACTTTCATGATTTCTGCCTATAATATGGAGAAAGAAAATATAAATTTCATGAGTCCTAAACTATATCATTAAGTGAAATTTGAGTTCAAATAAAATGTTTGTGCTTAACAGGCAATATAACACATTTAAAGGAGAAAAGAAATTCTAATAATTCCTCAGAAATTCTTTGACAGCTATTTTTCTCATGGTATCAGAAAATATTGATACAGCAGTATCAAAACAACCATGTCAGTTCATAAACTAGATCACCCACCTTGCTTGCACAGTCGAAATTGGTTCCAATATCAGCCAACAGCTTCAGGACAGCATAGTCATCATTGCACTTAACAGCTGAAATAAATACACAAATGGTGCACAATTAAATTTCTCTCAGATATTTTTCGGCATTAAAAAACTATATAAATAAAGTTGACCAACAAGAAAATTTACCATAGAAGGGCATAACCCTTGGCAGTGTATCTTTCCAGACTTGATACTTCGTGACGATGTCCCCAAGGTCACCAATAAAGAAAGCCTCCTCTCTGACCTGGAATTATTTGAATGAACAAATCAATTAATGCTACTTTCGAAACTAAAGAATAAAATTATCATTTTAACTTTACAAATATCTGGAGTACTGCGTATTTCATTTCCATATCCATATAATGGATATTCTAAAAAAAATGAACTAAACAATGGGATTTGCATTTTACGGTGCCTAGAAAAATATAATTCAATACACAGCCAAAAATTAACACAAAAGCAATAACAGGGCAAAAATATCCAAAATTACATTTATATGCTCATTTATTTCGTCAAATCTCTGACTCAGACAAATAAATGCCAGCCAGAGTCTTTATCAATAATGCATGGATTTAAACGTAACAGAAAAGCTGCCTCACTTGAAAACAACGAACAATTCTTTACAGAATAAATTACCTCGTGGTCATGGAGGGTGGCCTTCTCCTGGACAAGGCTCTTGATGGATCGTTCATAGGTTATCATTTGAACGGTACAGTTATTTCCGAGGTATTTCTTCATGATTATCAAAAGTTATACAAGCAATCTAAAAATGGAAATGATTTCATGTGAATGTTTTGAAATTTTATGAGTCAACTGCAAATGAGTTCATGCAATCAATGATTGGAAAACCTTGCTCTGTTATATGGGTAACTGTGATGGTGGTGGGTTGATGGATGTTATACAAATAAATAGGACTACAATTACAACTACAGACTACAGAGCTCTGTGATAATTGTTGCATAAAATGCTGGTTGTTTGTGTTACTCAATTAACAGGCCTTGTTATGTGTTCCAAAAAGTACATGTAAATAATTTTAATTACAAATGTTAAAATTCATTCAGTACCAGTAAGCTTAGTTTTGTATTATAAATGTATAAAAGAGTTCACTCCATGTCTACAGACTCTGTTACAATAGGTAAGCATTGTGATATTCTGAGCTTGTACCTGGCCAGAGGAAACACCTGCACTCAACCGATACTAGCTGGGTTCCCACGGTGGTTCTGCGTTGAAGTTAAACTTCTGCTTGAGTCTGCAGAAGCCCTCGGGGCACTCGATGTAGAACCTCAAGGAAAAACCACCCTGAAAACGAAAATATGACATCAGAACATCTTATCATCAAATTTGTCAGTCCTTTATCACGCCATATACACTGTCAGCATATTTATCCTCCTTTCTGACCTACATGGGTCATGTAGTAAGAAATGTTATGCAGGTTTATTGTCATTCTGATAATGTTGATAGGATGTACAGTGACTACATTATTGCTACTATAAAATAAACCATAGTAGCATTGTCAATTTTTTCACTGATAAATGGAAATGTTAACGTTTTCCTTCTTTTATGATTATTGTAGCAGATATGCACATATGTTAATGAACAAAAAGGTACAGAAATGAATAACTAGCAATAAAGGTGCAGCTAAACTCAGCCTTAAGGAGCAAGAGGCTTTAAGCCTTCATATTTTATTAAAAGAGAGTCTTTGGGCTGACACATGTTAATTTTAGATTTGGACCGAGTGTCTGGCAAAATTATCCATAAATATGAACTCAAATCACTCATATGTAAACTTCTGGATTGCATTTTAGAACTAAGGACTTACGACCAAATTAATGAATGGTAATGAATCACAAACTAATCAATGTTTTTTTATCAAATGGCTGTAAAATGTTATCATAGATATCAAAATAGTTGTAAATAAAATAGCTTTATATAAATTGTGTTTGTTAAAGATCATTCCATGAGAAATTTTACAACTTTGTCGTATTAAGTTCTTTAGTAAAATGCAGTCCTGCTGTCCTGGTGCTTTCAATAAGTTTTGGCAAGTATTAAGGACATTTTGACTTGTTACATGATACAGCCTATTCTATAGATATGTTAGACAATTGGGATAAGTTAATGGATCTTATATTGACAAAAGTTGGTAAACAGAATGGAGAATTTCAGCATGAATCAAGAGCCTCCTATTGCTGATTGACAGTGTCCTCCCTTTATTCATTTTTTTTAAATGTATAAAATAAACATAAAATGCCATTTTTTATGAACATTTCGAAAATGAGGGGTTTTAATGATTGCTTCTTTGTAAAACACAATTACACATATCTTTGATCAATTTGGATGTTTTCATCATTTGAAACAAATAATACAAAACTTCTTTTACCATTAACCAAATTTTGTCTGCTGGATGCCCATTGTCAAATTAAAAAGATTATTAAAGAAAAAGTTGCATTTTAAATAGACTTTCACTTTTACTCTTCAGCCAGTTCTTTTACCTAAAATTTCACTGAATTTAATCTAGTGTTACCAGAGACATAAATAACAGAGATTGGCAACTCGGCCATTAGCGTGTTTTGTTGTTGAAAAATCCCTTCTTTGAGAACTACATATTAGTAAATTGATATATTGATCTTCAACTAAAAGCGTGTTTTGTTATTGAAAAATGTTACGGGACCAACCTTTCTTTGAGAACTACATATTAGTATATTGATCTTAAACCAAAAGAATATTGTTTTTATGAAAAATATGCATAGGATTTAGAAGTTCTTTAAACAATAAATTGAAAAATAAGATTAATATGTAGAAAATATATAGGCCAGCTATCAAATGCCGGCAAAATCTCAGAAGATGGGTCGCCAACTGCCACCTGAAACTCCTTTCTTGCAGAGTACAAGTAACAAACTCATGAAATATATGGTATACTGAATGTTTTGGTAATAGTATTTAGCTGCTTTTATTTCGATATCTTTGTTTATTAGAAAGATATACTGATTTAAACTTGGAATTCTTTACAATAGGGACTGCGGGATTTCGTACATTTCCCAATCTCTATTATTTATGTCTCTGGTGTTACCTATCACATAAATTTCCATTTCAAAATTTATTGAGGTGTTATCCAGTAATTAGTTAATTAAACTATTTATTCTTTAACATACATATATATAGACTATTAAAGAAAATATTGACATATAATCTTATTCTATTGTTTAATGAAAAAATTCATAATTGACAAACCCTTTACATTCAATAATCATCAAGGGAAGGTAAAGTATACCGGTAAGCTAAATAAATGGTGATTATATCAAATTAATTACAAAGTTCAAGCTCATACACAATGAACAAAGATATTGCTGTATCGAACAACATAGTCCACAATGACTATTTATAAAAGTGATGAAAAAAAATTCCGCCAAAAGCTTATTATACTGATGACGACATTTTTAAATGGTCATTTCTCCTAGAAGTTCAAGGTTGTCACCACGTGAAAATCACGCGTTTTCTTAAGTAAACATCGGTTTTAATTCAATTTTTCTACGTATTAAAAAATTAAACCACATGTGTGTTTGTTAACAGAACAATAATGTATAAAAACGAAAATTATATCAAAATTTCACCATTAAATGAAAACCAATGTGCGTCCAAACAAGGCAACGTTTGATCTGATACACATGTAACTGACATAAACCCAAATAAAACTCACCAAAACAGAAACCTCGGGAGCGCTAGTACCCTTCTCCTCTTTGGTCGGAATTTTGCCCGGTTTTGTTAGCAAAATTGACAATAAAATATCCCCGTAATTACAGTTTTATCCCCCTGAATAAAATTTCACTTGTTCAAAGCTCATTCACGAGACGGAAGTTGTGTAAAAGGAAAAACCAAATGTAAATCTCATTTATTCCGGATTCGTTTGTCGTTTTATATATATAATTCCTTGGCCAATTTTTCTTTTAAGGACAATATATGATAAAATACTTGCTATAGACCTTTCATTCATTCAGACGAGAGAAAAATAAATCAATTAAAATGAAATTAAAAAGTATCTTAAATATTTTAAAAAAAAAATACAGTTTGCTAACTGTAGCAAATGTTGCTAGAGAATTATTGTTTTTTGTAATTGCCGGTGTTTCCATTTAGAAAATTGGTCTATATAATAAGCAAACTAAAACTTCATTAAATTTTAACTAATGACCTAAACGGTAATTAAATATTGACATTAGGCCCCTATATAAAATTAAGTAATCGTGAAAAATTTACTTACTGTATCAGCATCCAGTTATGAAGAGAAGTTTTTTTTATTAGAGTGTACACCATGCACATTCGAAACAAGCTGGTAGTTAAATGAAAAATAAATCTACATATATATATACTCAGTACTTTGATGTTTTTCCAAGAAATTGAATAAAAGAAGATCAGGTTGTATTTCAGATAGGAACCCGATTACAAAATACCGAAAAAACGTCATAAGGTTAATGATGGAATTTATAATAATTTAAAATAGACCCTAGTAGTTCATACTTATATAGAGCGTGCCACAAAAAGTATTAAATCCTTTATGTACATATATAATACTTACATGTAAAATACAGAGAAGAAAACAGATCGTGACTGAGATCCAATACTTTAAAAGTTTTATTTTAGGTGTAAAAGATGTCAAAATGCTTATGAAAATGAAAGTTGGAAATATTATTTTCAGAAAACTTAGTCCCTTGTTTCTAACATATTAAGTTTGCCTCTCCGGCAAATAAGTCATCCAGTCTTAATTATTCTATCAAATATTTATATTCTACAATTTAAGTGGGAACTCTATTTAATCACTGGATTGAATCATTATGTTTCTGTGACATCTTAGATTGTTGATATGAAATAAAGAATTTTTGCACGCATGATATAACACAGACACGTGCACTTATTCACATTCCTTCATTGGTGCAGACCAAAGGGCCGGGTTAATCTATGCATTTGCATAGTATGAATGCGCGGAACTTGAAAAGGATCCCTCCCCTTTCCATGAAAATTGAAATTTAAAGTTGCGTAGTAAAGTTACTGAAAAAAGGTATCGGACCCCAAGCAAACAAAATTATCCCTCAGACATCCCCCCCCCCCCCCCAGGAAAAATTATTCTTGGACCCAGCATCATTTGTGTGTGATTTGAAGGGGAATGATTATTGAGGGTTAAATAAATCTTTAAATGGTATGTCAACATTTGAACCACGCAGCACTGTTAAGGCTTACTATGAAAATATCAACAGATTTAAACGTTCATAAAACGATACATCTATTATTACAAAATATTTATGTAAAGTTATTTTACCACGACATAAATGTGGTATTAAATGAAACAGCATAGTAAATGCTACTTTGTATGACGCTTAGTGTGGTCCCCTGAATTGACAGTCACGTGATATGTGTTGATAATTCTCCCGAATGGAGGTCATAAACAAATTTTAATATTACAAGGGCATACCCTTATTTGAATTGAAAATTTAAATGATAATTAAAATCTGCTTATCGAGAAGATTCTGAAAAGCGCTGCTGCTTCGTATAGAGTTCATCTTTTATTAGAATAAATATAAAAGAAATGATCTCCGGTTGAATTTTTTATGACCTTGGCTTAATATTTTACGTATTTATCAATTCATTCTATAGAATTTATCGAAGCAGTAGCACTTTTTATTAAAATTAATCATTTCCTTAATTTATACCCAAAAGATCGTAATGATCTGTTTAGGGTATGCCCTTGTGAAAAGCGGATTTAGATAGGCTTCCCGATGTCAAACACATCGAACTGGTACATTAAACACTCTAGAAAAGAAATAATACACGCTCTTAAAAATAACTATCCTGGCGTCATGGGTTTCCGATAGTCCAACACTAAACGATGTCTCTAATGATTGTCTCTTTAGTCAACAACCTTTTTTAACCTCACACATAGCATCGAAAATCGCAGATACTAAATCAAAGAAAAGTCGTCAGTATATGCAGTTTTCGGATATAAATAAAGTAGTAGTTAAAGTAGTAGTAGTTTATTGGCGTATACATTACATACATTGCCATGGCATAAATTTAGTTTAATAAACTTGATGCCGCATTTGACCATTAAAAATCAGCGTCATGTGTTTCCGATAGTATGATTCATCAGCAAATTTCTTCAATTATAATTAAGATAAAAATGAAATAACATCATAAATATATCTAATGATGTTTTTAATTGTTTTTTAAAGTTATTATTTCAACTGAAATCGTTCAGTTAATTAATTTTCCCCATAAATACATTTCATGAATGAATGTTTATTTCTCTCAAACCATATCAATGGTACGTGAGGTACAAAGAACACAAATATTTACAAATGTACAAATGCAGGGTCAAGTTAGGAAGAGTACAGGAATTAAATAAATTGAGCTAATATTTTTTTAACAAATATGGACAATTTTTTTAATGCATCAATATCTATGGTATTCATAAGATTCCCAATTCTATAAGTGTTAACATTTGATGAGTATTTTTCTTCAATTAATTTGTTGCGGAATATAGAAAATGCCTGACATTCCATAACGTAGTGATATTCGTCACCCAAAGTGTTTTTATTACATAATGAACAAATTCTATGACAGTTTACTATATTACTCCATCTTCCAGTTTCAATTGGTAATTAATGATTACAGGTTCTAAATTTTGTAAATGTGACTCTTAAATCGTTTGGGAGTTTCTTAAGATAAATTTCCTGTCCAAAGCTTTTCTTGAAGATTCTGTAATTCAAACATTTGGGTGAATTTTCTACATTTCTGAACCAGTCTTGTAAAAACTGATTTATGAGCGTTTCCTTGACAATTGATTTTAGCCAGTTGATACTAGAAAAACTTTGATTAAACCAGACATAGGAAAGACCACATGAGTTAAGTATATCTCTCACATATTTCAACCATGGGTGCATAAACGAACCCTCAGAAAAACATTTATGAAAATAGCGATACATTACATGCGCAAGTTTACAATCATGCGCCACTAAAAGTTCAAAAAATTTAAATGAACTTTCTCTAAAATATATGTGTTTTCGTAGCCCCACACTTCACAACCATAAAATAAGATTGGGCTAATAACAGTATTAAACAGATCAAATTGACAGTCGATTGGTAAATCAAAATATCTTGTTTTTCTAAATACTCCATACAAAGCTTTTGAGGCTTATTTTTGTCAAATATCATAACATGGAGGTAAATATTCTTCGAATTTGGACCTGCACTGAAAAAAGTTCCCCAGGTTGATATGATACAACAAAGGGGTCATTTAAATACTAGTATCGTTATCATCGGATAATATTTTCAAAATATATTAAATAGTTCTTTAGTGCATATGGTATTGTAAATGTTGCAAGGAATCCTGAGAAAAATGAGAATTTTTTAATTCTCTATATTGGTAATATCAGTAAAAGAAGATATTTATACAATCATCTATATTATTCATTTTGTTTTACCTAATTTTAATTTTACCTCAGTGGAAATTTAAAATCATGTATAGTCGTATCCTCTTAGCAACTTATTAATTTTTTCAAAATAGATAATTCCTGGCAATGATTTAATAAAGTGCTGAATGGTAATTTTTTTCCTCCAAACAATCTCTCTCTCTCTCTCTCTCTCTCTCTCTCTCTCTCTCTCTCTCTCTCTCTCTCTCTCTCTCTCTCTCTCTCTTCCTTTTTTTTTTGAGAATGATGTGTACGCACTTGCGTACTTGCGTATAGGCAGCTACGCGCTGGTTTGTACCGATAACAATCGGGAGTTATTCTATTTTTGGGCATTTTTGTTTACTTGTTGTTTTTGTGTGATGTCATAGTTAACATTTCCCGTACTTTCTGGTCGGCACGACCACAAAGTAGACCTTAACAGTGCTGCGTGCAATCTCAAAATTTTAAGTTTTGATCACTGTATAAATTAAATGTGCTATCAGGATTGTATTTAATTGATTTCATGTAATACGATATCACAGAAAAAAAAGAATCGACCTTATCAAAACAAAGACGTCACTTGCCTCAAAAATTCATTTCATGATGAAAAAAAAACCTGACAGCGATTGGTAAGAATTTAATTACTAGTGTATATAGAAAATCAAACCCCAGAGAGAGAGAGAGAGAGAGAGAGAGAGAGAGAGAGAGAGAGAGAGAGAGAGAGGAGAGAGAGAGAGTGTCTGAGTCTTGACAGATAGTGCCTCTCTTCGCGTGCACTTTGAACACGTGTAAAAAGTCGTTCATACAGAAAGCATAACATCTGTATGTTATTGTAGACCCCAGCTGCACTACATCCAACACAGTAGATAAGTGATATAAATACAAAATAGTAACAACGTAACATCGTTTTCATAAGTTCCTACAAAAACACCCCGTTTTCTAAAGTCCATGCTGTCAATACGATCTACTACAATATGTGATTTGCTCATGTGCGATGTTATAACAGTACGACACAGGAAAAACGTTTTACAATGATCGAGGGTTTTTGAAATGTGTGTCTGGATTTCAGTCTGTTTTGTTTCGTCTTTCATTAGGTATTCATTACCAGTGCAGTGGTTGTCATGGTACTAGTATTTTTGTCCAAAACACGATTCTATACAGATCTTTCCGTCCAATGTAATGTGTTCGGGTGAAAAAATTACCTGAATGCGGTGAAGCAAGGATAGTGCTCTCGGCTTTTTATAGGGTCTGTGTAGCGATGAGCGTAACAATTTAGACACGCACCCTATTTTCACTGTTTCATAATTATCTCCCTTTCAAAACGGGGCTCGTCCTTTATTTTCACAATTTAGAATCCCCTTCCCATAAGAATGATTTGTATTAAGTTAAATTTGGCCCAGTGGTTCTAGAGAAGAAGTAAAAAATGTCAAAAGTTTACATACGGACGGACGGACAGACGGACGCCAAACAAAGTTATTAGAAAAGCTCTCTTGAGCTTTCAGCTCAGGTGAGCTAAAAACGTAACGTAGCAACATGTAAATAAGTAAACAGTAAACACATTTATCTTTCACTAATATACAATTTTTAATAGCTAATGAGTTCACGACGAAGTAAATTAGTCATATTCTCACTAACGACTGAAAATTGTAAATTAGTGAAAGGCACATGTATGGTAATATTTCTAGTATGTACGATGCATCACCAGAGCTTCCGTTAATTACATGTTATTTTCGCGATGATTACATGCTCGCTTTCCTTTCGCGATCACTCACATCGCAAAAAATACATGACAGAAATTATATTAGGTATTTTTTGCTTATAAAGAAACACTTTAAAAATCGCAAAAAATGACTGAAGCAAATGAAAAACGATACATTTCCATACTATTTTCGCAAAGTTTGGGAAACGCGAAAAACTGGAAATTCGGTATCCTGCGTTATGTGTACAGTTTCTTGAGTTTTATTTGCAAAATCTGAAGCTCCGAGGTTTTCGGTCATTTTAAGCATTGAAAATAGAAATCGCGTATAACTTTATTTTCGATATTTTAGAGCTATAGACGTAATTCTTTTATGCAACGGGGGATGGTCTGATTGCGAAACGAATTTTGGTTCCGGAAGTGCAAGCTGGCTTTATCACTTTGTCACACAAGGGTAAATTACACACATGTGATACAATGAAATTTAAATATGACTACACGTGTTTAAATTCAGTGCAAGCGTTTTAAATACAAATGCATAACGGTTCACTTAGTTAATGCATTTTTACTCTTAAACCTATTCTCAAAAAAAAAAAAAAAAAGATTTCCGCGGGCTTATAAAGTTTACTGCCTTTGTTTGTAGTGATTCTTTAAAAACTCCAAGATTATCGAACGACAATCGCAAGAGAACGGTTGTATATATACCCCACAGCTGGTCCCCAGTATTAAATCTGTGCGGACGCGGTAACTTGAATTCCTGACCTATAGTGAAATGTAAAACCAATATTAATAACCAACATTAATAATCAAACACGTTATCGATTAGTATTTTCTCATAATCACACTTTTGAATTGAGACTATGGATCATGCTGACAAAGTTGTCAGCACCTTTACAAATCCAGGAGCGTAACAAATGGACGTTTTGTGAAATCTGTGTACAAGAATAGAACCGATGACGTAAAACTCCGGGGTTATCACTTCAGAGCTCGGCGGACCGACAATGCTCCATGCAAGTATTGAAGACAAAGTTTGAATAGAACCGCGTATGTACAAAGCGTAAAACGGGATATTTATTATCATGGATGATTTGATCGTTTTTGTATCGAGGGCTTACAAAATGTAGAAACGGGTAAATTAAAAGTTTTGGAGTTTACCACTTGCTGTGCGATTCATCAACCCAGAGCAGTTTTACCTACGCAAAGGTGTACTCATGATTTATAATACGGCTCATAAATCGGGATGGAAACTCTCACGGAAAGGTGAACAGTGAGAGGGACTTTTGCCTCTGAGAACTTCAAGGGTTCGTTTGATAAGTAAAATACATTTGGGTGCTCTCGAGAACGGAGATGAATTTACACACTCTTCACTTTAATGGTTGCTATCTTCTGTGTATTAAATTGACAGTCAATGAACAACGGACGCCGATCTGTGCTTTTCTTCAATATTGATTCAACCAAGTCATTGCATTTTCTCTGTTTGACTTGCATTGGATTTCACTTTGTCGGAGTATATATATAAACGGTAATAGATAAATTCGTAAACAGACAAACGGACGATGTCCCTTCAGAAGTATGACTTTGTGGGTGTATCGGCCACCCAGCTTCCCTACGTCCACGACAGTTTTCCGGCAGGGTCGCGGATCAGCGCCGTCAAATACAACACAATGCGAAGTGTCCAGAGATCTAGGAACACTTTATACAGAGGACCTACAGAACCCAGCAGAAACGAACTCGATCTTCGCCTACCCCAGATACAGACACACAGACAAGGTGGCAGAAGAAAAAACGGACAGACGACTTCTCGTGGCACGACAAATGTTGAGAGACAGAAAGCTTATTTTCGACTGAAGGGAATTCCCCTTAACCAAGTGTATTCTCTATATCGTGCAAAGACTGACCGTTACGACCACGAACAGAGGTTCCATAACGGGTTCAAAGATCCCAGTGCATCTTTAACAAGTCTTTGGAAGGATCCTACGATCCTTCAAAATGAACTTACAAGTTTGGATATGGCGGATACTAATTCATCTCGGACTAGCGAGTACAGTGAATATGTGGCACTATCGCGAAAGAGTCGTCTGCAAGAGATGGACCGCGAGTCCCCAGTGCCCGGCATATTGCCGGGTAGGAAATCCAAGGCTCGGAGAAGCCGTAAACTGGGGAACATTGTGTCATCCAAACGTCTGCAGCAATTATTGGACAGTGAGGATCCATTAGACCCAGACGCTTTTTATCATCGCTAGAGCAATTTTTACTTTATACTTCTTCCATGAGCAGAATACTATTTATTAACACATCGGTCAAAGACCGCTAGAGTAGGGAGCCAGTATCAACACACGTATATACCACACTTGTTTTTATTTACAAGATTTTAATAAATTTTACGCTACAAAAATCGGTTTTGAGCATCTTAATGGATTTCGTGGAGATTTTTTTTGAAATGGCATCGACAGGTAATGCTAATGTTCTATTGCCGGATTTTATTTACTTATCTTTCTTTATGGCACTTTAGCAAGGCTCACAATTTGTTCCGATTTGTATAGACTGTCAACGGCCAGACACATTGAGAGATCTTTTAATAATGAAAAACGATAATCGTTTAGCAAACACAGTTTATTCCTTTAAATATGTGTCTGTTGTCGTGCACGGCCGGTTGTATTGTTCATGCAAAGGTGCGAGGTATTTTTATTGTGAAGAAACCTTAACAACAAAACTATCACAGGCAATTGAGCATAGGAACCAAAGAAAAAACACAATAAACTAGCATTAAGAAATTTTATTCAGATTTATATTTAATCAAACATTGGGTTTTGCGTCACCTCTTAAAGCTGCATGGATTCAATATTAATAAAACTTTATCATTTATTAAATTTTAGGACATTTCTATCGTGTCAGATTTATACACGCATACAATGCCCATGGATTAATTATCACATTAGGTATCGATAACAAACAATCACCCCCTCTCTCTACATTTTTAGCTAAACATGTAAATCACCCCCTCTCCCTACATGTATTAGCTATACATGCTGTACGATTCAATGTATGTATGATATGGTTTTAAGGACATATATATAAACAAACAACATTCGTTGATAAACAAGAATCCTGGACTATATACATATATTTCAGATAAACATTTACATGTACATGTTTATATACCTTAGTAAAACATGTTTCGTTTGGTCATTCAATTTTTCACATTGAATGTATTAAGTAAACATCATATTTTATATGACCAAAAAAATTGTTGAGCATATGCATAAAATACACCAGAGTAAACATTGACCATCATCGTATTTTCCAATTGATTCTAATCATGTAGAAATTATTCAAGTAATCTCTAGCTTGCCTTCGGCCCAAGCGGTATTTACGAATTATGTGCCTACGTCCTCAAAGGGACATAAAAATGAGTAAAAGATATATATGATGTATGAACAAAAATGACAAGTTATACATGGTTAAAGCTCTGCATATACATGTTACATCCCTTTCCGGTATATTTACAGATTAGGCTACATACATAAATATTTCTTGTAATTCGGTGGGTTTCGTCATGCATGTAACAATGTGATCCGATTATATATATACGAGACATCCGACTAATACGACCCATTAACGCCATAGAAGCACTTTTGAAAGCCTTCGAGATAATGTGGGTCTCTTTTATTTTTTTTTCCATGGAATGGCATGGCAGAATACTGTACGTAAAGATTATGGCAGGTTAACTGACGTCATCTTTGTTAGACGGAATGTAAAATCTTCTGCATTATAGCAAAATCCTAAAATCAAGCAAGAAACATGTGAATTGTTTGTGATTACATGTACATAATTCAATATCAAATTTTAATAATTAACAATTGACTTATAGCTTTCTATCACTTAAGCAAACAATGATTTTTTTATTACATACGCAGCATCATTATGACAAAACAAAATGTTTTTGGTTTAATTCTCTATAAAATTTAGTTTTTGGAAAAGAGAAAATGAATCTAAATTTTCATTTAATTACAAAAATTCTTCACCTTTTATTGGCACTGAGAAAAATAGTTAAACATGACATTTACACAAATAATTTGGGTTTTGTTTTAATCAAAAGAAATGTCTCTGCGGAGCGCCATATTTGTAGATTACCCGGCCAATAACCTTTATCTACTGATACATATAATTATACAATGTAAAGTCATTGTGTCCCGGATATAACAATTGAAACTTCCGCCGTCTAATGATATAAAGTAGTAAATTAAAGGACTGCAGAGCCGGAAATGAGTAGATTTTACATTGATAACTGCATTCGCACTGTACAAACTTTTACACCAGAGTGATATTGAAATACAAATGTACAAGAATTTTTTATTGTCAAGAATTGTTTTAATGCTGATCCTATCTCTCAAAAGAAATTCAGATTTTTGAGTGCTTAAACTATGCAAATTATGATGATTTTGTATTTCGGCATTCTCTTCCCACGAAAATGAACCGTGTCCTACCTGTGGCACAGTGAACAGCAATGACTGAGCGATGTAATACTGACGGTGTTCTTTGTCATGTTTCCACAGATGAACAACATTACCTGGAAAAAGTTAATATGGGGATTTCACAGGTCATGAATTTTCTGTATTCTCTGTATTCTGTTTCACAATATGTATAAGCATTGCGTATTTGATATTGTGTATATATGTATATATACCTGGCACTGTTTTATCATAGTTTCCATGGGGGTCTCCAATAAAAAAATCTCCTTGAGAGGTAGTGACCTGTTCATACCTATGAATGTTCAGAAACAGGTCGTGCATGACGGGACAGAAAATGGCTGTTCCGCTGTCTTTCCAGTCCGTTGTAGAATACACACCGCTGTTTCGACCGATGGGAATCAGCCGTCTCCCTGTAATACATAGTTTATGGATTATTTAAATTATAATCAATCAATTGTAAATATGTTAATTACCATACAAAGAAACAATGTAATAAAGAGTATGAAGAAAACATTGTGGTTTATGAATATAAGTTCAACAAACGGAACCTCTCATTTCTCTGGTATCTCAATTCGTGGTATCTCGGTGTTCGTCGATTTCTTTTTCCACGAATTTATATCATTTATTCCGTCCCCATAAAACGCGGTTCAAAACGTCAACATTCGAATTTTGCTCCCCCCCCCCCACCATCCCCCTTGAATTTAAATGATTTCACAACAATTCTTTATTTAAATATGCCAACTTTTCTCATAGCATACATACGTCATGTTAATTTAATGAAGTTAAAATTTTCCGGAGGAGGGGGGGGGTTGCGGATCCAAGATCGGGGCATGCACAAAAAGTTTTAAAATTTATTAATCTCATCTTTGTTCATGTGAAGAAAATATCATTGAATCGCCCTCGTTATGTCTCGTTAATGTCGCTGCGATGTAAAATACATATTGATAAGTCATTATTCCGTAAGGTTGTGATAAATACCGTACATTTGACTTAACCATGTTAATGGATGAACTCTTAAAGATGTGAGAAAAAAATGGGTGTTTTTGGCAGTAAAATAATGCAAATCAAGTGAAGAGAGAGAGAGAGAGAGAGAGAGAGAGAGAGAGAGAGAGAGAGGGGCAGTGATAATTTATCATAAGTATCAATATAATTATCTTTCATATCTGATTTTTTAAAATCTAAATATCAGTAAACGTATGTAACTGTTTATCAAAGTTATCCTGCAAATGACTTATAATAGTACTCACTGTACAGTGGGGCTGCCTCGGTAGGTGCCTCCGTGTAACCATCATCTATCCTCCGCCGCTTCAGGGGATGGACAGACTCGGAGTCCATGCCAGAGCACTGTGTGTTGTTATTATCGAAAACGTTGACAGAATCGTCATCCATTGCCCACTCCTCTACTACAAAAGTGAGGGGATAATATATAAGGGTTCACAAGGCGATGCAAATTCAGCAAAAGTCAAAAGAGTAATATATTGTTAAAGTATAGGTGAGTGATAAAGTCTAAAAATGGGATTTATAGTAAGTAGGTAAAGTAAGTAAATCATTTATTAAAGTGACATGTTTATCTTTTACAACTGAGTAGTATACAATTACATAAATCAAACACCCGGCCCATTGGACCTATAAGTCACTGTAAACACTAAGTAATAATTTTTATTACATGCGCGAGAATTTACTTTGTCTTAATTTAAATGCAGAATGTATAAAATTTGCAGTTTGTCTTGGAAAATTACAAATGAGAGTTTAAGATAGGTTGTCTTGAGATAAATATGAATTATTTGGAAAATTAACACTTTGATAAAGTTCACTTCTGATATTGTTATATAGAGTACATTAGAAAAAAGTGTAATTCGTCCTCTATTTCGTCCAGGATACAGAATTTACACGTGCGCTCAATGACAGGTTCCCCCCGAATTCGTGCGGTCTCTATCCTCAGCGGTAGTACCCCACACCGAAATTGTTTATCTGTAGTGTACCGAACGTAGTCCTTCATGGGGCGCCATACTATTTTAAATGCACTGTTGGCAAGTACAGTACTTTCCGATGTTAGACTCACATATCTTTTGCCATACATAAATCAGACAAATCTTTGT
Source organism: Magallana nippona (assembly GCA_033439105.1). Classification (NCBI taxonomy): domain Eukaryota; kingdom Metazoa; phylum Mollusca; class Bivalvia; order Ostreida; family Ostreidae; genus Magallana; species Magallana nippona. Next base: position 21,190,863 of record CM065925.1, read on the forward strand.
GCTCAAAACCATTCTTGAATATAAAAGTTTCATGTAATTCAAAATTATTTGTTTTCATAATTTGGCGCCAATATCGATAAAAATCTGCCAGTATGTCTGGATCATGAACGTCTTTCCACCTTCATTACCAGCTGCGAAATAAGTAGAATTTGCACTATTGACAACTTACCTTTGCGTATAGAAAAACAAGCGTAACAGGAAGTTCTACTGTTCAAAATTTTGTCATCGCTTTGGTTATCACAAATTTCACTGGACACGTACTGACCTAATTCTTGTTGTTTGTAGTTTGAATTCACTATTCACCTTAATTACATTAGCATATGTTACACTTGTATGGGAACATTTGTGGTATTTAGAGATAATATTCAGAAAGTAATCCTTCGACACTGAAAGTTGAACAAAAAGACGATACACCTTTGTTTACGTATGGAAATCTATACGGGTCATCTTTTTGGTTATTGAAAATGATATAAGCACTTTTATTGCCGTGTAAATGGACAGGTGTAATATATATAGATAAGCAACAATTTATAATAATGATGTAGAATTTTACGATAGTAGGATGACATGGACCCGATTTCAAGAGGCACGAATTAAAAAAGTGAGAGAAAGGGTCGAAGCAGACGTGTACGTACATGTAGCATCTAACCCCCCCCCCCCCCCCCCCCCCCATCTCTATTTTTGTAAACTAGAAAAATCATACCCACCCCACCGAATAGGATTTTGAGGTTTGTAGGCGAAGTATTTTCCTTTACCACGTGCCTGTGAAGTGTGGAATGTTGAATACTGCCGTTGTAATACTCCTTAATCATGTTAATTATTATTAGTATGTTGTGTACTATAATCGCAATTCATGTAATCTATATATATTCTGATTAATTTTCTACGGCACTACTAAGAAATTGGCACAGGCAGATGCATGACAATATAAAGTTAATATAATTATATAAACCCATTTTTATTTTTGTTCAATCTGTGCTCTTTTGATTTTAGATATTTATCTCTTTTCGTTTGTGCAGTTTTAATTAAGGAATAAGGAATCATTCTTTGAGTATTCTGAGGTGATAATTTTGGTCGGGGCGTGGTCAAATCCAATAAAGTCCGAAGGGCTTTATGATAGATTTGATCACGCCCCGACCGAAATTATCACCTCATGATACTCAAAGAATGATTCCTTATTACTTATATTTATATCCCAATAATGCGTCAATTGAATTTATTGGACTGTACACTATAAAATCGATTCGTAGTGTTATCACAAACAAGGACATTGAAAAATGTAAATATTAGGATATGATCAACATTTGTTAGTGTTTTCAACATCAGGCAGTTACCTTTACCTTATATAGTATATGATTCTCTGAATCATCACGCATGCTTGCAGTTGGCTTATTTCACACCTTATATCGAATATTATTTTTTAATAATGTGGAAACTTGAGATGAAATCACACGAATGTCCGGCTATTGTGGGGAATAAAGTATGTCTTCGTACTTTCTTATGAAAGTTCAGAATTGTGAAATCGTTTTTCGTAGAAAAAATATTTAATGTTTTCTGTGGTAGTTCATGCGGGCATAAAAGTCGCTGGCATTACAGAAAAAAATATGACCCGTGTCAGCACGTTTTTGTATTTTTTTTCTACAATGATCGCTATATGTGTATACATTCTTTGCCTACATGAATCACTAAAGAAAATGTTAACTTATTTTCATAATCTCAAAAAGCACGTTACTGTTAAAAAATGTCCTCCTTGAATGAATTGGTGGTATTGTATTACGGATTAGAAAGTAAGCATTGTGGTCTCACTGGCATGTATATAAATTTCCGCGCACAAGTAAAATTTCAGGCGATAAATGGGCATACAAAACTTGCATCAGAGAGGCGGTGGTATAATCAATGTGTGAGACTTGATTTCGTGACTAGATTAGGTGGTAACAACGTGGTAGTAGATGGAGTTAACGACTATTAGACACACACACACACACACACACACACACACACACACACCGATATTTACATTTGCACGCGTTTATCGTTTGACGGTTGCAATATTGTAAACGTTAAAACATCGTTATATTAATGACTCTGGACGATTTGCCATTCTCAAACTTAAATATGAGTAATAAACAGCAATGTTAAAAAGTTCACCGGGATATGAAGTTGGTTGGTACGTGATCAAATCTTCTGAGTTCACAGGATTTGAGCACGTGACCCGCAACCAACTTCATATCCCAGTGAACTTTTTAAATTGCTGTTTATTTCTTAATGAAATGCAGTACTGCGTTTGATATTAGTATTCCAAAAAGTACTATTTATATGTCATATAATGAAGAAAAAATATAAATTTAAAGATAATTGTCACTCATACATTCATGCGTGAATGTAGAGAGTGTTTTTAAGCTGAAACAATTATCTACGAAAAAGGTGTTCGAAGTCCTTCATTACACTAAAATCAGTGTTGCCATTGTTGTAGATCAGTACGGTTAATTACATGTACGACTGTTAGATTGCGCAACTGTATTTTATATTTTATCTCTCTTTCTCTCTCTCTCTCTCACTCACTCTCTCTCTCTCTCTCTCTCTCTCTCTCTCTCTCTCTCTCTCTCTCTCTCTCTCTCTCTCTGAATGTTAATACCTTGTCTAATTACATGTACATATATATATATATTGTGTAAAGACAGTTCTCTTATGTACAAATGCTGATAAGGTATTTGGGCTTATCTGTGATATGACCGATAGTTGGAATACCACGATAAATTAATGAGTGTTTGGTATATCTCCATTATACAAACCATATGCTTGGAACCGTCTTTGGATTACTCAAATAATCTTGAAAGAAATTAAGAATTTGCTGGTTTATAAAATTCGAGATCTGTAGGTCAATAGCCCAATGCTTCATACACCAAGAGACAAAGCATTCCATAAATCCATTGTCTTTCTATTAAATATCAGTTGTTACATAATGATACGTCAGTTTCTTTAGAAATGTTACCATGAAAACAAGTATTCCTTTTCTTTATCGACCCAAAGATAATTAATTTCTCTCCCTCTGATTCTATTCCTTTCTCAGGTAATTTCCATTTTAGCAAAATCTGTACCCTGATTGGTGAAAGAGGGGTATCTCTAAATGAAGATTGCGAATGTTGGTTTTTATAAGGCGTTCTTTGTTATTGATTGTCGTTAGTGATATCATCTATTCAAATAAGTTACAAGCATATCACTTATTCGAATAATTGATATCATCTATTCGAATAATTGATATCACCTATTCATTTCGATTTTGAGATATCGCTTACACGAATCGGTGATATCGACCTGGGATTTCTTTTCAGACCGGGAGCTACAGACCCTGCAGCTACTATTCAATTCAATTCAATTTCAATTTCAATTCGTTTACTCAAACCAAAATTGTGTAATTTGCGTTAATTTATTCGAAAAGGTTATACATATAACCTACTTACTTTTTGTACTGTATTTACTAATGAATGATCCCTCCTTAAAATTATTATAAAAAAGCAAAGGTTAATTGTTTTTAATATGAAGGTCGCTAAAACAATTACAATTCAGTTTATTCTCTCAAACCATTAACATTCATTGGTACATGAGGTACATATAACATATTTAAGTTAAATAGTAATGTCAAGGGTCTAATAAATTATATATAATATTATAATACAACATTGTAATACATGTGTCAATAAGTATAAATTAGAGAAAAAAATAGTAATAATACAAAAAGTGGTAGAAAAAGTGGATGATCATGTAGAATACAGAGTTTAACTGGTATTCAATACGCAAAGAGTAATAATAAATACTAGAATAGTTTAGGCTGGACAGCAGACTTGCTCCTGGATGTTCAGAATAAAAGTGCTTAATTTTTTCAATGTTTTTATGTTTGATGTTGTAAACAGTTCCCTTAATTTTAATGTATTTGGTTTGTGACAATACCTGGTTGGTATAAATTGTGTACGTAAAGTTGAGAGGGATTTGCACCCTAGAATAAAATGAAAGGAATTCCATACCATCTACTGGTTTCAATCGGTAAACAGTGGTTTGATGTTCTGAATTTAATAAGTGGTTTCCAAAAATTTTTGTATGAATGCTAAAGTATTTTTCAAATCCAAAATTTTGTTTATAAATTTTATATATTTGACCCTAGGATGAGTTATCTATATCATTTGCCCATTTCTGAATAAACTGGTTTTACACAGTCATTATTGTACATATATTGATTTGCTAAATATTTGTAAACAGTAAACACAATCTTATTGTCTTGACCTTGGATCATTTTTGTTCAATAAGAAATCATTCGAGAATATACAGTGACATATAAAGGATAACGACCTGATTCACCATAGACCATATAGGATGGCGTACTACTTTTCAAACAAAGAACATATTTTAAAAATTTCAAATGGATTTTTTCAATAATATCTATATTGTCGTAACCCCAAATTTCACAACCATAGAGCAAAACCGGTACTACTACTTTGTCAAACAAATTAAATTGTTGTTCTATATGTAGATTAAAGAGTCTTATTTTTCTAATAATACTAGCTATACATAGATTTCTGTGCTTGCTCGACTAAGTGCTTTTTGGCTTTACAAAAAGATCCACTTCTGGAAAATACAATACCCAAATATTTGAATTCACTCACAATTTGAACAACGTTATTATTATAATAAAAAATATTTTTAGGCTTAGAGCCTTTTGAAAAAAACTTGTTTTTTCTACATTGACATTTAGTTTCCATTGGGAACAATACACATGGAATTCATCTAGTGCTTTCTGAAGATCATCAGCGGTCTCGAAGTATGTTGTTTTAAATCACATTCAAAGAACAACAATGTCTTTTCAGCAGATGTTCAATAGTGATGGCATTGATTGCCACACTTCTGTTACAAAATAGAATGCGATTTCTGAAATTGATAAAAAGTCTCTGGACTTAATTAATTCTAAAAAGACATATACAATTAAACCATCTTGATCAGTATTAATAAACAAATGTAGATTTAAAAAAAAAGGGGGGAGGGGATGATGCTGATATGAAAACTTCTCATTTTTGATACATAGGGCCGGGAAAAGGTTTTGGTAAGTTTTACACAAAAATAATAAAGGGAGCCAACAGCCAAATTTACATGTATTTATTTACATAAATTTATCATTCGTGGGAGCAGTACTAGTAATTATTTCAAATGTATTTTGAATATGTGAAACACTGATTCAATTAGGTGATATCTCCTATTCGGAAGTATAAGTGATAAAACCTATTTGAATCGGTGATATAACCTATTCAAAAAGGTTATACATGTAAGATCAATTCAAAGCAAATAGATAATATCAACTTTTATTTAAATATTACCTGTTCGAAAAGGGGATATCAACAATTTAACCTGAAAGGGTTAAGGGTAATATCACCTATTTGAATAATTGATATCACTAAAACAAAAGATGGATAGATGAATAGGAGATATCACCTATTCCAATAGGTGATATCACTTTATTGCAATAAATACCATACGTCCTCTAATAGGTTTCTCGTTTCTAAAGAAATTGAAATGATGTTATTAAAACAAAACAAATTACTTTGAATCTTCTCAAAATACAGATACGAATCAATTTTACCCGAACTATCTTGCACCGGCAAAAGGAAGATGACAGGTGTAACTTCCGGCATAATTTAATTTTGATGAAATTGGCAAATTGAAGAAGAAATTTGCTAATTTTTTTTCTAACGGTAAGTGAATAAAGATGCCAGAAAAAATACTTCATTACATATGCGTTTTAGATTACTGTAGTGATGGTGGATCCAAGATATAAAAATTACTTGTAGTTCGAATTTTCTCTGATGTTGCTGCTTTGATGATTTACAGCATGAAAAGTGCCACACTTCAGCTTACATCACCCATAATAATTATGTCTGGTGTTTTTTTTTTTTTGGTATTTTGTATGTAGATTAATGTTATGTAAATTGATTTAAATGAATATTTTTACAGTAGTGGTGAAAGACATTAGGACCAGTCATGTCAGCATCGGCTGTATATTTGCTGGATTCAAAGGGAAAGGTTTGTGTGCTTGGTTCATCATTGCACTTTTCTACATTGTCAATAACAGCTTTTTTAATAATGCATCTAAATAACTTATGAAAGCATTCATTGTTAATTTGTTATCTAAATTCTGGTTATTTTTTTCCGAGTTCACTAAATTTAATTGAATGACTTATCATGCGTATGTGTTTACAATTGATCATTCTGTTTATAGGTGCTGATATGTCGTAATTATAGAGGAGACATAGACATGTCAGTTATTGACAAGTTCATGTCTCTTTTAATGGAAAGGGAAGAAGATATGAATACCTCCCCCATCATACAGCATGGCAACACAACCTTTATTTTCATCAAGTATAACAGCTTGTATTTGGTTGCCACATCCAAAAGGAATGCCAATGTTACCATGGTCTTTTCCTTCCTTCATAAGCTAGTACAGGTATCAAATGGCCGCATCTCTACTTTTCTGTTTTGATAAATGAAGATTGATTTTGCTTTGAATGAGTATTCTATCAAAATTGACTATCAGGTATATATTAAGATATACCTGTAGTTTAAATATGTTCAGTTTGACCCCTTTACTGTAACATGCATAAGCATTACTAGTTTTCATTTTTTGTAGGTATTTATTGAATACTTCAAAGAACTTGAAGAGGAAAGCATCAGAGATAACTTTGTTCTAATCTATGAGCTACTGGATGAAGTTATGGATTTCGGTTTTCCTCAAACAACAGATAGTAAAATTCTTCAAGAGTATGTGTTAATATATAACTGTTCATAATTTGCTGATATATTGAAATTGATCGATAACTCGCAATGGATGTAAGTCTGGCTCTTAATGATAGTTGTTTAAATTTTAAAGATTCATTACCCAAGAGGGTCACAAGATGGAGGTAGCACCCCGACCCCCTCCTGCAGTCACCAATGCTGTGTCATGGCGATCTGAAAAAATCAAGTACAGGAAAAATGAGGTTTTCCTTGACGTCATTGAATCTGTAAATCTACTAGTAAGTGGAAACAAACAATATCAATATGTTTTTTTTTGTTTCGATAAATATTGTCTGTTCATAATTACTGAATAATACAATAATGATTTTGTTTGATTGAACAGGTCAGTGCCAATGGTAATGTGCTTCGGAGTGAAATTGTTGGAGCTGTGAAAATGAGGGTGTACTTATCAGGGATGCCTGAGCTGAGACTGGGTCTCAATGACAAAGTTCTGTTTGAGAGCACAGGGCGTGAGTACACTTTATTTTTCCCTGTGAATAGAAAGTTTAACAGTTTACTTGTTTGCTCTTGAATTGGTCTCTAATTGAGCCAACATGTATGCTGATTTTTCAGGTGGCAAGAGTAAGTCAGTGGAGCTTGAGGATGTGAAATTCCACCAGTGTGTCAGGCTGTCGAGATTTGAAAATGATAGGACAATTTCCTTCATTCCACCAGATGGAGAATTTGAGTTAATGTCTTACAGGTTGAACACTCATGTAAGTTGAACATCAGTCTAGTTCAGGATACTTAAAAAGACTTCCTTAAAATATTAACCTCAATAATGTGCAAACTTTACTTTAATTTATTATTGCATTTAATGTTATAATATAGAAATTGTTTTGTTTGTAGGTGAAGCCATTGATTTGGGTTGAGTCTGTCATTGAGAGACATGCCCATAGTCGTGTTGAGTATATGATAAAGGTAAGTGCTTTTTTTCAGTTGATACTCATCAATTATTGTACCAGTTTATACTTATTCATTGAAATACTCTCAGGATATTAAACTTGTGTATTTCTTGTCAGGCCAAGAGTCAGTTCAAGAGGAGATCCACTGCCAACAATGTTGAGATCATCATTCCAGTTCCTGCAGATGCGGACTCACCCAAGTTCAAAACGACAGTCGGCAGCTGCAAATATGCTCCCGACATGAATGCAGTCATTTGGACCGTCAAATCATTCCCTGTAAGATTAAACTTCACATCTTTTTTTTGAAATCTTGAAAAGAGGAAAAAAATCAAATATGAATACTAGAATTTCCTGGAAAAGATGGCTCGAACTTCGATCTCTCAAAGTTCTTGATCTCTCGAAGTGAAATCACGGGCCCGATTTTTTCTCTATATAACTAAGAAAATTTACTCTTGATCTCTCGAACTCCAATCTCTCGAAGTTCTTGATCTCTCGAAGTAAAACCTGGGTCCCGTTATACATATTTCATTGTTTTACACTCTTGATAACTCGAAGTGGTGGCTGTGTATACACGCGACCGATCAAGTGTATAATTAGCTCCGCGTGGACCTTACCTGGATGATCGAGTGAACACCTGTGGCTAGCGTGGTAGTCTTAATTGGTTGATTACGTAAGTGACACTACCCATTGCTTCCTTCAAAGGGTAGATAGTTAATTTGGAACTGATCTATTAATTTCAACGTTTGTGAAATTTACGGTAAATTAAACCGCTCTTTATTTAAAATATTATGTGATTAAGAAAACATATAATACTTAAAATTGTTTAAGTTAAAAAAATAACACTTAAAATCACACAACTAAGTTCTGTTTTGTTGAAATTGAAGTAGAGTAGCAGAAAATACGAATGAAACCATGGTAGACTATCCTTCCATGTTATGAATAAAAACTTCAGGCTACTATAATTGTAATGTGACAAAACCAGTGTGAAGTCCCACAGTTTATTTATTTCAAGTTCTTGAATTACTTTAAATACTGTTCTAATCTCAATGTTTTCCTAGTCTCGTTGAGTTAGAGACATACATGTACATATGTAAGAGGTTTGATTGCAATTGAACATGTATTTGAAATGTTTTTGGCTTTCAGGGAGGCAAGGAGTACTTGATGAGAGCACACTTCGGCTTACCTAGTGTTATAGCGGAGGAGACTGAGGGCAGGCCCCCCATCCATGTTAAATTTGAGATTCCTTACTTCACTGTATCTGGCATACAGGTATAGTCTATGATTTATCACAATACAGTTTAATCTTCCTCTTCCTGCAATGAAATAATTTTGAATGCCTGTATCTAAAGCTGATTTTTGGCATAATATTGGAAATAGCTGATTTTCGTACAATGCTCAATTGTATTTCAATTCGAGGAACTTAAATGATTTTTTTGTGTGTGTGTTTTTGTAGGTAAGATATCTGAAAATCATTGAAAAGAGTGGATACCAGGCTCTCCCATGGGTACGCTACATCACACAGAACGGAGATTATCAACTCAGAACGCAATAGTGTCAAAGGGAACACAGACAAAAAACGGAACAAATCTAGAGATGTCATAGCAGCCTTTAATGGCTCTTAATTCTACTGTAGTGCTGTAAATACAAAAAAGAAAATGTTTTGGTTTGCTTCCATTATAAATGAGAAAAATACAAACAGAACATTTTTTCTTAAACATATATACCTTCTTTACCAATGATACCAACTTAAATCAGCTCATGTATAAACTATTGTATAAATACCAGGTTTTAAACATGTTCCAGATTATTTAAATCCTGGATTCATTCATATTTAATGTTTTAAAAGCTTCATATTTTAAGATTCTGTGAAGAATCTTAATTTGTGTTCCGAGAGATCTTCATGTACGCTTTATTGTATTTAAAGTATTTATGTTAATATTATGTCATAATTTCTGGTGGAAAATAAAAATCTCAGTAATGTATTAATACTTTTTCTGTCATCATTGCTTTCTGAAGTAATTACACTATTAAAACTTTGTTATATTGTTCAAATACATGACAAAGAAAGACAACATTTAGAAAAATCAATTTTATTATGCAGTGTACAAAAATATTGCATCTAAAGGTACATGTATCTAAGCGTAAACTTGAGTCCAAGTTAATACAGGATTTTCTGTTTTCATATAAAAGGAAATCTTAGATGCACATAATACAATATTCGCCAAAATGATGCTAAACTAAAACTGGAATTTTTGCAAAAGCTGCCTATCTGCTAGTAATTGTGAAATATATTGGTACGTGTACTAATCCTTTTTAATACGATTAAAGCAAATGATGGAAGCCAGAACCAATTGCACTTTGAAATTACAAAGATCTTTTTCTTTCGGCAAAACAGAACATAACCCACTGTGATGGCAAAAGAAATTTTTTGTATCTTCTTGTATGTACTGTAAAGTGTTTTCAACTACATGTACATGATGATTATAATGACACTGACATAATAATAAATACATGTACTGGAAGCATCTGAATTTAAAACAACATACATGTAAAAACTAGTTTAAAATATACATACATATTTTGCAATGATCCACACTGACATATCACAGAAATATCACAGTCTCCAGTAAATAATGGACACTAAAGTAGTACATGTACCATAAAGTCATCAGGGTTAATTATAATTTACAACCAATCCCTTATATGGCCCTTTGAGGATTGATGTGCTTATTCTATAGCCAGTGGTTGAACCATGGTTCATGGTTTCTATAGTGCAGCAAGAATTGTTCTATAGACTTGATCAACACTATTCTACAGGCAGAATATCCAGAGAGAAATTTTGAAGCACTTATTTTCTGCGTCCTTTTCTGTACGTAGGAGCCCCTAGCACAGGGGAGCCATCTGTATCATAGCCAAGCATTTTCCTCAGTTTTACAATCTCTTGTTTATACCTAAAAATTCAGAAAACAAGAACGATTAAGAATAAAAAATACATTAATATTTAAAAATTTTGTGATTACTGTGGACTCCTTAGAACTTGTTGTGGGCTCAAATTTGGTGGATTTTGTGGGTTCTCCTTCCCCAGGAAATTACATCCTCAACAAATAACTATTCAAAATTTACATCCCTATGAATCTATTAAAAACTATCATAACTAACAACAAAAATAGAAATGAAAAAAAAATGATTCAATATTCAGTACTGGTACACTATCATAAACTGTTAGAATCCATTAAATACCTAACAAGATGGTGATCTATGTAGTCCTGACTCTCCTTCAGTTGTTCTTTCAGTACAATGTTTTCACTCATCAGTTTGGCTCTCTCCTCTTCTAGGTCCTTTTGTGTATTTAGTGTGTACTCCCTTAACTGCTTACGCAAAGCAGCCCAGGTTTCTGCTGGTTTTTCTCCTGGCCTGTTCAATGATGGTTGAATTTTATGTAAATATGCAAAGTATGATTTATGTAATACACTAATTGATAAAAAAAATTTCTATAGAAAAAAATCCACATTTATTGTGACACCTGTCAAATTAAAAAAAAATATCTACACAAAATCAGCAGAATTTTTTCCTCTCTCATAAAATTTTAAAAATAAATTAATGCAGATAAATGGATCTTTAAGGAAACCTTTAAGGCTTACAAACAGAGAAAAGTTAGTTCTATCTTTGCTCGACTATTCAAATACATGTAGTTGAGTACATGTATATCATAAACAGAAAATGCATCAATGTGCAAAAAAGATACGATATTTCACACTCACTTCATCCTAATGTCCTCCTCTTCTGACAAACCATACTGAAAATGAAAAAAAAAGAGATTTCAAAAATTGTTAGCTTTGTTACTCTTTAAATACTTTTTTTATCATTGTGCTGTTGGTAAGGGGGTAAAATAGCTACCGGTACTCTTAATTCTTAAACCTTATTTTTGTAGTTCTCCAGTGTCTGTCTGAGTCTGTTGACCTCTCCTTTGAGGCGAGTGATTTCCCGCAGGTTGGAGGTGTTGATTTCTGAGTCAGACAACTTCAGTTCTGTCTCATCCGGTCCCATGTCAATGTCGTCTAAACCTCTCTCCTCACACTGAAGCCGCAGGTTTCTTTTTAAAAAAAAGTTAATTAATAAATTATTCCTTAGTAAATTATGTTAACAAAACCTACTTGTAAGGCATTTGACTCAAACTAGAAATGTACAATTTTTTTTTTTTAAAAACCCAAAAAACTAGTATGACAAACCAGTAGATGGTAAAACAAGAGAGATATACATAAGTAAAGATAGTTTACTGGGAATCATTTCTATTTTAATTCATGTGCAACTTTTATTACATGTGTATTTGTAAATCAATACATGTATATTATATATGCTACAAAAGGGGTAGCACACAAAAGAAAACCAAGATGCAATTACGTGTACATTGGCAAAATACAAAGTTAGATTTCCTTATTCCTTTAGCAGGTGGCAGGTGATTTAGGCACTTTTGGTTACCATTCTCTACTTTCAAATCTTAAAGATATACAGTGCACTGAAATTCAATAAACTTCAACATGTGAGATTTTCTTACGTTGCTGCAATTGTTCACACACTAACCTGTAATGTATCAGCAGTTCTTCATACTTGTGGAGCAGTGTGCGCTTGCTCTCTCGATATTGCTGGGCTGCTAAACTAAGCTGTTCTTCTCGTTCCTTATGAGATCGAGAAATGTCTTTGTGCATGTTCTCCACGTAATCTCTCATCCGGCCGGAGTTACGACCTTCAGGTCCTGCATTATTTTTATCCACAAATTCCTACATTAAACCAAAAAATGTCCTTAATAATAAAATTAAATCGATGACCCTAAATTTTAGCACCCATTGAATTTAAATTTAGTCATATTTACATATTCTTAATTTGGTAATTCATGGACATATAGGGATAAATGAGTTGGAAAAAATTAAAAGTTTTGAATTGCATTTAATGCATTAAATGGGATTAGTTGAGTAATTGTATTTATTGATTGGGGGATGTGATTTAAGAAAAATACCCTGATTTATCAAATGAGCTGCAAATATTGATTTCTGTTTACTTACAGCGATATCTTCCACATATTTGATGAGGCGCCCCCTGTAGTCCTCTCCAAGGTCCTTGACCTTGTGCTGGAGTCGATTCAGCTGGAGTTCTAACTGCTCCTTCTCCCCGCGGGCAACAATTAATGCCTGGCATGGTATAGATTGGTTGTTATTATTGTATTGTCAATGGATCTTACAATCAATATATAATAAGTTAAAAAAAGAAACTGGAAACAACATTAATTTCAAAATCTTTAAAGAAAGTTTTGGCAATTATCAATGTGCCGAAAATTACAGGCATTTTTTCTTTAAGTTTTGTAATACTGCTACCAATTGTTTATGTTTACTTTTCAGTATTTTATACAGCTTCATGCATACTTCCTGCAGCTATGATAATTTGATATAAGGCAGTGTTTTGAATTGAGTACATATACATGATTTTTTTTGTAACAATTTCTTATGCAGAAACTGGTCCAGGACCAGTTTTAGCTAAAAGGTATATAGTTTTCTAATTACATGTATTAGGGTTGTTTTTTTTTTATTTGGGAGTTATTTGAAATGCAATTCAATTGGAAATTATTTGGAATTGCATACATCACAATATCACTTTGTTCTTATATAACAGCTTACATAATGCAAAGTGTTTAATTGATCTATAGTTGTCAAAAATGTCACTTATCCCTCTTTAACTGACCTATTGTATATTACTGATAATATGGCAACAATGCAATGTCCACTTTGCAAACATTATAATCTTATATTTGATTATCTTGTCACTGTTACAGGAATAGATTCCCCCCCCCCCCCCTCTAAAAAGTCAAACAAAAATGATGCTCCAATATGTGGATAACATTTACAAATAGGGCACATTTGTCATATACAAGTATAATATCCTATATTTGCATTCAAAAAGCATTAATAGCTGGTAGGTATGCATAACTTGTGCCCACTGATTCAGCACTGTCTAGTAAAAATTCCATGCAATATTGTAACACAAGACTACAGATGAATACTCCTATCAAGAGTACATGAGCCCACTTACATCATTGTCAAGGCACCATATTATCTATGAAGGATATTTAGAGAATTATGATACACTAATTATTATATTTTTTAATTTACAAACTATCCTGTATTAAAATCTCTCAGACTACTTTACATGAGTTATCTCCCTTAATTTCCTGAAAATACCAACCGCATTCAATTCTGCGAGACGACGCTGCCTTTCTCTGGCCAAATTACGAAACTCTTGCAGTTCCTTCTGAACAGCAATCCTAAAGCAGAAACTCAAAACAGTCAACCCCTGTTTACATAATTATCCTTTAAGTTTAGTGTTTTTTCAGAACAAAGGAAACTAGCTGTTACATTACCTCCATTAGAGAAAAAACAGAACAACAAAAAATTTTAGTACTGACTTAACTTAAAGAGAGGAAAGTAGAAATTGTTTTAAAATACATGTAGGTTACACTAAACCACTTGATTTCTTTTTTAGAAACAGATTGTGTACTCTTTGCTATGTTTGTATGCTGCAAGTACATGTATCTATGATAATGTACATGTTATTCATTTTTCAATGTTTTGACAGTTAACATCACCAGAGCATTGACTGTGGTATTCTGCTTACATCTTGGCCTCCAGTTTCTGCCTGTCATCTCCGTGCTCCTTTTTCATCCTCTCCATGTCTCTCTCGTAACGCCTCTTGTTGTTAAATAGCTGTTATCCCAAAAATCAAATTATCAATAGTAAATACAACATATCAATAGTACATGTTCAAGTATTCCAACATTGTTAACGTAGGACTTGAGTTTGGTTGACACAGTATTTGGAGATTATACTTACCGTGCTCTCCACTTGTGATCTGTCGGTCTGTGATCCAAGAATCTCATCAGCCTGATGGTCAAATATAAATATGATTGTTTAATATATGTTTATACAAATTTCTTCTAAATGTGATTTTATCAGTTATCCTTTATGACCAGTAAAACTAAAGTGGTACCAAGTAGTGCAAGAGTTATTCCCCTTTAGGAGGAAGACATTCTGGATCGATAACCTTGAGATTTAACTGCATTTTTAACTTCTTTAAACTTTTATTTCAACTGCTGCATTACCATGATTACTGACAATGTGGAAAAATTACCTTCACTTTCCCTGTGGAGTTCTTGATGACGAAAGCCTTGACCCTGCTGACCTCAGCCTCGGGGTCACCTACACCCGGGTCACTGTCAGATAAGGCATGGATCTGCTTCATCAATGCTGCCTTTGCATTCACCAAGTTCAGCAGTTCTATGCTGAGTTCGTCATTCCGTTTTGTCTGTAAAGAGATCATGAGTAAAATTTCAAAAAGAATATTTTGAAAATAGAAATTCCTCTTCATATTTTTAAGCCTAATAATCTATGAAAATTCAAATCTTTATAAAGAAAATTCTTTCAATGACAAACCCTTATAAATTACCTCTTTTTCATGTTCTCTGACAAGGGCTAGATAGTTTGTCTTGAGAACAACATATTCATCGGCTAAGTCTTTTCTCTCTTTCTCCATCTCCTGCAGTTTCTCCCTGGCATTGCGAGCTGATTTGTGATGCTTGTCTCTGTCGTTCTCCGCCTCCATCAGATTGTTGGTCAACATCAAAATCTTAATAAATTTTAAATCAAAATATTTAAATACATTCATACAGATTCTTAATCCTATTGAGAAACATCTGACACATTTTTGTCTATATATATTTTGAACATTTTGAGTTTAAAACTTTCAGCAAGCACTTGACACTTTACAGAACAGTTATTATAGCTTGAATAAAAGTTAAACAAAAGTCAATAAACTCACTATATTACTGTACTGCATATTAAGTACTTTCTCTCACCTTGTTGGTCAGTTCAAATTTTGAGGCCTCTGCCTCTTCTCGGATCTTGTTGTTTTCTATCTGCATTTCCACCAAAGATTGTGACACCTTTAAAATCAACATTGCATATACTGTATCATGACGACTTGATTTTGCATATTTATCAAAGATAATTAAACTGGTTGGCGGCGACTACCGGTATTTTTCCTGCACAAGATGTAGATTATCGTAAATCAATATAAGATACTGTTAATTCCTTATATTACGCGAGTACTTAATTCCGCGATCCCGCTGTTTTGTATCAAATCGTGAGAATATAAAATCACGAACGCGGAACTTTTATCCTTATTTCTTATAGTTCTCAACTCAGAAAATAATGGCGAGATTTTATATTTTGCGAAGGATACTTCTCACGATTTTCACAGATATTAATTCCTCGCATTCAATAGGGAATCTACTGAAGACAATTGATGACTGGTTCATGGTGAGAAATATTCGCAATGAAGAGGTTCTCGCATACTTTGAAAAAAGTTTCTTGCACGAGAATAGAAGTTGGTTTGCAGTATACTGTAAACATACACGTATATAAATTTAATGTACTCAAAATTTAGTGCAATTGTTCTCTTAAACTTTTTTAACTCATAATTTGAATTTGGGCTATCCATGAAACTATTTATTAAGCTTTTGTTTATTTGTTAATTATTATACATGTATATTATTGTATACATGAAGAAGTGGACAAAAACAAAAATAAAATTACTTTAAGAACAGAGCCATAGCCAGAGGAAAGGGAGAGACTTGATAGCAGATTTTTTGTTGAATCTTTGTCATTGTGTAAACTTACTAAATTAATTTTTTCATTTCCTTTTTTATACCGGTAAAAGCCCTGAACAAGGTGGCCCTAATCTATAATCCCCTGCTTCCTTGTGCTGACTTTTACCTTCAGTTTCTCCTCTTCTGTCATCAGCAACTGTTGAGACAAGTCCGTTTTGGTGTGAGCCATGCTCCCAAACTTATTCTGCATTCCATCCAGGCGGGTTTTTAGCCGATCATTTTCATCTTTCAATTTTAGCTTAAATACATGTAATGAGATAATACAAATTGAACCTATTAGAATACATTCAATTCTCTTACGATTTATATTAGCTCAGTTATTCTTTTTTGCACTGTAATCTGACATTGTCCACCTCAAACAAGGAAGGTTCACTTGATTTTGGTTTACCAAAAATGAGTACCACGTACTTATGGTCAAAACATGTCTCCATGTGCTCAATCCTCAGGGAAGTGATAGTTAAGTAGTTTCAGTGTTTCAATAAGATTTAAACAAGATCCTTACGTTTTCCACCTCCAGCTGTCGGATGGTTTCCTTGACATCGTTGAGGTTGCTGATCTGTGCCATTGGTGCAGGTCCTACCCCAGACTGCTGTCTCAGATCAATGATTCTGGCTCTGTACTGGGTAATTAGCTCCTACAACATTCACAGTGAACGCCCAGTAAAGCAAAGTTTGCCAACTGTTATATATTGAAAACAATGTCTCTATTACTTTATTTTCTATTGATTCAAACTAATCAAAATACATTAGCTATCAGAAAATTAAAACAAGAAGAAACACTTTTAAAATAAGGAGTAAAATTTATATTAGCTTTCAAAATGTACCCGTAAACTCGGAAGATTTCATTTCATTTCACTTAAGAAATATAAAGTACATGTATTGGCGCACCTGAGCATAGGAGTCGTTGATGATGGGAAAATTCTTCACTTGACTGAGTTTGGTAGTAAATAGGACTACAGCACTGAATGTACTGGGATCAGACTGCGGCTTGATGTTCAGCAAAGCTCTTGTCTTACAGTTCCCTCCTAGCTCCTCTCTCAACAACTGTGTTAATTTAGAATCACTGAAATAAAAACCCATGGGTTCATCAGGAATCTTGATTTATACAAAAAGTAATAGTTGACATATTGTATCTTATCGGTAACCTTTTTTTTCCAGAAATTTTTAATATTGTTAATATACAGTCTCTTATTATCATCAAAATTGTTTCATATTACATAAAACAAGTCAATATCTATTGAATTTGATCTATTTTATGCTTTAAGATCAGATCATAATAATAAAGCTGAAACAACCCATTTAAAAAAAGAAGAAGACATTTTGAGACAATTTTAAAGGAACACACATCGATCAAATTAAAAATTAAGACAATTATTATATAGACACTGACCTATAGCTGATTACTCGGTCAGCATAGGGGTTGCCGGCCAATAAGGTGACGAGAGAATTAAGACCAATGAGAGCTTTGCTAAGTGTCGGGCCCTCCCTCTGCCTCAATAGAGCAGCATCTTCATTCAGTTTCTCCAATCCAGGCAATTCAACAACGGTAAAGCGAGATAGATTTGGCTTGGGATTTTCTCCTACCAACTGAAACACCAAAAATAGTGATGTTTCATTCTATAAAATTTGGTCTCTTCAAACAGAATGTTATGCCTCAAGATCCAAAAATACACAGAAATAAACAGAAGTCAAGAATTCCTGCTAGTAGATAACAAATTTTCTTGCAGAAAATGAATCAATAAATCAGCTTTGTTGACAAAGTTTCTAAGTAAGAGGTTAGGTGGAAGTTTATCAGTGCTGCTTTCTTATCAGGCCCAATTCTGACCTTTTCAATCACAACCAATTCATGCCATGATCTCCAGGAAATACATATTCACTGGAGTTCAATGGAGTTTCCTTCTTATATAAACTAATGGCATCTATGTACTTAAAGGTATAATATGTGGTCTTTCTTATATTCCACATAAGAAAATTATTGTTCAAACTTGAAGCAAATCAGATGGGCCCAACAGGTAATTCATATTTTAAATTGGTTTATTTTGTGAATCTCGTATTAATTTTATGGATGTATTTTAAATGATGTATAAATAGTCTACAGTTGTAAAAGCAAACTTATGGTAAATCTATTCAAAACTGTATATTACACATGTATATCAGAGTTAATCAATAGTTTTTAACTTTAAAATTTTTATAAGTTTGATATATTTTTATTGAGAGAAAAATGAATTTGAAAACTTTCGAACATGAAAACTTTGTTTATTAGTAAGTCAGATTCTAGTTCTTTAAATACGTTTTTCTCAATAAATTTGTGCAAAATAAGTTTTGCAATTCTTTTTTAAATTATTAATACACCTAAAATCTTACCCTTAAGTTTCAGTATCAATAACTTTCTATTGGCACACCATAATCTATCATTTTTGGCACGTCCTAAAAAAATCCTCTTGATAAAATGGGACAAAAGAATCTTTTCTTGAGAGTCACTATAGCTGATACTGAACCACGAGTTTAACATGAAAGCATTTAGGTCTCTATAGACAAAATGTAATCTATTATGATGGTACAATTATGTTAGAATGAATTTTTTTCTTGATCAATTCCTGAGACTGTATGCTTTTAACTTGCATTCAAGTGATTATAATGGGGTGGAAAATAGGATAGAGAGAGAAATCATTTAAAGCTACCATCACGCATGAGTGAAAATCAATTCTAAATACATAAGGAAAATCTGTACACAGACAGAGCAATAAATAATAAAATTCTGATTTTGTATAACACATTTAAAGATCACAAAGAAATCAGAGCTAAGAGTGTTACTACAGAAATCGATTGAGATGTAAAGAAAAGCAAGAGACTATTGGAATGTTTCATATCCTAGCAGAAATCGAATACTGAACTCCAGGGCATTTAAATTACTGGGACATTTTACATATATATTGAGAGAAAAAAAGGAGTTTCATTTAAATGCCATCTTTATTCTCAAAGATCTGAATATTTGATACAAGCTTGAGTTCTTTAACTGTGCCAGTTTTTCCTCCCAAAAAAAGTTGATGAAATATTCATCACTCTCCTTTTCAAAGGGAGAGTTTTTAATTTTTTGTTGAAATATATCTGTTTGTAATCATCCAAAACAAATTTAAACACACAAAATATAACATACTAAATTTTGCAACTGCTTTTACTTTTTAACAGTTTTATAAAAAAAAAACTGGCAAAACCAAATGCCCAACTTACCTTGCTAAATTTCATCTAACAAACAAATACATGTATACATAATTTTTTATACAATTTTTTTTTTCTAAAATGATTTTAAGAAACAATTTTTCTGGATTTAATCCTTGATGTTGATTAGAAAGTGGAACAAATAAACATGCATTTAATTAGTAAGTTCATGCATTAATGTTAGCTGTTGACTGAAATTAAATTAAGGTACCTCACCATATCAAGACTTATACTTTTTAAGACACTACGTCACCAGATGGCGATTTTTATGTTTTGATAAATTGCTTGTATCGACTATTTGGTTGGATATCATCATAGCTCAGTGGTTAAAATATCAGGCTTTTAAATCTCATATCAGGAGTTAGAATCTGCCTGAAGCTTTTGTTCATATTTACTGAATTAAATATTTGATAATTATAATTTTTATCGAAAATTGCATATCTTTTCACATATTTGACTTATATACTTCTTATGCATTATGCTATCTATCACAATCAACTAATTTTCTGCTGATTCAAGGAACTATTTCAAGGTGAAGTGAGCCACCTTAATATGGGGTATAATATGAGGAAATTTCTACACACCATTTCAAGGTCAATATGGATGATGGTGGCAGCATGTCTTGCAGCAGGACCAAAATCAGTGGAGGCCTCAGTTTTCCTGGCCATTCCTTGACGGAACTGAGTTTTACCATCAGTGGCATCTCTAAGGAAAGACTTACTGCAGTTCTGTACAGAAAAAATCCCAGACAATCCTAAGTTTCTTTTTTTTTCCTTTTTACACATTTAGTACATGTTTTGAATATAAAGTTTTATAAGACAAAAAACGAAAATGTGGAGCATAGATTAATATAAATAGAATATATACTATAGTCTGTCCCAAGTTATTGCTTCCATCACTTTTTCATGATATTTACCGGTAATAAAAATACACTTACCTGTGAAAGAAATACAGTTGAAATCGATAAAAGGGAAAATATCCAAGATATCTTCATTGACACATTTTTATTTTTCTCTCATAAAAATTCACAGGAACGAAAACAAATTTCTTACGGAGATTTATAATGGGAAATGTTTACATCTTTTCTCATTTGGAATTACTCGGAATACCTCGCACAATTTTTTAACATTATCATCCGTGCTATTTCATGGCTGATGCAATGCAAAATCCCCGTAGACTTTCTATTTTGGGTTGTGTATTGAAACCTGAAGCGGTAGAGGGGGCGTTTCAAAACAGATAATCTGGACATTTTTCATATTAGTGGATGAACGTACTTTGAGCACAAAGGTATTTATGATTATCGAAATATCAAGCGAAAAGTGGTGGAAGCAAAAACTCGGGACAGAGTATAGTCACACATTAACAATGTTGTACATTATTCTACAGTTATGACCCAGAAAGTTTTGCTGACCTTGACATGCACCCCTTTCTCTGCAGTCTCATGGAGGTCAAGGTAGGCCCCTCCCCCACCTGGGACCTGTAGTAAGTCCTTCACCAGCTCGTTGTAGACCTCAACCATTGACATGGACACTCGGGGGTTTTGCCGCCTGACTCTGGTATCTTTCATGTACTGTTCTATAATTTCAAGAAATCTAGCTACTAGATGTAGGATTTAAAACAACTGTAAATCTATTACCTTTTGACTTAATCAAAACATTTTTCAACCCCTTTCTTCCCTTAATTTAAAAAACCTTCAAATAATGTATCAGGCATTACTTACTCTCATGATAGAATGACCAAATGCACAATAATTTTAAGCTGTTGATTTTTTTGTCGTATTAAAGAGTAGCCACTGAAACATGACACTATCTAACATACCCAAGTTACTTAAAATCTAACAGTTTTTGTATGGTACAAACCTCCCCCAAGTTTATTGAACAGATAATCCAGAATGAGAGGCACCAATCCTGCATTGTGGGTGCTCTCTCCCTGTATTGTGAAGGTTTTGCCCGATTCACTCTCTCCCATTACAAGTAAACACACATTGAATCCTGCCATGTGCAAATCCAACAAGTCATCCACAGAATTTTTGTACACATCATAGGTGCTGGAGTCTTTCCTATGCAGATTGGTCAATCTAGGTGCAAATAGATGATATTTAGATTATATCATTTAATGAAATATGGTTAATGACATTAACCATATTGATTCACAATTCTTTAAACTCATTACTGAAAATACTGAATTTCTTTTACCAAAGTTTATGCATGCATTTTAAAAGTGTTCTATGCCTTGTAGCCCTATACACAATCATATTTACCTTTTTTTGAACACATGTACAAATTTTTCACTGGATAGAAATATATATATCTATGGTCAATGGCTCTCTCTCTCTCTCTCTCTCTCTCTCTCTCTCTCTCTCTCTCTCTCTCTCTCTCTCTCTCTCTCTCAATATTAACTCTGACCAAGTTAAAATACTTACCGAGCAAATGATCCCCCTGTCTTGGCTGCAATACTTTGACCTTGTACTACCAATGACTCTGGCCCCTCAGCCCTTATGGAGGGCCGAATTCTCCCAACAACTTCAATATTCATGTTCAGGCCTAGCTAAAATGAACCATATCAAAGTTATCCAACTTCATTGTTTGTGGCATTCATTTACAGTCATTATACCTATACATACTATAACGCTAATACCAGATATAAAAGAATCGTTTCATCTTTTGGATACACGTACTTAATCATCATAAGTTTGTCAATATGATTAAGAAAAAGAAATTTCGTTTACACATTACGTACATTGCATATAGTTGACAGAGTTATATATCAGTAGGCCTATATCTATTTGATAAAAAAAAATCCACTATCGATAGTTTTTCTCCGAGTAGTCACTAATAAAACACACCATTATTATATCTCCATATTATTATTATTATTATTATTATAAATGTATACTATATATACATACATACCGTTTCAAATCATATGGATATTGGGACTAATGGTATTTTCAGTTTTATACCTAGCTAAATTTGTTTACGTTAGTTTCGGGGTGTTCGGATTTTGGCAAGTGGTTCTGGAAAACATTCGTAAATATTCCCGCTTTTACCCACATTTATTTCAGAGAAACATAAATACTTAATCATTTACTCACTTACTTATTTAGTCCTCTTCGTGCCAAGAGCACCTAAGGCATTCAACGAGGACCCCCATTCCTGCCTGTCTGTTGACATCTACTGCATCATGCCCCAGTCCATCCATGATCTTTCATCTCATTCTTTCATAATTATGTTCTATTGATGATAAAAGGGAATATAAGTGATCTTGCTAATGTGATATTTTTCAAATGAAATCAGTTAATTTTTGCTCTAATAATCAAAGACGCAGTGCAATAAAAATATTCAACTGGCAGGATGTTCAAACTTTTGGGTCCTCGGTCTATCACCAATATATCTACAAAATTGCTTTGTATGCAGCGAAAAGTTATTTTGCTATAGTACACGGGCGCTGGAAGTTATTGTAAATATATTGTATGTGCATGTATAATTTTTTTTATACATGCACATACAATATATTTACAATCTGAACTTTCAGTGCCCGTGCTATAGTATAGTAATTTTTATCCATCTACCCCCCCCCCCCCCTTGAAAAGTTTTAATCATTTAAAGTAGACCTTAAGACAATCGGAAGGCCTCAGAAACTAAGTTAGATCAGGGCCCGAGGTTATAGAATTTTCTTGAGTACAAACTGACAGTGTACTCCGTGCTCCAGATCTCACTCGTACCCAGGGTTTCAAGGTTTTAAAACTTTTTCATACTCGTACTCCGACTGAGTACAAATTGGCAATTTCTCGAATAATCTATAGTGTCGGGTATTTTTATCATTGCGGCATGTGGGTTTTTTTTTTTTAAATAAGCCACAATGCTTTTATTTCTGAAGCATGATTTTATTAAAAGTGGATGAAGCAATCATCCAACCTGTACAAACATATAAACTGAAGAAAAAATTAAAAGAAAAAAATAATGATTCAATATTTAATTGTTTATTAATTTTTTTGAAACTCATAGGAAAACTAGCTGCATAATTTTCATGTAGAGCTAATGACAAAAGCAGATGATGTTTAAAAAGATATATTTATTTCTCCTTTAAAACCCATTCATTTCTGATACGAGATCAGTAATAAAACAACAACACATTAAATGGACTAGCAACGACACGCAGCAGCTCTAATGTATATTAATACATATATTATTAAATATCAACATGTAGTTATAAGTTGGACACATAAAACTGAAAATTATTCAAATTTTAAACTTGTTTCCAGCTCTACGTGTCGTCCTAAACTGGCTTTAACAAACTACTTTATAGAAAACCACCGGTTCTATTGAACCGCATGACTGAACATACCTGTAAAGGTATTCGAATTGAAAACTTTATATTTCCGGAATACATTCATTACAATTACCAAGTAGAAATTGATTTCTGTCTAATTCGTTCCTCAAACGAAAGAAATCACATTAATTCTTGTGGTCGAAATAATTTTATTGGATCAATTAAAGTACGCCACAAAGTAAAGAAAGCATGTAAAGAAAAAGTTGGAACACTCAACAGGCAAAAAAAGTATACATAAAAAAACAATATTGCAATAAACCTTCATCTGTAAATCCAATATATACATCACTATTTTTCAAGAAATAACACTCCGTAACATCATCGAAGGCAGAACACAGGATGTTTCAATTGCAAAAAAGAAAAAGAAATACAATGCTTATTATTATTTTCAGTTGTATAAATTGAATTCAAGAAGTCTATTCCATGCATTGGAACTGGGAGGGAAGGGGGAAGGGGAGGGGTTAATACATATAGGACGAAGGTTTAGATGGTATTATACTAAACAAAACATATAAACATACATTTTATATTTTACATAATGCAATAAACAAAATGGAATAATCTCTTTTGGTACAGCAATATTTCCTCTATAATTTTAATATATCTATATATCTTTCACTTTACGTTCGAACTTCGCGGGAAAATAGTACTACTAACAAAAATATATATGAAGATTCAGTAACTGAAGCTAGGCACGAATTTAGTCTAAGCTATTATGTACAGCGAAATGACACGCGAACATCAAAGTTAAGTAATTAACAATTTTCAATGTCATTGAGACCATGACCCTTCATGCAGTAAAAGACACTTCTGTTGAACTTGTGCACCGTTTATCACTGCAAGATATACAAGTAACATTCAAACATATTACCAAGAATTTACTTGTGCGTGCATTAATTATATATACAAACTTTGCTACTCTCCAGAGTGTTTAATTTTTATTTAGGCGAGTCTTGTATCGTTACACTGATCGTTTAAAATGATTGCATGTTTCCAAAACCCAAGAATCGAAATCTCTTGTAAAAGACGTCAACCATCATAAATAAGGAACATCATCGATCAAAATATTAGTTTTAGAAATAATCGAAAAAATGTTTTTTGGGGAGCAATGTATTTTGCACATACTGTACATGTCATTTTTGTTTATATACTTCCGCATTGGTTCCAAAAATGAGAGTTAGAAATTCATACCTCATTATAAGTACAATGTAAGTATGAGATTACTATGTCGTCCGTTTACCAGCAATAATATACCGTATTCCAAAACTTTCACAGAAAGTCTCGCTATACAAAGTTCCACAATAATACTTGTCTTGAGATTGTTTTAGGGGGAGCGCAGGAGTGTAGGGATGCCATTTCAGGAAGCAAACACAACAGTATGCTGTCCATCATGATGGCAACCCTCTGGCTCCCTTATCCCGGATTTCTGACAGCAAGGAAAATAAAATTTTCCTTCCAGTTTAACAGGGTGTTTTGGGTGGTATCTACAGACTGTGGTCGTTGAGATCTCGGCGTGGCAGCGGAGGCAATCCTTCAGCGACTGGCGCTTAAATCGGCCGTGGCGCTCTGGGGTTTCCTCGGGACTGGACAGCATCTTTAGTTTCCTCTTCAGCTGGAGATTTGTCTCCCTCTCTTGGCGCAGCTCCATATCTTTCAGGTCAAACATCATGGCCAACAGCTTCATCTATGGGGTTTACAAAAAAGAAAATAACAGAGTGAAACCCTTATGTGTCATCAGGATGCATTGTTTTCTAAGTTTACAGAACAAGTCAAAATACCATTTCAAAATTATACAGCGGACGTGTGTTGTACTAATAAGTTTTTACATGTGTGTGTGTTGAAATCATTTTTTTTTGCTCATTTAAATAGATGTTAATATCATAATGTTGATTTCGTATTTCTAGAGGTTGATGTTTCTTTTTCACTTTTTTTTTTTACTTTTATTAGATTCTTGGGGTCCCCCCCCCCCCCATCACTCGGGGAGTTTTCTTTTCACCGTCATATACAGTATGCTTGTTTTTCAGAATATTTTGGATTTTTTAGATATGCCATTTGATTGTATAAAAATATTTTCTGAATATATACTGCATGCAACAACAGAAAGAAGAATACTAAAAACGAGTTTCATCGTTAATATCAGAATTTAACTGGTATCTTAATGATTGCAGAAAAACAAGGTTCCATATATAAATGTGTCTAAATTCCCTTGCAGTGTAACATTTCATACAATATTAACCTTTTAATCACAATTTAATAACATTAATCACATTACCTTCTCTTCTTGTTCATTTATGACTTGATGCTCTCGCCTGGTCTCCAAAGTGAGATATTCAGTAAGCTGTCGCAGGCGATCGTTTTCCCGACTCAATTCATTTGCCTGATCCTTCCACTTTACTCCATCCAGAGCATGCCCCCTCAGGATTCGGTTTTCTTCTTGTAACCTAACTGATTCTTTGATAGCTTCTTCTTTAATTAAAATATCGGGTGCCAAAGAGATCAACTACAAAAACAATAAATGAAACCAACATCCATCAAATTGATTTCGCTTAATAATGAACGACCCACAAAATATAGTATAATATGTGATCCTTCACCTTCTCTTTCAGTACATCAATTTCTGCTTGTCGCACATTTATTTGGTTCTCGAGATCTACAAGATGTCAAATCACGTGAAAATAATCCAACTTTTAAATGTAAGATCTCAATATACGTGCATCTGAGGAATGAATTTGAAAACTTCCTAGTTTATATGGGGTTGACAGTTTACGCTCTATAAACCACATTTAAAACGATTTTATATTCAATAAAAGTGAATGTATTTCACGCAATGAAGTATTGAAGACGTAATATTGTAGAAAAAAATCTAATATCATATAAAGATAATTTTAAATACGTAACCATTCACCTCTGGGTCTTTGAATGAAATGACCCCCCTGGGCCTCCTCCTGGGGTACCGTGGATCCCAGGGAAATACCGGACGCTCCTACACCAAGTGTGGGTCCAGTCTGGAGACTCATTCTATAACAAAACGAAAACGGAGATACATGTAAATATTTACAAGTTGATTCAAATGTTAGCTATATACCACAGCCGACCTCAAAAGTGGCCGGGGTCGTATAATTTAAGGTCCGCCCAGTAAAATGTTAACATTTAAGGTCCGGCTTTCCCCTATAAGAAAAGGTCCTACTGTCCTTTACAAAAATTTACAAATTATTGTCATGTACAAATTTTGATTTCCGATAATCTAAATTTTTGTAAAGGACACTACCCTTAGTATCTTATTAAAATTTCTATTAAAGTTACTATTATTTTTGCTCATTATTTTTCATATTATATTTATTATTTTATTATATATAGCTCAATTAAAGGCATAAGTTAAGGGGGGGGGGGTATGTAAAGTTAATTACTTAAAAATCATGATTTTAAAATTTCATTTGTATCTGAATTAATAAAAAAAAAAGTACTGGGAGATAAGCTCAATTCATATTTATTCTTCTGAAGGCTAACAAATATTTTATTTTCCCCACTTTTATCTGAAAACAGACTATAGCGTTCCTGTAATTAAATTCTTTTGTTCTCCACCAATACCTCATTCCCACTTAGCCAACACAAATCTATCTGTATTTTACCTGTATTTTTTCAAAATGTTGGCTAAGTGGGAAGACACCCGTGACAGTGGTGAAGAAGTACTGTATGTTTACTAGTATATAAAGTACTAGTACATATTCCTTCTGTTTGAATTTCTATCAGGGGACGACGATTTTAAGGGCGTTCAGCTCATTACAAAAATACATGTAGTTTCGAGTATTGCCCCAAATTAATGATTACGACATACTGTTGCTATGCTGATTATACAGTGTAACTTGATAAGAGAACAATGGGCATTCAGAACTGAGCTTCAGCTTGATACATGGGTATCATTGGATCTTACCTTGTGGAAATACTATTATACTAGTATATCGTAAAAAATATACATTGTACATTTGGGTTTGCAAAACATTTCATACATTTCATAAGAATTTGAAAGAATAAAATGTATGAAGATAAAACGATGATCATTTTGGGGTAGGTCTTTGGACCTTCTATATCAACAGTAAAAAATGTGCAAATGCTTTACCACACCAACGATATTTCTGAAAACAGAATTAATATTCTATGAAACAGATCGGTATTGAAGCTCGATGGATTTCTTGTTATATATTTGTTCGCAACAATTTCAAAGTTCGATCGATAAATTTAATTTCAATTCTAATTATCCATCTTTCCAACCAAGTTTTAGATTTGATCTGATTAGATCTGATCCACTCCTATTAGGAAAAGAGTAGCTCAGAAACCCTTGACTAGGGAAGATGTGTTTTTTTCCCACACACTTATTTCAAAATCATAAAATAACGACTAAGTGAACTAAATGAAATACGTAAACACAAATAACTATACATATGTCTCCAGAAATAAAAAAAAATCTGTTGGAACTTTCGGTTGCGGAAATTATTTCAATCATTGGACACGTGCCAAATATTAAAAGGCTATAAGTGATATTTATGTCAACATTTTCAGAGAATCCATCACAATAGACTATAGATTAACAAAGTTACAACTGATAATTTGACTATAATATTATATCTTTAGACCGCAATCGTTTGATTTTGATGAGCCCTATGAATCTTGGCATGGCTCCAAAAACAACTGTTCGATGTATGTTTGATTTTGACATAATTCTTTAATTCTTAAAAATAAAAAAAGGTTATAAGGTTTATTCGACAATTTTCGATATGTGTGGTGCTTAGTTATATCGCCTAAATATAACGTTATCGTTAAAATTTTACGAAACATGGATATCGGATTTACATATTTAGGTCAACTTCATATCAGTCTAGACATATCAATAAATGTTGTTTTTGACTGATTCAACTGTATATTTACATACATTTATGTTCATTAATGTGATTACAAATTACGAATACAGTGTTGATTTAATCTTTTATTATATATACCAGGAATTACTTACTAGTATATCGTTTCCGTATTCTTTTGACAG
This sequence comes from Magallana nippona, assembly GCA_033439105.1. NCBI lineage: Eukaryota > Metazoa > Mollusca > Bivalvia > Ostreida > Ostreidae > Magallana > Magallana nippona. The sequence goes on from CM065925.1 coordinate 21,219,885, forward strand.
CTTTAAAATCCAAATTTTTGTTTGGCTTGTTTACAGTGGTTATAAAAAGAAATTCCCCTTGGGTTTTTCATCGTGAAATGAAAGTATTAAAAAAACCCAACATTGAAAGTATTAGTTATGTTTGGTACAATCCCCTAACAAATTGTTGCAGATACGTCTATTTGAATATTTTATTAAGGTTCTTAATAATTTGCTGCCACAAGATAACGTAATACCCAGCTTTATTTTACATCTATTTGTTTCTATAGATGCGCTCTCAGTGGCGTTGCTAGGGACAAAATATTTGTAAGTGGGGGGGGGGGGGGGGGGGGCAGCATCCCCCATGAAGCTGAGCACATTTTTAATTACGGCGGCAGTAATTTTTATCTAGTACAATGTACAGTGTATTAGATACAACACCTCAGCCATGATATTGTTATCGTACTTACAAAAAAAGGCTCTATATTGGATATACATTTTTTTTCTTTTGTCTACATGAAATCAAATATATTGGAACAAAAAATATCGAAAAAGAAAACAAACACCAACGGATACAAAAGAATCAAGAAAATAAATCCAAGTCTTTATATGAGGCAGCCACGACTGACAGTATGGTGAATTTAGGAGTACATTTTTTAGATTACAGGTTGCATCATTATTATTTCTCAATTTTATACCTGGTATATTTGTCTTATAAGGGAATAAAAGTTGTAATTTACGGTTACTATCCATGATGCAAACGCGTATTTATTGTCTGTTTTGAAATTTCATAGTACTATATTTACATCTACCGAGTATGATTCCTTCTATTTCTTACGGAAACTATAGAAACAGCCAGACTAAAATGTACACGCCCCTTTTATCGATTGGTCGAAACCTACAGCGACTGAAACTGACAGGAGTGAAATCTACACGCCCCGTTTTATCGATTGGTCGAAACCTACAGCGACTGAAACTGACAGGAGTGAAATCTACACGCCCCGTTTTATCGATTGGTCGAAACCTACAGAGACCATAGAGAAATCATGGACTGCACGAAATAATCATGATGATATCAGACTCAAATTCCCAAAGAATACGATTTGGCTGTTTCTTTTAGCCAACGTACTGATGTACATTAACAGTAATTTAGTGAATTTTACTTACTTTTTACAATCAATTTACTAATTTGATAAAAGAACTATGTAAATATAAACAATAAAATGCTTTCTATGGTGATTTATGCGGGATATGAAGGTGGCGACATTGCAGAAAAAATACATAACCTGCGTTAGATAGCAATTCACTTTCTCTTTTACCAGTTCAAAGCAACCTTCATTTTTGGAGGTTAGAATTTTTCCTCCAAAATTGGAGGATATATGCTTACATAATCTGCGCTCTGAAAAAAAAAAACAGTGCTGCTTCTTTTCTTTTTAATAAGGTTTGATGCGCTGATCAGTTGATTGTAATGAAATGAATATTTGTTAATTTGTACCATATGGATCTGACTTTTGAACTTACGACTCAGTCAATAATTCGAAAAGGGTATTATTAGTTTGGGGATGCTTCAGGAAAAGTTCGGCAGAAACGCAAAAGGTTGTCGGTATTTGCAATGAAAAAATAACAATGTTTTTTAAAATTTTGAGAATCAGAAAAAAATTGTAAGCACGTAGTAGTATCGCTCCTTCGCCTTCGCATCTTCGCACTTTCGCTCCTTCGCCTTCGCACCTTCGCACTTTCGCCTTCGCAACTTCGCACTCTCGCATCTTCGCCCTAAAGGCGAAAGTGCGAAGATGGAAGTGGTCCCATCGGAACACCATACATTTGTGTTCAAAACATCATTTTAGTCACTGCACTCATTCTGATGAAGTAGAGGGGTGTTTCTAATAGGAAATCTTTGGATTTTTTTTTTCATTCTAGTGAATAAGTATAGTTTAAGCACCGAAGTACATGTATTTATGAATATCTGAGCTACAAATCAGTGAATCAGAAATCCCTTGAAACGTGGTTCGAATGCCACCATGCTACATAAATGGAACATTTCTTTACCTGTAAAACTTATCACGCTAATTTTTGGGGCAAGCTTTCTTCAAGAAACAAGCAAATCTACATGAACAATGTTTAATTTTTGGAAACTATTCCTAAATATACAAGCAAGTCTGCGGGTATATATGTACCGAATAATATTATTAACCAGAGCTTCTGTTATAAAAGCTACCCGTAGATGTGTCGTAACGCCATGAATGCCCCCGCAGGCGACCAAAATTTCAAATCCCAAATTTAGTATAACATTTTTTTGATTGCAGAATAAGTCATAAATCCCTGAAAATTACTGATTTTTTTTTTTTAAGTTCAAGAGGCACAACTCTGTCAAATATCATCAAACTGGAACCATATTCAAACTTGACCTGTATTTTCTAATAAATTAACCTTATATGAAATATCAACTTTACAAATGCATCACTTCAAAAGTTAGAGAGCGGAAACTGAAATTTTCCCATTTTTTCCTAAGTTCAAGAGGCATAACTCTGTTAAAATCATCGGACCGGAACTAATTTCGAACTTGATCTGTATTTTCTTGTAAATAACCTTCATATGAAATATTAGCTTCATATATGCATCCCTTCAAAAGTTAGAGAGCGGAAACTGATATTTCCAATTTTTTTTAAGTTCAAGAGGCACAACTCTGTCAAAAATCATCGGACTGGAACCAAATTCAAACTCAACCTGTATATTCCTATGAACATCCATATATCAAATTTGAGTTGAATGTGTGCAACGGTTGTTGAGATAATGATCGGAAAGTGAATGATAATGGAATGACAGAAAGATGGAATGACGAAATAGGGTAATACTATATGCCCCGGCCATTTAATGGCGGGGGCATAAAAATGTCAATGCCTTGGCATCTTGATACTGAAACCACTTAACGTATATAACAAACATGGAAGCAAAATATTTGAAATTGCTGCAGAGAGTCTATGAGGGTAATTGAACCACATACATTGTATTTACATGTAGTTATTGTGAACACTATGCTACATGCACAAAATTGATAAAAAAAAAAAACAATCCATGAAAAAAATTATTGTATATCATGAATTTATTTTACATACCAAAAAATTTCACATACATATCAAACCATAAAGAGAAATTTGACTTTTTACATACCCTACAGCAATAAGCAGACTTAAGTGAATGAATAGTACATTGTATAATGAACGATATAATATTTTTCTCATCAAGAATACAAATAGATCAGTTTACCTTTAACAACCACTTCATACAAATATATTTCCAAATAACATTGTACTATTCTAAAAGAATATCAGCTTTGAAGTTCATTTCCTTCACAAAGCAATAAGAATCAATTACCCTATACATACATGTACTCATGAACATAAATTTCTGATACAAACATGTTTTCTATTGGGATTTCTGTGTCAAATACTACTAGCATTCTACATGATCAGGCTACATAACATGAACGCAGTATTCTGATACAAGAAATGATATAAAAACAGCACTTTTCTGATTACATGTACATACTGGAATGTTTCTGGATTATGTCCATCTACACATAAAGTATATCAACTATATTGTACAGTTAATCATCAATCCAAAGACTAGACTTCTGTCATCACAACATCAACAGTGCTTGACTATCTTTACAGGTAGCTATGTCATGTTTGTCAATTTAATAATATATTAGTAATGGATAAATATTTGTAACTGAGCTCTCCCTGGTCGTTTCTTTATTTAGTTCCCATCTTCACTCCCACAATCTGAAAAGCAGAAAAAAATCATCAATTCATGTTCACATACTGGCACAACGCAAAAATAATATTGTAGAAAACTTATTCAAAGTTAAAAGTTAAAATAACTCCTTATATATTAAGAATGTTGGTTTTATTGCAAGAATTATCCCAAACATGGAATAAAAAATTTTTCAACTTCAAATAGAAAATAATGGGTTTTTTGGGTAGCATTTAGCCTCTAGCTGCATTTGCCTGAGAAACTAATTTATTTCATAAATTCTCAAACCACTGAGTCATAAACCATTGACGTATGAAGATTTAGGCAGTGTGGCTACAAAATGACATCTCATTATGATAACAAAGCTAGATCCCTTGTTGGATGCAGGGCGGTTTACAGTTTTATCACTCACCTGTAAAATACCAACAATGAGTCCAAAGAGACCGATAACACTTGCAAAGATCTCAAGAATAAGGATTTTGACGAACAGAGTGGAATTCTGGGCATCAGCAAGAGCAGCTCCTGAACCAACAATCCCAACAGTGACCCCGCAAGCAACATTAGATACTCCAACTGTCACTCCGGCAGCAAACATGCGGAAACCTGCAAAAGATCAGTTTTCATTATGGGTTTACATGCAAGTTTCAATCCAGAAGTTTGGAAAATCAAGCCTGACAAATCCGCTATAAAAAATACATGTACTCTGTATCTTCATATCTAATATAATCTACCCCTGAACAGAACACAATGTGGACAAACAGAATAAAATAGTGTCAATAGTCATTGGGGGTCGAGAGAGAGAGCGAGAGAGACGGAAGTAACAATAGATTATGTTCTGAAGCATTAATAGATGATAATCTGTATATTTATAACAGGACCGATAATCTTTATATTTCATGAAAATAATTCTGAAAGAGATGATTTAAATCCAATGACAACAGCTTAATAAGTATGCATGAACAAAAACTATCCTAAATCTAAAGATCAACACAAAACCAACAGATACACATGAATTTGTTAACAAATACCTGCATCATAGCTGTCTCTGATTATTTGTTGAGAGTCCTTCTCTGGGTCAAATGCCTGAAATAATCGCAATATCGCATAAAAAGTTAACTGTATAAAAGATTATTCTTTGACTGAGCAACTTTTTGCTGCTTGAAAGAGTACAACTTGGCCATCATAAGGAAATTGTTGAAAATCTAACATACTGCAATTCCTTGTCCAATGATGATGGCCATGATGATTCCGTAAATAGCTACAGCTTCACAGAAGATGATACTGATCAGGTTCTTGGTCTTGATGCGTGGAGCTTTGACTCCTCCTCCTAAGATACTAGCCCCTGTGGTGAATATTCCCCTGTAAACAAAACATTCCCCGTAATCTTAAATCAACATTATTTTCTGTAAACTCATCATTCAAAATTATTAAAAAAATATTTCTTTTAATATTATGATGTATATCTTGTATATTCTTTTATCTTCAAAAATATAAATAAATCAGTGACATCTTTCTATAGTCTTCAAAGCACTTCTGTGTTGTGTTTTTTCATACTCTCTTCAATGATTTTATAATCAAAACGCTAAAAAATGAAACCCAACCTTTGTTTTCTTATACCTTTCTATTAAACTATTCATGTTTATTGTATAATCAGGTAATAAAACAGAACTTAAGCATATTTACCATGCAGCACCAACCACCGAGAATGAAATAGTAATGGCAACCCCAAAGGAAGCCCACATGTATGGAGATGTTTGTTCCAAGAACCTGTAAAGATATCAATACATAAAGAAATAATTCCACCTAAAGTGTAAGTCTGAACCAATCAAATACATTTTATACAAGACTTAGTGGTTTATAATACATGTACAAATAAGATACTTCCATCCTAACAAATGAAAATAATTTAAATATCAAAATATTTCAAAAATCGTATTTGTAGAACTGAACATAACACAGTTTATCAATATCTATTTTCATTTCATGAGAAAAATATGTTCACACTGGAAACTTTTACGCAGTTTTGCCATGTATGAATAAAATAACTGTACAGGAATACTAAAATTTGCATTTTCCTTTGAAAATAAGAATGGGCAAAAATGATCAATTTTCAGCTATAAGAAATCACATCAACTATACATACCATCCAAAGTCTATCCTTGTTCCTTTTCCCGTTAAGATATAATAGAAAGCTGAAAAAGTAAATAATAATATCAAGGCTTCATTGATTAAACAAATCATGGGTACTAAGGTACATGTACATAATAACTGTGGTGGCGATACTTTTCAATGGACTGATCAATGGAATGGATCCTAACTATTTAGGGTTTGACCACATAAATGCCATAAACTTGGTCTATTTCTCGCATAAACATCCAGAATCAATAACTCCTTGGCTTCTCCTATGACCAGCAGAACAACAGATTCTCGTGGGGCACTTTAGCTTTCTGCAGATGCCAAGAAGTTATCAATTTAATTTTAAGTTTGTTAACGTTTGTTTTGTTGCATGTACGTCTATCGTTGAACAATTTTAATGAAAAAGAAGCTGATGAAGCAAGGTGGTATCCAAAATGGCATCCTCCTTTGCTATCTTTTCCTCCGAGGTACTTACTTTTTTAATGGTGCTTTAATTTTCTCCACACAAGCCCCTGTGGTTTGACATTAGGAAGAATAATCTTACCGTGACCAAGCTATGCTCAGGTCACAGTAAGTCGTCCCATATACTTGCAATGTAGCAGCCGCGAAGCGGATCTGCTTCGCGTCAATTTTAAGTCTGTTAAAAATAATCTGCAGGGGAAAAACCCATTTGTATACATTACAAACCTTTTTGAACATGCATATGTAGTTAAATCCACAAAATATCCATTTAATGGGTTGTACCAAGGCATTTTGTTAACATACACGTTTGAATTTGCCTGCCATTTTGTCAGAAATCGCACTTGGAATGTCTCGGACTTTATCATCAACATGGCGACTGTAAACAGCGAAATTTCAAAAGTGATGTTAAAAGCGGCAGTGAATTGGTTGCAAAATCAGTAAATGTGGTAAAATGGGATTATAAAAGAGCAACATTGTAGGTATTTGAGACCAATCATATGAAAATTTAGGTGATATACAACACCATATTTTTTTTCATTTGCTTCGAAGCAAGTATTGGGGACGAATTTTTTCAATAAACCGAGTTCGTAGGACATCTGTCATTTTAACGATAGAACATTCTATCTAGTTTGACATGCACACGAGTGTTTAAAATACATAATTTAATTGAAACGGAAATATATTTCATAATGCATAAAATCTTATAAAATTTACATAATTATCAACAAATAGAAGCAAAAGCAGTTAATAACGAGCGGAGCGAAGCGAGGCTTAATGGTAACACGTATATATAAGAAAATCAGTGAAAAATGAGAGTTGAATAAGGGGTACTAAGGGCAAAAATAATTTCTTCCAGCTCTGGGCGCCATTTTGTTGAAAAAAAGTTAAGTCGATCATTAAATGACTGCCACCTGTCGACGTTCTTTGCGCCGAAACTCGATCAAAGCTTTCCAATGTTTAATTGAAAGTAATTAAGATGAAAAAAAATGACTGTGCAAGCTAGTATACAACTTTTAACAATGCTTTAATCAAGATATACGACTAGTTTCACGTATGTCTTATCAAATTATTAGATAGCAAATAAAATCATTAACATCGAGGAACCGATCTTTTAGAGAATGAATAAAGTAGAAAAAATTCAATTAATCAACTTGGGAAAATTATAAGCATTGATAGAAGATATAAAAAATTCTCGGAATCAAGAACTTTTCTTCGGCTATTTCCGAAGACAAAACTTTTACGTTTTTCGTATGAAACATGACGTCATAATGAAGACTGAGCACGCGACATTTAGTTTAACTTTCAAATTGGCTTATGATTTGAGAAGATAGGCTAATGTAACTGTTTACATTTCAAATAAATTTCGTTCTACAAAAAAAATCTAACTGCACTGTGTTAAATCTGCGCTCGGTCCAACGGTCACACCGTTTACATATTATAGCTTCTAGATTCTGTCAATAATGTTCACATATCTTTGTAAATCACAAGTGCTTTGCTCTACATTCTTTGATCACTAAGCAGACTTACATATGATTAATATCGCTAGAGTCGCTAGCATTAGTGTAATGAAGTATACAGGGAATATTGACACTCCCATCTGCTTAGTAGATGGTTTCTCTGGTTGGTAGTCCATTTTGTTATGTTTTTATCCAACTCCCAAGTACTAAATCATATGATCATTGATCTCCTTTCAGAAACCGGAAGTAACCTCGACTTCGAATCATGAGATGATAGCTCGTTCCAATATGTTTCCGATAGTTGGGGGGGGGGGGGGTTAGAAAATTTTTAAAAGGATGTAACCAATTTCCTTCATCAATGTTTATAACTTTATATCGCAGGTTCCACTGTTTTTATCGCGGTTCTTATCTCATTTATAAACGTTTAACTTAGCCCATTGAGACCATTTCCTGTCCATGGCTGAAAAAGTGAACACACGCGTAACAACGCAAATGTTATAACACTGATTATATTATGTACAACACATTTCTAAACCAAAAAGTTTTCAAGATCATCTGAGATTGAATAAAATTGGCTGTTTTTTAATAGTTGAACTATTGATTTCCCCGATTACAGGTATGGAATAACAAAGACGCATTCGTTTTCATTCTTTGGTCTTCAGAATGGTTCAAGTTTAACATAAAAAATATCTTAAAATATATATTCGCGTTTATTTGCGAAAGTTACTTAAACAGTAAAATGCTTTCTGTGGTGACATTGCAGAAAAACTGCGTAGTTATGTAATTTTTTCCTGCAATGATCGCTACCATCATAACCCGCATGAATCATCAAAGAAAACATTTTATTGTTTATATTTACATCCTTATTTTAAAAATTAATAAATTGATTGTAAAAAGTAAGTTAAATTAACTAAATTACTGTTAATGTACATCAGCTAAAAGAAACAGCAAAATCGTCTCCTACGGGAATTTGAGTCCGACATTATCATGATTATTTCGTGCAGTCCGTGATTTTTCTTAGGTCGCTGTAGGTTTCGACGGTCGGTTTCGACCAATCGATAAAGGGCGTGTAGATTTCAGTCCTGTAAATTTCTATAGAGCTAAGAATTAACAATAAGTTTCCGTAAGCGAATCATACTCGGTTGATGTAAATATAAGTTAATATTGATAGCGTTCAAGATTTGCGTGTATACGCAAAATTTTCGCGTTGTGGCACAAAAAGTTTCGCGCTTATTCACGAATGGAACATCCGACGTTTTATGGGGATGGTCACTGATATTGTGAGGACTGTGAAAAACATTGATGTAACACAATAGTATTACAATATAGAAATAATATACATGTAATATAGTAATGTAATATACCGTTATATAATAGTACGGGGGTTAAACGCTGAAACGTTACGTTCCTACCTTTATTGACGGGAGAAATAGAAATGTAAGGACTGACACACTATTGTACATGGCTGTATATAAAATTCCGTATCTCATGTTTACAAAGTAGTGAAAGTACCCATTCATTCAATTCACATATAACGTCAGGATCTCGTGATCATACGTAACTGTCCTCATAACGTCAGGATTTAGTGATCATTTGTGACTGTCCACATCGTCAGGATTAGGCGATCATTTGTGGCTGTCCTCACTACATCAGGATTTCGTGATCATTTGTGACTGTCCTCATAATGACAGGATTTAGTGATCGCTGTGTCTGTCCTCATTACATTAGGATTTCGTGATCATTTGTGTCTGTCTTCATAACGTCAGTATTTAGTGATCATTTGAAGCTGTCCACATAACGTCAGGGTTTCGTGATCATTTGTGGCTCTCCTCACTACATCAGGATTTCGTGATCAGCCGTGTCTGTCCTCATAACGTGATCATTTGAAGCTGTCCTCAACCCCTCATAACGTCAGAATTTCGTGATCATTCGTGTGTGTCCTCATAGCGCCAGGATTTCGTGATCATTTGTAGCTTTCCACTATATCAGAATTTCGTGATCAATTGTGGCTTTCTCCTCGTGACCATTTGCGGCTGTCCTCAAATTTTTAGGATTCCATGATCATTCGTCACTGTCCTCACTACGCTAGGATTTCGATATCATTTGTAGCTCTTCTTATATAACGTTAGGATCTTGTGGCATTCTTGGCTTTTCTATCACCATGTGAAGATTACGGGATGTTGTCCAACTCGCTGTATGTTATTGTCACCAATTTATAGACAGTTGTATTAAAGGATATAAACACGAGTTGACACGGGACCCTCGGCGTTAAGAGCGAGGATAGTCACAATAGACATGGAATCCATTTTGGAACATTATTTGACACGGCATTCTCATGATTCTGACGTTTTAAGCAAATTCAAAATTATTGCCGCCACATAAACTTTTGAGAGTTAGGCCCAGAATTTTTGACCTAGAAGAGCCACACTAGCCTGACGAGGTCACGTACCGGCACAAAGCATCGTTCATGAAGAGGGGGGGGGGGGGGGGGGGGGTGACTTGCTTATATTCTTGACAAGCAAAAAAAAAAGGGGGGGGGGGGGTGGCTTCGCCAATATTCAAAATCCTAATCTGTGGGGAGGGCAGGGAGTAGTGCAGTGCTTTGTTATAATGCTTTTCGTAATTTTCCCTATAATTTTTAACATACTTGTCTGCTGTGAGAAAATTCTTGCGCTGAGGTTGAACGAGTTTGAGAGGTAGACATAATTACAAGGGATCTTTTAAAAGGAAATACGTTTTCAGATGTTTTCACTAAACCACGTTGACTTTGCTAATACATATAATTGTGTATTAGACAAGTAAATTATTTTTTTTTTTAAATGTAGGCTAACATGGACAAATAAAATATACTTATGGGAAAAGAAATTGATTAAATAATAATTGATAAAAGGGTGATTAGAGTCGTTTAACGTGTCTCAAAGTAAAAACATTTCCGTTCTAACGAATAGTCTATAAATATAAAGAAATAAATAAGATGCCCCTCCCCTACATTTTCCCCAGAGTTATCGACCGTCATGGAACTCTTTGATGTGATCGTCAAGCCAATATGGCGTACAGCATGCTGAAAATAAAAGTGGGAGTTAACTAGTTACGACGTCTTCCCTTATTCTAAATATAAAATGTAAGAGAGTGAGGGATATAAGGAGTTCCGTTGTTAAAAGATGGAGGTGGAGGAGGAGCACGTACACACCCTACTCAGTATGGGGTTCCCAGAGTCCGAAATAAGGCGGGCCCTGCGAAGGGCCAAGAATGACCTGAATGAAGCAGTAGCGTACCTGACGAACGACCAGACGTTGCCGAGTGACTGGGAGGAGGTGGACGATGTAGAAATGAAGGACATTCACTCACGGCCGAGCCAGACAATGTACAGTCCATCCCCTCCTCCCAGTTATGATGATGTCCATGCCATGGAGGTAAGTTTTTGCTTTTTATAAATGCTAGGTCAATACTGTACACATAGACTTGTGATTTGTCAATGATAATTATCCTAATCAATTGTTTGATAGATTTTTCCTTATAATGTAAAAATTACAGGAAATAAATTTATTTAAAGCAATGAATCTAATTTTAGCCAAATTATTGCACATAATTTCCTCATAATTTAGGTCATGTTGTGTTGTTAAAAACAAAAGTTAAAAACTAAACCAAACTTTACTATACTTAGCAGAAGACAGATGAAAATGGAGAAAATGGTGGCACAGAAGAGGAAAACCCCTTAGAATTTCCTGTCACCAATCTGTATGAACTCGAAGGCCGTGTTTTTGCTGAACACTGGTCCATTCCTTACAAAAAGGAGGAGTCACTTGGAAAATGTCTCATTGCTGCAACAAGGCTTGCAGAAGCCAGTGAGTAATTAGCTTGGCTCTAAATTGGACCTACCTAAGGGATGCAGTATTGTTGTTGAATGCTTTGTCATTACTTTATGACCTACAAACTGCATTGTAATTGACTTAAAATTTATTATGAATTATTTCATTGGAGCATAAAATTTACATTGTGTCATGTCTTTATATACAGTGCATGTAATTATATACCAAAAACATTTTGAAAATAAGCCTCACCTTATTTAAACTGTCAGCAAAAAAAAAAATGGAGGCTTTTTAGAAGTTTTTTATGACACTTTGTAGTTAATGTACTCTTAAAAAATGTCAAGGTTTACATCTTATGATATTAAATTCCAATGACACCATTCAAGCAAACCTGTACCCGAGAGGCTAATGAGTCACATTTCACTTAGATAAAACAACAGAAGTAAATAATGTTAGATACCTCAGTGAAGGAGAGGGGATAAGATAAGTTTGTAATCTGAAGTATTATTTGAATACATTGCGTTTCCCTGTGTTAGAATTGATTTTCTTATCAATAAATGGCAGACACTATATATATAGGAGTATATTGATATTTGTTCAAAATATTGAGAAAGAAAAGGCAAAAAAAAAATAAATAATTATCAGACACTTTTTCAAGTAAAATTTTAAAATATGAATAATTTCATCAATGTGACAGGCAGGCATATAATTCCAAGATTTAATTGGGGAAATAACTTTTGAATATAGAGTCAATGATTTTCTAGATAAGAATTTTGAGTTATTTCCCTTTCAAATGCACCAATTTTTTTTTTACAAATGTATCTTGACCTTTACATCTGGTTGGCATTGCTTAGATTTATATGCACACTTCAACTCCACAGGCACTTGTTTCTAGGATAAAGTTTACTCCGTAGTACATGTATGATATTAACTCAAGGTATTATTTTTGTTTTTAGAAGAAACACAATGGGAAAGTGCTCACTACCATTCCCTTTTATAATAATTTATCTACAAAACCATATATATGGCATGCTTACTTTCATTTACTTTTATCTGCATAAACAGCATCCAAACATTTCTCAACAACCTGAAAGATGCTTCACTTTACGAAATGCTATATAATAGCCTTGGGCAGAATACAAAAATTAAATCGAACTGTTTTATAAAAAAAAAATACTTGTGTTAAAACTTTGCAAATATTATGCATGATAATTATCAACGGAAAAATTTGAAAACTACTGACACCTTATATAACAGATGAAAGCTTTGTTTCCCACATCGTAACCAGCGATATTTTTAGCTTTCCCAAAACCCCATAGTGATACATACTGGTAATCAAATGATGCACACCTAATCTGCCTTAGACTTGTACCTAGAGGTTCATGGTGGGAAACAAATTTTCCAGGGGGCAAGCAAAGTTTGGATACTGTTTATTCAGATAAAAGTAAATAATTCCTAGCATGTCTTATATGATTTTGTAGATAATTTATCGTAGAAGAGAATAGTAGTAAGTGTTTTCCTATTGCATATCATCTGAAAGCGAAAATGTTTGCAATTCACAGAAGGGAGGTATTCCAAGGAATTCAGAGTTAGATACCTTGTGTTATTATTAAACTCTAGGGTGAATTTTTATTACAGAAACAAGTGCCTGTGTACAACTCTTTTTGATGAAATAGCCCTGCCTCAGAACTTTCAAGTTTCAATTGCCTAATTTGTTCCGTATTTCCTTACACAGTGGTATTTCAAAATTATTTTTTTTCTACAAAAGACCTCACAGAGAATGATGAACACTGCAGGAGGTTTCTAGAGAGATGCATGCCAGAGTCATTCCAGAAGGTATGTTGCTGTTCTACTTTATCTAGATTTGTTCATTTCAAATAGGTTTAACGAGTTTTAAACACATTCAGCCTTCAGTTGCTGACCTTTTTGCTGGTTTGATTTTCATTTGCTGAATCAAGTATGATTTTATTTTTCATCAACAGCTGATGACTTCAGGGGCTGTCCACAGATGGAACGCAGAAATACAGGAAGGGATATTTAATATGGCTGAATTGTTTATTGATATGTGTGTAGCTCGCCTTCAACATTTACCTATACACCATGAGATCCTTAACATTCTCACACTGGTAATTCTATATTTTTTTTTTCAATTCAATTACTGTAAACCAACTTTTATTCATGTGCCAGAAATATTCAGAGGTTTGCAAGAATCTCGATATGGCAAATATTTCTCGCCACGAACCAATCCTCTAATGTCTCTGCTATATTATTTTCCAAAATTTGTCATTATTATTGCAAAAATTAGTCTCTGCGAACCAGTTTATCTCTGGTCAATCGCTTAATAAAGTCGCTGCAGATGAAAGTTGGTTTACAGTATCGAGTATAATTACTTATTTACATTGTTATATACAGAAAGAAAAATAAAAAGTAGTATGTGATGTGGATTATGACTAATTTTTTTTACTTTGCTGTAGGTGTTCAATAAAGAAAGTGAGTTTCATTTTAAAAACCGTTCCAAGAGAGACCGCACATATTGGGAAGATAAGCTGGAAGATGGTCAGTTGTACACTGTAAATACTGGCTACAAATCTTCTATCGTAAGTTAACTAGATGTACTTCTGTATTTATTTTGATTTCTTTGTGAAAGTCAGATTTTGGTATCAGTTGAGTGTATTCCTGTGAGAGAGATATCAGTCCAATCAAAATAGGTTACTGGTATGTTAAATTTATAAGTTATGATTTTTGAACTCATTAAAATTTGTGGGACCCCAGTTTCCATGTACTGTCGTTTAAATTACCGTTATTAACAGATTTTGTGAAATAGGATGATTTCCTTGATTTCTCATGAATTTCAGCTAGTAATCATGTTTCATAATCTCAACAATCTGTTTATTCATTGATGAAGGGAAAACTTCAGAAAAATTCTTTTCCCTCAAAAAATTTATTATTTCATTAAAATATTTTTCAATTCTATACATATTGAATGTTTTGTGGTTTGTTTTTTTGTTTAGTTAATACATGCTCATTTAAAATCCATTTTCAGGATCCCTATGGTTGGTTGACACATGCTATCAATAGGGTATGTACATGCATGTAGATTAATATTTACCATAATTTTCCTGTGTTAAATATGTTGAAACTTGGAGACTGCATGCCAATGCAATTTTTTCTGTTGCTTTGGATGAATAACAAAAAAAAAATTTACAATTGATAATTGATCAACTTACAAGATTTTAAAATGCACAAAAATTGATTTGCAGTTTGCCTTCAAAGGAGGGTTCAATGTAGTAAGAAAATTACTGGAAAATGAAGAATTGGATGCCCCAGTAAGTACTAACAGTGCTTGATGAACTATATTGTTTACAAGTGATGTATGTACATGTATGATTGTATTAAGAATGTACCGGTAGATTAAAACAAGTTGAGCAATCTTTGATTTCATGATTTCTCCCTCTCTTTGCAGTCTATGGCTGCCCTCCTTAGGCCGTTTGGAATGTGTGCAGAATTCCTGAATCCTAAGGTAGTCACAGAAATCCTGGCCCCTGGAATGGAGAAGACAATCAAGTACATACAAAACCTGGAGGAAAAAGACCTCAAAGAAAAGGTACTGGCACCTTGGTGATGATGACGCTGCTGTTGATGATCCTGATGATGATTATCAGGAGGATGATTATCATGATCATGATTATATTTGATCATGATCATGATAAAAAAGAAGAGTCTTTCAGAATTCAATTTCAGTGATATGCATGTCCAATAAATGATACATGTAGTGCTTACATTGATAATTTTTATTTAAAGATTGAAGAATTATTGCCATTGACTATTTAACAATTAATCAGCAATTAACACTTATTTTACATCTGTGTTTTGTAGAAAATTGGCAGTGTGTCTGACCTGCTGGCTTCTATGAAATTGTTGTGTATACAGATGTGGCCTCAGCACACAGAATCTCTGGATGACCTGCGATTGGAAGTTGCTCTTAGAATGTTGAAATCTCCACATTTTAATGCCCGAATGAATGCTTTAAAGGAGGTGAAGACCAGATCATTATCTGAATATCATATTCCAGAAAACTGAAATAACAGTCTTTGAGATTCTTTGAATTTATTATTTAAATTTATTTTTATTTTCCTTGTATTCAGGTGACAAAGCTGATTGAGGATGCCACCTCTAATAAAGTGTCCAAGACTGCCATTGATTACAAAACAATACTGCACTGGCTTGTGGAAAACAAAGTTCTGTCCATTGCTCTAGAGGGTAAGGATATACCAGGCAGTGGTACAGTAATTCTACAGGAACACAATGAAAGCTGTTTCAAGCTAGCAATTCTGGCCTCATGACTTTTATCTCAATTTTTTAGCTCACCTGAGCTGAAAGCTCAAGTGAGCTTTTCTGATCACTTTTTGTCCGGCGTCCGTCTGTCTGTCCGTCTGTCTGTCTGTCCGTAAACTTTTTACATTTTCGACTTCTTCTCCAGAACCACTGGGCCGATTTCAACCAAACTTGGCACAAAGCATTCTTAGGTAAAGGGGATTCAAGTTTGTTAAAATGAAGGGCCACACCCTCTTTCAAAGGGAGATAATTAAAAATCATTGAAAATTTGTTGGTATTTTTCAAAAATCTTCTTCTCAAAAACCATTTGGCCAGAAAAGCTGAAACTTGTGTGGAAGCATCCTCAGGTAGTGTAGATTCAAGTTTGTTCAAATCATGATCCCCGGGGGTAGGGTGGGGCCACAATGGGGGGTTGAATTTTTACATAGGAATATATAGAGTAAATTTTAAAAATCTTCTTCTCTGAAACTGATCAGCCAGGAAAGCTGAAACTTGTGTGGAAGCATCCTCAGGTAGTGTAGATTCAAGTGTGTTCAAATCATGATCCCCGGATGTAGGGTGGGGCCACAATGGGGGGGTTGAATTTTTACATAGGAATATATAGATTAATCTTTAAAAACTTCTTCTTATAAACCATTTGACCAGAAAAGCTGAAACTTATGTGGAAGCATCCTCAGGTAGTGTAGATTCAAGTTTGTTCAAATCATGATCCCTTAGGGTAGGGTGGGGCCACAATGGGGGGGGGGGGGGGGGTTGAATTTTTACATAGGGATATATAGAGTAAATCTTTAAAAATCTTCTTCTCTGAAACTGATCAGCCAGAAAAGCTGAAACTTGTGTGGAAGCATCATCAGGTAGAGTAGATTCAAGTTTGTTCAAATCATGATCCCCAGGGGTAGGATGGGGCCACAATGGAGGATCGAATTTTTACATAGGGATATATAGAGTAAATCTTTAAAAATCTTCTTCTCTGAAACTGATCAGCCAGATAAGCTGTAACTTATGTGGAAGCATCCTCAGTTAGTGTACATTCAAGTTTATTCAAATCATGATCCCCAGGGGTAGGGTGGGGCCACAATGGGGGGTTGAATTTTTACATAGGAACATATAGAGTAAATCTTTAAAAATCTTTATCTCAGAAACCGATTGGGCAGAAAAGCTGTAACTTGTGTGGAAGCGTCCTCAGGTTTGAAAGATTCAAGTTTGTTCAAATCATGATCCCTTAGGGTAGGATGGGGCCACAATGGGGGGGGGGGGGGGGGGGGGGTGTTCAAACTTTTACTTTTACATAGGAATATATAGGGAAATATCTTTAAAAATCAATTGCCTTGAAAAGTCAGTTCAGATAGTGTAGATAAAAATTTGTCAAAATCATAATCTTCGGGACTAGGGTTGGGTGGGGGAGGGGGGTTTCCAATTTTACAAAGGAAAACATTTAAATTATCCACAAAAACTCAAATGTTATTATCTATGGTTTTACTTATATACAAGTACATGTATTTTGAATTATTGTTGATTCTTAAAATTTGTTTAGACTCTGGCCCCTGGACAATTCTTTGGCCTCACAAGGGGTTCAAAGTTTGATGTAGGTTTATAATCCATATATAAACAGTTGTTTAAGTCTGATCATTTTCTCGAGAACTGCAATGCTCAGTATGTAATATGACTGTAAAATCATTCTTTTACAAAAGGGGTCAATGATAAACATAAGAATATGCAGGGGATTTTTTTTTTTATACAGGATCTATTATACAACATTGTTCAGATACTTTGTATACGACTCCATAAAGCTGATTTTAGTATGTCCATCATTGCTCAGGTGAGCGATGTGGCCCATGGGCCTCTTGTTTATTTATTGAAATCGAGTAGTCATCTGTATTGTTCTACTATGGACAATGTTGTGTTTGTTTCTCAGGTAACATAGACCAAGTCCAGTATTGTGAAAAGGTCAAGGGCATTGTGGACTTTCTGGGGTCTGAAATCACAATAGAGGAGTTGGCCATGATCTGGAAAATGCAGGTACATCTCCTCTCAATGAATCACAGAAATACTTATTGTCCTTTACATTAACTTGAATGTATAAAGACTGGAAGGCTTGTAATACATGTACATGTATGATAATCTTTCAATCTTGTATTTTTGTTGGGCAGGTTGGCCAAACCAATCACGTGATAGACAACATTCACTCCATCATTGCTGCAGCGGCTGTCAAGTTTGACTCAGCTCAACTCGAAAACTTGTTTTTGTTAATACAAAAGGTAAGTCATTTTATGCGCTCTTTTCAAAGGGAAAATATATTGAATGTAATTGCAAGATCCCAAAAATCAAGTTCTAAATTTTGTTTGTTTTGAAACAGAAATGGCAGGATGACCATAATCGTATGAAAGAGAAGCTGTTACGGCTTATTGGTAAAATAGGAAGAGATGCCAAGGAACCCAAAACCACAACCAGAGTAAGGCAATGAGTAGTTTGGGAAATGGATGAAATAAAAGACAGAACTGTATAAAGATTTTCTTTAAAATGTTTTTAATTACTGGAGTATGATTCAGCGGTTGGTTGCTATTGCCAGGTACTGGAGCTTTTGTGGGATCTCTCTCATTTACCTACCCTGTCCCGGCAGCTGATTGAGTTAGCATTAGAAGAACACCTGGCCATTCTCAGTGATTCCTTTAGTGTCCGAGAACAAGTCAAGAGGAACTATGTCATCAAGTGTGTTGATGATATCAGAAAGGTCAGAGTTTGGATGGGATAACATATCGTAATAATTGTTCAGAATTCTTGAACGTGGATTTTTTTGCTTGTTCTTTTGATTACACACATACATTTACATTTATACATATTGTTTTTTTTTGTAAACAGGGTGCTTGTGTATTACCATCCCTTAAGCAGCTGCTAAATGTATGTAAAAACATAATGAAGCAAAATAACCATAAATCTGAAAAGGTAAGTCACAACTTATGTTGAATGTACATGTCAGATGATGTTGATTTCATTGTCTTAAGTTTGGAGGCACATGTAATGGTTGCTATAAATAAACTGACATTGCACTGACGTTACATTGTAGGGTATTTTACATGAGCTGAACAAAAACCATGATGTGATTAAGCTGGTGACCCAGAGTCTGATCAAGCTGCACAAACAAGCCCTGGTGACGGCGGGGGACGGCCAGCTGGGGCCGGACAGTGTGGTGGACACCAGATACCCTCACTCAGAGGTATGCAGATATCGCCCCTTGAGAAAATATTCAAATTAGTAATTATATTAATTTTTAAATGGGTAATTTATTGACCACCGACCCTCCTTAAAGGCATTTGGTTTGATGTTATCGAATATGAATTTTGGGAAGTCAGATTATCCAATTCGCTATCATTTGTCATCATTCCCATTTGACAATGCATTTCTATTTCATTACAGTATGTGGCCACACATCTACAGTTTCTCCAGTACACCCTGCAAGAGGGGGCCCTGTATCTGCCCTGGAGTAGGGCTCGAGACATCTGGGGGACACTGATCGCAAACTCAGAGGCCTGTAACTGGGACAGAGAGGTGAGGATTGCTCAAAGTATAAAAATCATAGAACATCAATATTTTTACAGTAATGAATGGATAATTATTCCTACTCTTTTTTGTTCTTTTCCCCAGACCTGCTTTGAGTGGTTCAGTAAAGGTTTACCTGACCTGGAGATGGACACTCAAACTCAGCTGTTTCAGAAAGAGTTGTTGAAACTTGATCCCTCAAAACTCACTGACAAAGGTTGGTGTTAAATATAAACAGGATTTTGATTGGTATTGATATAGCTGATTGAAAATTGGTGTTGATAAGGTAAAAAAGTAAGGAACTAAGTTCAAAATTGAATTTTTTTTTTGTTTCCATTACAGGTTTCACCTGTTTTAAGAATTTCTTCGAGAATGTGAACAAGTATGAGCACCGGCTGAAGACCGATGGTGGGAGGCTGGTAAGATCAGTTTATCATTGACTCCAAGTCTTCCATAAATAATATCTTGTCAGATTTCAATGTATAGTTATGAAGAAACATGTATTGGTCAGCATGCATTACATTAAAAAATACTTTACATATCCATGAACCATACATACTTTTACAAGTATCATACATACTTGTATATATATGTAACTTTTTCTCTGCAGGTTGTTGAGAAATGTGACCTGCTTGGCTTGGACTATATATGGGAGATTTGTCTCAATACGCCAGACGAGGCGATAGCAGACAAAGCCATCCAGCTCCTTCTGTGTGTCAGCTATACAAACCTTGCTGTCAGACTTAAAAGGGTGAGTATGGGCTCAAAAGCTCAGAACAGCTGAAAACCATGAACTTATTGATGACGGAGAGTTTATGGAAAGGATGTATTCTCATTTTTCAGTGAACACATATTTTGAAAATATATTAATATTCCAGTATACAAGAGTATTGCTCTCTGTTTTAGGATACTGTGAGTCTGCACAAGAAATTCATTTCTGAATGCTCCAATAGATTAGAGGTACTTTGTTATTTGTTTTTTGTTCATTGCAGTATTTTGACATTCAGTGAGTGATCTGTCTTTCCACTGATCAGATTGATACCTAATTTTGTATGACGTACTGTGATTTTCAGGCAGCTATGATAGGGATGGGGGGAACTGCCATAGCCCAGGCTATAACATGGGCCACTAAAACTTTAACGGCAGCTATTGTAAAAGAGGTGGCTAATGTGCCTCCACCCTCAAGGTAAAATAGCATGTACATTGGATTCCTTATTGAAATTATAAAAATTGTTTATTTTATAACCAAAAAGAGAATTAATCTGTTTATAAAAATATTTTCTTCATGTATATTCTGATGATGCATTGCAGGTCCATAAAATTGATGAATATTGAACGTCTGCTGTGGATCGCAGAGGTTTATGTTTTAAATGTTGAGGAGAACCATCACACGACCAGAATTATCCTTCCTCATGGAGCCTCCTTCCACGGACTGCAGGTCAACCTGATGATCACCTGCGAGTCACCAAAGCAAGAGTTCATTCTGTTGGTCAGTAGATACTCTGTCATGTACATGTATTTTGATGATGGATTTGTGATTTGTAGCTAGAGATATATATTAAAAGCAAATTAAACCATAAGTTTAATTGATATTTTAATACATTTATTTATGCTATACAAGATGATAGATTTACGCTTTATCCATGAATGCTACTGGAGTTTTGAGTACCACATGTGAACTTAACATTTAAGACATGTCCAGTGCATTTAAGAATTTTGTCACATATTTTAAGAGATACTGTTGTTTCTTTTGACAGTGCCATGGAAATGAGACATTGGGCTCTGTCCGGGGTCGGATTGCTAACAAACTCCGACAGCCAACCGACAATGTACAAATTGTGGCTCAGGACAAAATGGTAGGTGTTTTTTTTTCTTCAAATTTTGTATATATGCACAAGGTTTGAGCTCTGGTTTGTTTTGTGTAGTTGCTAAGTGTCTGTATTGTAAACGTTGCAGTTGGACTCCCAGAAGGATCAGAAACTGCTGCACCAGCTGGAGTTTGAGGACAATCAGCTGATTCAAGTCCGCCTGACCACACCCACTCTACAACCCCTTGGCAAAGAGGTCAGTTCTTATTCAAACCTTTAATCATCTCAAACAACATCTGCCCTAAAAAAATTACAATGTATGTTTAGCTACACATATTTACATATATATTAATGGCACAAGATACATGGAAAGGGAGTAACTTGCATTACATACATGTAGTCAAAAGGAGGGTCGTCACTAAAAATTCTCTAGCAAAAATCTATTAAACCTGCATATCATTTCTTAGCTAAATTATACTCATTTACATTATGCAGTATGCTCCTAATGAATTTTCGTGCATGTATATAAATGTACCTGTTCATGTAAGCTATGACTTCGATAATGGCCATTATATTATTTCCAACTTTTACACTTGTAGCCTATGACTCCAACCTCCAAACAGAGCTTTGATTTGGAGCAAGAGAAGATGCTCCCTGGCGTTGTCATGGCAGTGGAAGGACAGGTGTTTGATATGTTGTATCAGCTGGCAGATTTAGATGAACCCAGGTGTGTAGAGAATAGAGAACTCCAGTCAAACATTGCATCAATGAATATTCACTATTCATTTTTTTAAATGGCTGGAGATAATTGGTATAATTGATTGTAAATATTTGAAAAAAATATTTGTTTGCATTACTGATAAATGTACATGTATATCTTTATAGGATAACACACCGAGTAAGAAAACTACTGATGCTAATCCCAACTGATCCACAGATCTCAGAAACTCTGGAATGCATTGCAAACAAGGTGAGACTAAATAAACCTACTGATTATAGTAAATGTATACCTATTTGTATTTCAGTCAGCTGTTTAGTGCATTTAATTTCATGTAGCTTCACATCTTGAGAGTCTGTTGAACTTTCATATGTTATACACATGTTTGTTTTGTTCGTACTAAGTAGATAAATTGACAAAATGTAAATAACCACACCTGTTAAACTTGCATGTACATGTATGTCAGTGTTTTCTTATATTTAGAAGATAAATAAAATTTGGGATAAGAAATTAGCATTTACACAACTTTCATCTGTTGACCAGGTACCGAAGCAGTGTGCAGAGGATGTAAGCCCCAGAGCTAGTCCTAGAAAGTCCACATCGGCCTCTCCCCTTCCCAGCCCCCGCATGTCCCCCAAGGAAGTGCTCAAGTCATTGTTTGATGCCACTGCCCAGGATATGTCTGCATTCCGTGTGCTTTACAATTTAGAGGTATGGTGCAACGACTAAAAAGAAAAAAAACCTGGGACATTGTTAATTAAATTAATCTGTTTCTGATTCTTATTCTACTAATAGACATTTTACCAAATGAGTTTAAGATATACTACACATATGATTTATGAATTTAAGTTTTTATGTAGTAATGACGAGGTTTTTGAGAATGCATGAAATGATAAAAATTGGTGTAAAGTGCATAGACAAACATCATGATCACTGAAAGGCTCTGTCGTTTGTATACACATTTGAACAGTATAAAGCATTCATGCATGTGCTTTCTGTTTGCTGTAGGTGTTGAGCAGTAAGCTGATGCCCATTAGTGTGGACCTCGCCACTCGGATAAGTAGCCAGGCATTCTGTGACGACTTCCTGTCCGTTGGAGGACTTCAGATGGTGGTCAATGTGCTACAGGCGGAGTCCCTCGCTCCCGAAGTCAACTACACCATCAGGCAGGGCTGTTATGCAATATGTCTGCAGCTTGCCCGATTTCTTTTATGTGGGCAGACAGTTTCCATGGACACAGACATAGCCCATGCCGGCAACGAGGAATCAAAGACTGCATCAAATTTGCAGCTTGGCTCATCCCCTGCTAATACTTCATTTAACAAGCAATCTGCTGGAAGCCATGCTGTACAGGTGTGTCTAAAAGTTACTTCACGTCTTAAGATCTAAATGAATGATAGATTTTATAAACTGTTCAAATTATATAAGATGGAGAAATAAGTGATTTTCCTTTTGCAAGTAAACACATGGTTACTATTGCAGACTATGGACGTGCACACCTTCACAGAGACAGTTTCTTGTTTCTTGAGGGTGACGTGGGCAGCAGCAGCAGGAAGACTCCACCTCATCGGTACATCTCAGGTGATGATTGACAGCTCCTCAGGTCATGGTAGGAGGAGTAGACAGAGTAGCACAGGTAAGTAAAACAACCTGTCACTTCAAATCTCCAACTCTAAGTCATGAATTTAGATGGAAGCCCCAAATCTCCAATAACTTGGGTTAACTTAACAAACTGTATTTGTAGTTTGCTTTTGCAGTAGGTACATGTACATGTATTTATCAGGAAGTAAGACATTGATATATGTTTTTCAGGGAGCACAGCCAGCACAGGAAGTGAGAGTGATTGTCAGAGTCTGCACGCCGGGGTGTGTGCCAAGGCTCGGGACATCCCTACCAAGGACTGTAACATAGCACGCGAGGCTCTAGAGATCCTAATCACATGTTTACAAATCAGATGTGAACTCATCGGTAGGTTCATAACAAATGCTGGTCATTCAAAAACTTGGACATCTCAAGACTTGTGCCTTTGGTAGATTGCAAAGTCCCTCTTCAAGAGACAGACAGTAGATATGTATTTTATTTTAGGATTTATGGATTTTCCATCCCTCTTCATGTACATGTATATTATAACATTTTTTGCTTAAAAAACTTACCTACAAGTACTTGAATAATTTGCTACAGAATTATGTGATGGACTGATATTGGTTTATTGGCTTATCATTGTCCTTTGTTACAGCTTCTTTTTATTCCCTGCCCTGCAGCAGTGATTTTATCATTGATATTTTGGTGGGTTGCACTAATGCTGACATCAGGAATGCTGCACTGGAGCAGTTTTTTCTTCTCAGTCAGACAGAGTGCACTGCTCAGCGTACACCTCATCACTTTATGCTGCAACTGCTGCTTAAGGCATACGTCCCTTTCTGGGTGTCGTCTGCCTCAGCTAGGGGGGTGAGCCAAAGGTCAGTGTATTTTGTGTTAATTACTGTAAACGTATTACATTTGGCTGTTTATTCTATGCAATGTATTGATTAAGTGATAAAATGTGAACAAGTAGTAATTTTGTTTTCAGGTTGTTGGGTCAGTGTTCTCAGTACTTTGATCTACTCTGTAAACTTCTGGAAGGCCTTTCAAGTGAGTGCTCAAAAAAGTTTCACCATTATTGACAATTTATTTTTGAATGCTATGAGAGAGAATAAGATTGATGTGATCAATAGAAGTTTAGATTTAAGTATAACGTATTGATTATTGCAGCGGAAGATCAGGGTAAACTTCAGATGAACCCGACTTCCATGCTGGAGGATGAGGTGGCGTGGTTGGGGAACTTTGTCCCCTCCATACACCCTGACATGTCCGATACAGACAACAGTCTGCTGGCCGGTCATCTCAAACTCATCACTACACTACTGACCTGTGAAGGGGTGGATCCAGAGGAGAATGGTAGGTGTAGACAAGTCAGTCCATAGGTAGATCCAGAATTCTATGTTCAAGTTATTTTTTTTTTTTGTGATTTTAAAATAATGCAAATTCAAAACAGTGTACAAGGTACATGTATTGTGTAGTGTACATGGAATTTGGAATTAATTGATTCATTTGATGAATCGCAGGAAGAACCTTAGTGTATGACATCCTCCATGACTTCCTCTTTCCTGCTTCTAAAGTGATGATGGACAGCATGAACACCAGTAGTGAGGAGAAGCTGGAAGAAGTCAACCCAAAGTAATACCTGCAGACATCTTGTTTTACTTTCTCATTCCAATATGAAACATCTTTATTACAGTCAAAATTTTATAACTATTACTGGTAATAATAAAAATAATAAAACTAAGTGAAGTTTTGTATGTTGGAATTTTTTTGTAGGTGTGGTAATTGTGAGTCTCGTGTGGCAGCTTACAGACTGCTGATCGAGTTAGCCAAGGGAAACTATGCTATGTTAAAAGATGTTTGTAAACAGCTGATTGAAATGCATCATCTTCCTCAGCCGGACTGCGCCAATGAGTGGGAAGTAAGTCATCTCCAGACACTTTAGCTGTTGTCCTTGGTTATTCTGAATAAAAGGTTTCCAATAGAAAAACTGGGTTCAAGTTTGAGATGAATTTAGTGTACCCTCTTACATGCATTCAGTGGGTCTGTATATCATGTTGGGGGAATCTCTTATTCCACAATGAGTCTTTTTACAAAGTTACAAGTCATATAATTACTCTAATAATCACCCAGAATTTTCAAACAATTTTCATGTAATTATATAAATTCAATAGGCCTAATGTGAATAATGTACATGTATTTGTGTCTGAATTCAGATTCATTGTGAACAATGAGTTTTTGTAGATCTTAAATTCAGTTGCAAAAAATAATCATGTTCTAGTGTTGTTGTGAAGAATTGTTCAGTTTTCATCCGATTTTCAGTACCTTCCCCCTGTTGATGGTCGTGCCCGGTGTGGCTTCGTCGGTCTTAAGAATGGTGGCGCCACCTGTTACATGAACTCAGTCATCCAGCAGCTGTACATGGTGCCAGGGATTCCTGAGGTGGTGCTTGGAACAGAGGAGGATAAACCAGACGAGGAAAGGTCAGGGGTCATCAGAGATCTTGCTTATAATATCAGTTTAAAGACGCACAGTAGACAATTGTATGCTTGATTTCTCAAAATGATATAAAACAAAGCCTCAAACCATGTAAAGGTCTTTTATTATGCCCCCTTTCAAAGAAGGGAGGGCATATTCCTTTGCTGTCTGTCTGTCTGTTCCTCTGTTTGTCTGACGGTTGGTCAGTCCACCAACAGTTTCTGTTCATTTTCTTTGCAGAGGTTGCACATACTGAAATGAAATTATCATAATATCTAGGTCAAATTCGATTTTGGGTACGATCGATCAATTTTTGAAAGAATTATGGCCCTT
This sequence comes from Magallana nippona, assembly GCA_033439105.1. Lineage (NCBI taxonomy): Eukaryota > Metazoa > Mollusca > Bivalvia > Ostreida > Ostreidae > Magallana > Magallana nippona. The sequence goes on from CM065925.1 coordinate 21,246,253, forward strand.
GGACTTAAAAAAATCCCAATATTTTGCAGTTTCTGTTTATTTTCTTTGCAGAGGTTGTACATATGGAAATTAAATTTTGCATACAGATTTATCATTTATCAAGATTGATTTTGGGTACGATCGAGCAATTTTTGACTGAGTTATGCCCCTTGGACTTAGAAAAATTCCAATTATTTGCAGTTTCCGTCTATTTTCTTCACAGAGGTCTCCAAGGGAGGGGGCATAAGTGTTTCATAAACATCTCTTGTTATGCTTTTCTATTAGATATGCCCAATGTTGATATTGGATAACTTGTTATTTTTCAGTGTATTTTTCCAAATCCAGCAAGTGTTGGGACATTTACTGGAGAGCAAGCTTCAGTACCATGAACCCGAACGCTTCTGGAAGGTGTTCAAACTCTGGGGTCAGACGGTCAACATCAGGGAGCAGCAGGACGCCTTCGACTTCTTCCAGGCCCTGATTGATCAAATAGACGAGCATCTTAAGGTACATTGATTTACAAGATATTGCATGTCATATCATTAGATATGTACCGTAATCCGGTGAATATAATACGCAGTAGTGTACAATACGCACCCCCCACTTTGGGCCTGAAAGTGGTGGAAAAAAGCTAGTTCGGGTGTATAATACGCATCAAAAATATTGACCAAACGGTAATGCTGAGTATATCAACAAAGCAGTTATACTTTGTGTACACGCTCAATTTCATCGCGGAAATACACTACCGGAAATAAGAAAAACAGTAAATTTTTAGATACGGATATATTGTAACTAATACATCGCGGTAATATCTTTATTTCATAATCAATGTTTTAAATAGACCTAGTATTAAATAGTCTACCGTTAATAAAATCAACTACTTTTAACAAGCGTTATATAATTGTTTTGTCATCACATAACCCCAGTGTAGTGAAAAACGGTGTACAGGTATAGGAGATAACGGACCTAATTAAATTCTTAAACGATGCCGATCAAAGTGATCAATTAGAGGCCTGGAACATAATAAAATATGTGCACAAATAGTTGTGTTGTGTATAGTACACATAGCCTAAGGGGAGTGTCTGAGATAACCAAGGTGTCAAGCGTTAGCGGTCCGGTGGGGAGCACAACAATGGCTTCTATTAACGGAATAGGTTATAGAATTATTTATAGTCATAATTATTTGCAATAAATCAATTATCATTACATGAAAATGGTTAAAAATGAGCCAAATGATGTTTAAGCTGTTTTCAAAGATCGGTTACAAATAGCACGTGGCCACCCAAGTCCACATTCTATAATTAACAGCTGTAATGGCGGCGTACACGGAGAAAAAGAATAGGCAGTTCAAATTCATTTTTAAAGGCCATTTTGAAACAGTTTATTGATAAACAGACTTTAAGTATACATTTTCTTTAATAACATGCTATAACAAGGATTTATTAATATATATGTGATAATGAAGTAATGTTACGATGTATAGAGGGGTATCGGGTAATTCTGTCTGTGGCCAGCATAGATAATACGCCAGTATGATACCCCGTGCTTCACCTAGGGAAAAAATATGTCAAAATCCTATAGGGATGTATAATACGCACCCCTTTCTCACGGTAAGAAATCCTGGAAAAAAAGTGCGTATTATATTCACCGTTTTACGGTATATTATATTGCCTGGATGTGCATTATAGAACTACTGTAAAAAGGAATTACATTTTTTTAGTGTGATGCATGTGTAAATTCAAGTATATTCCAATTTTGTTCATTTGCAGAGGAATGGAAAGTTGGAGATCTTTAAAAGAAAATTTCAAGGGATATTCTCAGATCAGAAAATATGCAAGGACTGTCCTCATAGGTATGTATTCTTGTAAAAGTGAACTAATGCCAAAATGTTTAGAAAAGTTTATAACAGTTGAAATCTCAAATCAAATAAGAAAAACCCCTTGAGACCCCTAGGTTCTGTTTGTTCATTTGTAGGTATGAGAGAGAGGAAGCTTTCCTGGCATTGAATCTGACGGTGAAAAATGCCACACTGCAGGATTCCCTGGACCAGTTTGTGAAGGGAGAGCTACTGGAGGGGGACAATGCCTACTTCTGTGATAAGTGTGGAGAAAAGGTACACTGTTCCTCATTTATAATTTGATTACAGTCATTATAGATGTAAGGAATACTGTGGAATCATTAAAATTTGTGGGGGCCAATTTTCGTTGTTTGCTGAAATTTTAAACGTTCATGGGAACGTAATTTCATGTATTTTCTTATACCTACAAAAGGAAATAACACTTTTTACCCCTTATTTATTAATTCGTGGAGGATGTTAATTCGTGGATGAGAGGTACCGACGAATTCCACGAAAATTGAGCAACCATCTAAATCTAATGATTCTACAGTATGCTTCCCTTTAATTGAAAGTTTGATGCACTTTGATGATCATTTAATTTTGTTGATTAACTCAACGACAGAATCCATGAAAATTAGTAATCAACAAATATTGATGAAACCACAGTAGAGGAATAAATATTCATTTTTAAGTTGAAAAAGAAAATTGAGCTGCATGCATGTACTCCCCTTTTCAACTCATGATTTTACATTAAGATGAAATCTCTGCCTGCTGCACATTTTGGCCTTAGAAACTAAAGATTGATATTTTAGGGCTTTGAATTTCATATTAACTAAATACATGTTTTGTTGGTGTTTCATTGATAGAGAAACACCATGAAGAGGATGTGCATAAAGACACTGCCCCCATTACTGTGTATCCAGCTGAAGAGATTTGGTTATGACTGGGAGGCCAACAGAGCTCTCAAGTTTGATGACTACTTCAAGGTGTGTGCATTAACCTTAATGTAATACAGAATAACACACTTATAGCAAAGTGCCAGGGATGAATTATGTGTATGTTAAACAATTCATTGTATCCTATATGTGTATGATACAATTGAAGATAAGGGTGAATGAAACTTGTTATGATTATCGGTATATTCTGTAACTGAGTCTCACTGTAAATGATAATCCCAAGACAGCATGTTTTGCAATTTATGTTTTGAAATAATTGAAATTCAAATTTTTTGTGATAACAGTTTCCATGGATATTGGATATGGAACCATACACTACTGACGGAATGGCCCGGCGAGAGGAAGTAGTAGAGACTGTGGACAGTAGTTCCGAATCAGACTCCGGGGAATCCTCGAGTCACGAGGAGAGGGTCCTCGAGATCGTGACGTCGGGAAACAATGTAGAACAGCGGCAGATTAACTACGAGTTGGTGGGGATTGTGGTCCACAGTGGGCAGGCCAATGCCGGGCACTACTATTCATTTATCAAGGACCGCAGGTAGTCTTATGTTCTGTGGCCTGATAGGTTGATGTCTTTCTATTGTGATGTTGAAAGCATGAACAGTTTTTCAAGAGGTTTATATTGTTCCACATATTCATAGTTCACATCCATGAAATGGTTTATAAGAACTTCTTGGAATTCTTTGTTCATGACCTATTTGAAATATATTTTGAGATGAACAATTATGGTAAGCATTTGCATTGATGAGTAAACTGTTCTTACTTCCAGAGGTGACATGATGTCTAATCCACAGAAGGGGAAGTGGTTCAAGTTCAACGACACAGTGGTCGAAGAGTTTGAGATGACAGAGGACAGTCTGGAGGCCGAGTGCTTTGGTGGCACCTACAAGGCCAAGATCCTAGAGCCCAGTATGACATCACTTTCAGCCAACTTATTAAAAAAATTGCATGTATCAGGCATCTACATGTCATTTCTAAGTAACATGTTAATTGTAACTGAATATGGCTTGAAATATACATATACTTGTGAGTTTCAATGTAACAAGACTTGAAACATACACATACCTGTAAGTTACAACTAAATAAGACTTAATATACATGACTGATCATAATTCTCTTTTTACATGTAAAATATGCATAAAAAAGCAGAAATTAGAGTACATGTAGTACCGAGATGTCAGTTAGTTGTTTAAAATCTGGTTTAAAATGTGTAATCTAATATAGTTCTACTCTACAATTCGTATTGTGCTCTGTAGCTACAACTCTGCCAGATGAGCGAGTGCGGTACTGGAACGGCTACATGTTATTCTATGAAAAGATGGAGGAGCCAGCCAAGACCCCTGTCTCAGCTAAAAAATCTAAAATACAGACCAGGAAAACCATGTTGGAGGGAGGGTGAGCTATGTTTGTTCATTGTACTTATATTTTATTATTCATGTTCCAGGTTCTATTGATTGAATAATGGATAGAAAAGAGAATTTATCTTTTATTTCATATTCAAAATGATAGTCAGATTTACATTCTGTATAAAAGGTTATTTTTGTCCTTGTTTATTTTTGCCATTTGCTCTTATCTGCCTGAAGGTATATTTAAAATGGGGCTAATTCAGAGGTAGAGTTATGTCTCCATAAACACATTATTATTATGTCAGAATACAGTATTGTGGGTTTGGTCAATTGAAAGGGGGGGGGGGGGGGGGGGTCCAAGTGTAATTTGGCAAAAAATAAAATGAGACCATAAACAGTTATAATTTATACAGTAATTATCAAAAGATTGTTGGATCAAAATGCAAATTATTGTTCATTAGTTTCATTTAAACATGAAGGCCTGCATTTTACATTTTACTTTTTCAGGAAGGGTGATTTAGACTCAAACAGTTTCATGGAATTGACGGAGTTAGTGCATAAAGGGGAGAAGAAGGGAATATTTATGGATGAGATGCCAGCTAGTATCCATCAGATCATACAGGCTGAGAACCTGACATTTGTCAAAAACCGAGACGTCTACAACACTGATTACTTCAGATTTATCAGGGACTTGGTGGCTGTAAATATGGTAAACATTACAGTTGTTTACAGCTGGTAATTGTAAAAATACATGTACTTGCAGGTGTACAAGTCAGTTGATTTTTATGTTCCAGGGTAACTTGTTACAGGTGTTACATTTCATAATTGGGGAAATTGCTTTGTAATTATTATAAAAATACATGTAATAATTTTTTTACAGTACTGTAAGTTTTTTGCTAGCCTAAATATGGTTAAAAAAAAAAAGGAATTCTTCATTGTTTTATTCAACAACAAGATAGACTCCAAAATACAATGTATGATATGTGACATGTTCTAGAACTTGAAACTGATTGTCATAAATTGGTATATTGATGTGAAACTTATAAAAACTCAAATGGTATCAATCTGCATTGTACAGAGTAAGGAGAGCCACAAAGATTTCCAGCAGATGTCTGTCACGGCGCTACAGCTCGGCGTTCGCTTCCTGTTCAACACTTTCTTCAGGTGTAAAAAGAAAACCAAGTAAGTCGCCTGGTTCATTACCTATCAGTAATACAGTGGTTCATATTCATTCATAAGAACGTGTACAGATGTACATTTATATTATTGTGTTCTTATCTTGATGCTGGACATTGGTATTCATCTTGTGTTTACATTTTTTGAGGAATCTTTTGGACGAGTGGGTGGATTTGATAGATGAAATTTTGGAAAAGAGTAAAGAAGCCTGTGATTGGTTGGTGGAGTATCTCAGTGGTTCGGAGGGGTCGTCATATATCAAGTAAGTGATAAACACCCCAGGTCTACAAAGTCACATATATCTACAACAACTTCAGTGTGTATTTAGAGCTACATAAACACATGTCCTGAATAACACGTACATGTACCTGTATATACAGTATCTTGAATGTGTAGGGAGAGCTGCATTATTTACAGTTTCTGTGTCGGAGCGGACACCTTACATATTCATACAATTTTCTAAGATGTACATGTATTTGTTACTTGAATATCCTGTTGGGTGCTCTCTATTAATGACTGTTGATTGATGGATGTTTACTGTTACAGACCCTTCCTCTTGGAATGTCCCTGTAGAGATGTCAGGTACACAATGGCGCGGCTGCTGGAGAGGATCATGTCCTCACACTTCAGACATGGAGGGGTCCCGGTAAGTTTAACACAACACCCCCCTCAGTGCATGTCTTGTACATGTAGATTTCTCTTTTAACTTTTCAAAGAAACTTTTTCATTTATTAGAACTCTCTTTGGTGAAAAGAAAATTTCACTTTTAGTTTTAACTTTTCAAAGAAACTTTTTCATTTATTAGAACCCTCTTTGGTGAAAAGAAAATTTCCCTTTTAGTTTTCATGCTTTTAACTTTTTGGAATGTTTTTAATACCCTAAGTTGTACATAAAAAATATCTGTTATCGTGTAATTCACCTTGTAGACACAAAAGTGCTTCAATGAGATTGTGGAAATAATTCTACACATGCTGAACAAAGATGTAGTGGACCATTGTAAAAACTCCTACCATTACTTTCAAGTCATCAAGTCATATGTACAACTAGTAAGTGGGATTTAGTGAAGATTTGTAAACATACATGTATATGAAGCTGGAGAGTGGTAGTAACATTTAATATACATGTATGCAATTAAGACAGCTTAATTGAGATATTTTTTTTTTTAACAGGGAACAAAATCTTGCAGCCATATGTTTTTACGGCAAGGTTTTCAGCGACTGATTGGGTTTTTAATTGGAAATTCAGGGGAGGTAAATCAGGTAATTCTTGGCAGCTGACAGCTCGGTGCTTTGTCAGATTTTAGATTTAATCTATAATTAAAAGAAGAAATTCATTGATATGAAAAATGATATTGATTTAGAAATGTAATAAAATTAACAGGTATGTTTTAAACAACCGAATAAAGGCAATGATATGAAATTGCAACGAAATAATAAATTAAATTTGAACACTGATTCTGATTGTCAGGGACATGACACTCCGACCAGGAGATGGAGTTCTATTCAGTCTCGAGAGTTTGGTAACCTCCATGCATCATTAGCAATACTTGTCTTGAATTGTGATGTAACAAAGTACAGAACAGAAGGTGAAGACTGCAACAAAATTCTATCTAAATAAAATTAGTTGAAAAGAATACACATGTATTAAAGATGAAACAGAATTCATAGTGATAATTTGTCAATACACGTATGAAATGTATCTTTCTTTGTTTAGATCCCGGTGATTGTGAAATACGCAAACCTAAAACTGTTTTCCCCATGAAGTTTCTCTTCATGCCACAAGACATGGAGAATTACGTCTTTGGAGCAGAATCATCCCGTTACCTTCGGGAGGTAAATTTGGATCCATACAGTCCTACAATATCTGTCATTTCTACCTCCTTAATTTGTTTGCAACAATAAATAAACATGTTTATTCCCACATCAAAGTAATTTTCTTTACTAACACTTTAATGAAATTGAGGTAGAAAAACGCCAAGATAAAGTTTTGTATGTCTTCATTGTAATGTGCTGTATCTCTATGAAAAATTACTTTAACATGAGTTTATCATTCATTTACTGACACCTCTTTCCCTTACAGGTAATTCATGCCATTAGAGAGGTGGGAACCAGTTTAATAATCTGCGACATGCTGGTATACTGCAGCTTCTGTAACTACCAGTTTAGTGAAAATGTCCTGAAACTTCTAATGGTAAGAGGTGTTGTCTTTTATTGTTATATATTATTAAAACCTATCTTTGTGAATTTTGCTCTATTATGATGCTTTAATTTCCTGACACAATTTACAAACAGTATCTGGGATGTTTTTGAATCATTTTCAGCATCAGTACATGACGGCTCCCTCCAATGAACTCAAGCCAATCTTCTCCTTGCTTACAGAACTTTTGGTAGGTCTTGAAGAAAACTAGACGGTTGTTCAAATCTGTCATTGATGAGGAAACTCCTGTTTTTTATTGTTTTCTTGTAGTGGGTTTGAAACCGAATAATTTCATGTCAGAGTTTGGTAATTGTAGAAAGAGAATTTCATTCTTTATTAAGTTATTGAATTACACATAATTTAATTTCTAAGTGTACATTATCAAAGATATTTTGGTTTTAATTTTGCTTAAGATGTATCAAGGGAAATTTCAGAGCAGTGTGTGATGATTTTATTTTAGATGCTGGAAGATCCAGTGCAGGGCCAGCGAATTAAGGTGGTCATTGATGGAGTGACGGACAGTGCCGGCACATCTTATGACGGTCTACTGGGTAAGCATTCTCATCTTCACTGCAGCATTAGCAGATTCCTTGTATAGAATTGGATCTCTGTTCAGAACATTGGATATTATCATATGTTGAGCAATGATGGATGAATTGGATATTGTTTTAAGCAATGAATACCGGGTACATGTTAAAATATTTGTTCAGTAATTTAGAATTTAAATATAGGGCTAAAAAAATTCTGTGGCACACAGGGTTTTTGCTGCAAGAGTTATTTTTCTTTTCATAGTCAACATTTTATTTTTAAAGAGGAATAACTTTTTTAATAACTTCAATTAGCACGTATGTTTGTATGGCAAGGAAATTAATCCTTGCAGTAGCTTTAAACAGAATATTGTGGTGAGTGCCTGAATTTAGACAATAATTTTTTGGCCTTATCATTAGGATACATTTAAAATAAAGGTATATATATTTTGAGTAATGAATTCAGAATTGGCTTTCTGAACTAAAGTTCAAGTGTTTGAGCTTTTCTGATCATCTGGTTGTCCTGTGTCCCTCTGTATACTTCAAATATTTTGACTTCTTAAGAGCCACCAAACCAAATTAAACATAACTTGCTACAAAGCATCACTAAATGAAGGAGATAGAAGTTCGGCAAATGAAGGGCACCATATTCTTGAAAAGGGGTTAATTTGAAAATAAAAAGATGTTAAAGAGAGGGCATCTTAAAAATTATCTTCTTAAAAAACACTGCTAGAGAAATACTGATAAAGAATGCATTGTTATATAGTATATGCTAAATTCAAATTTATTCAAACCATCGCCAGACCAATAATGGATCCAAATGAGTGATGCTAATAGCAATAAAGGGGAAACAGTTTTATGTATGAATATTTGTGGAAAGTTTGAAAAGCAGTATTATCTTAAAAACCATTACTTAAAACTCATCAATACTTGAATTGCCAGCGTGTACCGTACATGTATTTTATGTAATACATGTATATAGAAAGGAATAAAAAATATTAAAAAGGTGAGCAATGTGGCCCATGTGCCTCTTGTTTAAGCAATGAATAAATTTAATATTTGAGTATTTTGAGTAGTGAGTTTTATGATTTACTTCAGCCACTGTGAGATTGAATCATGCCACAGACAGCCGGCGATCCTACACTTGTATCAAGTTCCTGGTCAGTCTGGCCGGAAAGAGTGCTCCAGTGAAGGACTACCTGATGCAGATCCCATCCAAGTGGCAGTGGGCCGTCAACTGGCTCAAGAAAAAGGTCTCTGTCTTGTATATATTGAGTTAATTTTCGTCCAGTTCAGAAAATAAGGGTTCAGTTTTCAGAGTAAAAAGACATGTACATATATGTACATGTGATCTGGACAATTGCAGTTGTGTGCATTGAATAAGGTTTAAGACTTTCATGAATAAGACCAAGTATGTATAAAAGTATCTGAGGTGAAAAGTTAATTGTCTTTAACATCTTCATTCATATTTGGCACTAAGTTAAGAATAGGCTGATATTGCTGATTATGGTGTATAACAATTTGTCCCAATTAACTAATGGGAATGGTAGATATCATCTAACAACAGAACCAACCTATATCATTTGAAGGTTCATTTATCCATACATTACATTTTAATTTTGCATTCACTCTTCATTTGTGGTTTGATTTTGTTTTCAGATGTCAGAGTATTACTACACTCCTTCCTCTACATCCGCAATCTCCAATGAGGACTCCAACAGGAAATCCTTCCAGAGAACCTACAGTGCCCAGGTAAATGATAAGGAGGGGGATGAACATTGTATGTAATTCAAATATTAGTCCAATACATGGTAGATTAATTTTAACAGTTAACAGGTGGTCTTAAAATAGATTTTTTCAAACATTATATTTGAGTTGATTGTGTTCAGGTACAACTTGAATTAGTGAACTTTATGTATTTTGACTACTGGAAAAAATATTTGGACTATTGGTACATGTTTGTCTGACAGCTGTCAGTTTTCTTTGATAGTCCACACTGGAGGAAGCTAAAGCATTACTGACTGAGCTAGAGTACCAAGAAGGAAGCCCAGAGATGGACACAAACGATGAAGAAGGACAGAGCTCTGCACACTCAAAAGATGAAGTAGACGATTCCAACAGAAAGAAGACATGATTTTCTGTGAAAAGATGGGAAGCAAGTGACCTCTGATTTATACATGGGAAACCAACGGAAGGTTCTCTGAGGGAAGCCCTAGTTCCTTGTATGTTGATCAACTGAAATTTTTGATGCTGGCAAAAATGAAAAAAAAAAATAAGTCTACATGACTACTCAGTTGCACATTCAGTTTCATTGTATGACAGAGAACTGAAGCATTTTACTGCCATTACTGTGTCTGCTCTTGTAAAATAATATAATTATTACTTGTGTACCTAATCAGATAAAGATAAATATTTCCATGGTCAAGAATTTCTCATAGAAATGACATGCACTACGTACTACCAGGTATGTAGAGTACTGGTGTATTTAATTTCTCTATTCTTGTGCATTATGGATCGAGTTGTGTAATTTACAGATGAACTTGGTCAGTGGTTCATTCAATTGATATTCTGTAAGTTTTTCTCCTAAATGTATAATCAAGGTAAAATGGGTTTGACATATTTTGAAACTCAATATACAGATATATTGGACTTTCTATTGAGCCCTGATATTCAAGAAGGTAGTGTAGGACGGCGAGTCTGTCCGGATCCAGCTCAGGGTGTTTGTTGTGTATTTTTATCTATTACTAGTACTTGTAGTCTTTTCTCTGCATTAGAATTCAACTCTATCGGTTGTATAGCAACCTTGATGTATACCATCAGTCTTGATTATGAGGGAAATTTTCCTGGATCCCAACTATGCAAGATGTCCAGTTTTCTTTGTTTTAATGGCAAATTGATTGAATTTTAAGATCACTCCACAGAAAAATTGTACATGAATAACTCTTTAAAATTAATTTATAACTGGTATAATTATGAATTTCATATATGAATCTTGCTACTTAACCTATGATGTATTAATGTTGATGTTAAAATGGCCTAGATTTTATTGGTAACCACTTTTTCTGTGAAAGAAACAATGACAGATGCCAAACAATGACATGTCAAGCAATTTACATATTACATTGTATTGCATTATTGGTTGTCATTAATTAGATATCCTAATGTTTGGACAGGAATATGCATACACCTTTTACTGAATTTATAAAGCAACAGGTCAGGCAAATGTGTGTCCCTTCAATGAGATACTTATGATAATGTCAGGTAAAAGTTTAGTAATTTACAGTCATTGATTCAACTACATTAAAACCAATAGTACCTATTTATGGTACAATTTCTTTATTGTAAATATTGTAAGGGAGGCCATTCATATTATGTACATGTAATAGGAATGAAATTTACACACCCCTGTTTTTTGGTTTTTTTTTAATATACATAGTACCCCATTTAATTCAACTCTGTTTCAGACTTTGGATTCATTTCTCTTTGTCAGACATGTTTTAATAGTTTGTTGCCAATTTAATGTTTCTTATGGCTTCCTTGCTGTCACTGAACACAGATTATATTAGTGAACCTTTTCTTACCACTCATGTGTACACTTCTTTCAATATATTTTCATTTCTCAGATTAACCAAATTTTTAGAAATAACGAGTAGGTGGTAGCCATTTGTACTTGTAAAACAAAAAGTATTAAAAGCACTTGAGGAATATTTGATGATCCATGTATTAATTTGTGTTAGTGACTGTTCAAGCAGTACAAGGTGATATCGACTAGTTGTATTAACACTGATCTGTACAGCTGCTGAGTGATGATAAAACCTTTATCTTGTATTTAAATGTGTAAGTGCTAATCTCACTCAGAACTAAAATGTATGTAAATAAGAATGATGTAAATGTTGAATTAGTTGTATATACTCTGTGTATATAATAATGTACAGTCATGTTACATTTATAAATATCTAATGCATAATGGTACACACTTGTTCATTTTTGTTTTTGTTCATTTATGGATACTCTGCACGGTAAGCAGATTCTCATTGTTATATTACACAAGAACTAAAATTATTATAAAAAATTTTCGTATGTGTAAAACAAAATTTGCAGTCCAAAAATCTATACAGGGTATACTTTTTCAATTATCACATTGTTGAAAGGTCTCTTCAGAATTTCCAATCTAATTAAAATTAGACTTGTAAATCCGCTCCTTGTATAGCGTATCATAGAGGAGCGGATTTACAAGTTTAATTTTAATTAGATTGCAGAATTTTGTATTTCAAAATAATCTATAGAGCATGTCAATACAAATTAATTTCAAAATCTTGCTAATCGAAGATTTCAGAAAATTTCTATCCTTAATCCCCATTTTCAATACATTTTTTTTTTCATACATCAGTAGGTCTATAATAATTTGCAATGTGCTATTGGGTTTGTTACTTCTGAATACTGTATACAGGATTACTTTCGCCCCCTTTTTTCTTCTTCAGCCTTTCTACCCTGTACACAGTAGCTAATACAGCTTAAGAAAATGATAAAATACTTGCAAAGCAAACTACACAGTAACTTCAATATTATGATTTAACAAATAATGTTTTACAAAACTTGGATCTTGTTTCAGTTTTCTTTATTATATATTTAGCAATGAAAAATATTTTCAGAAGTGAATGTTCGACACATTCCCACCTTACAATAATACACACAATACATACAGACTTATTTCACTTTAAAAGAGAATTTTATAATTTCTTCAGTAATAAAGGTGTTTATGGTTTCTATCAATTACATACGCTGTAAATGTCACAGCTACAAACACACATCTACAATATGATGGTCTAGCTCAAAAGTATGGGGTAAAACATGCATGTAAATGATCAAATCCTGCAGTATTAAAACAAACCAATACATACACAGCAGGTACATCACATCTACACAAATTCAGATGCATGTGCAGAGATTTTAAATTTGCATGTTCGATTGTTTGTCTTTATTTCTCAGCACTGCAAAGGAAATGTTTGACAGGACATAAAAAAGATAAAGGAATTAAATTTCTCATCTTTAATTACTTTAAACTTTAAAAACAAAAATTTTTATATGTTAAATATAGAGATAATATTCTGCAGATGTTCAGTAAATGCACTACTGAAATTGCAAACTTAAAATATACACAAACAGCAACACATTCTAACATAAAGCTATTAACAATTGTTTTGTTTTTTTTAGCAACCATACATTTCATTCAATGTAATATTGCAATATAAAAAGACAACATATCCAAATCACAAAAACAAAAAACCTCTAAGGTAGGTTTAATAATACAGCATTGGCAGATCAAAGGTACATGCGTTTTGCTTCAAACAGTTTGTATTAAAATATCTTCAAAAAATACTTTTTAAAAAATGGTTAAATCTAAAAAGCCAAAGAAAAGGTTTAGAATGACTTCTTAAAATGCTGATGAAACACTTGTAGATAGATATGAACATGACATCACTGAAACATTATCTATTGAATACAATTTTGGCAATCATATGTTCTATACCAAATGTCTGTGAACCTGCTTATTATTCAAGGGTCATTTTCCACTCTCACTATTTCCACCACATGAAATGTGTAACTCATTATGATTATAAAAAGGATTTCGTGTCCATGTCTTGTACACAAAATGCTGAAGATAAAGCTTCCAAGGTTACAAATAAATTGTGTAAGTTGTAAAATCATTCCATCTGAGAATTACACATAAAAGACATATAACATCAATAAATAATGGCTGGACTAGTCCTAGCACTAGGGCCTGGCCTTTTAAGCAGCTGATGGAGTGAAAACCTCACTATCACAGTGTCCATGAGATGCACTCCTCACATACACCCTCTCAGTTTCCATTTTACCATGTGTGTATTGCACATGTGGGATAGAGATCCATGAATATTTTTATGGCCTATATCCCATTCATAAACATTCAGCATCCTAAATTGTACCAATTCAAAAGTCAGCAAACTCTTTTGCACATTTCTCAGTGGAAGAAATTCTGAGTGGTTCCTCTTCGTAATCATCAAAATTGCTAGCATCCCCAGGTCCTTTGCAGCTCGGAACGAAAGGGGCATCTACCTGTTATGTCAAGAGAAAATACATGTACCCGATACATTTTAGTGGAAAATTTTGATTATAACCATGTTCATGAATGCCAGATACTGTTTTTTACTGGATATGACGTGTTAGGATTGATATTACGTTTACCTTTTTCTGATAAATAGCAATCCAATCTGTTGCAGAGAACCATTTGTGATTTTTGATGTCATTGACTCCATTCTTTAAATTGCCATATCGCTTTGTCAGATCAACTTGGAGTAAATATCTCAAAAGATCTTTTAAATCATGGCTAAAATGGGATGGGAACCGCACCTGAAAGAAAGGAAACTTGAATACAATGATCCACATTTTGATGCTGATACATGTATAACATAGTAAATTTATTTATTGCAACAATAAACTCTTTCATAAAACAACACACTTTATGCATTAGAAAATGGGTATGCACTACTAACTTCGTATAACTTAAATCTCTGTTTGGCAGAATTTTTTTTACTTCAAACACTCTAAAAAAACAATGTATCCAAGTTTCATTTTGCTATCTGATTTTGAAATGAATATCAAAAAAATATTTATTTATTTAATTTATGAATTATTTTCATATATATGAAATTTAATTTATTCAAATCACTATATTAAATAAAGAGTAATAATTGGCCATGAAAGAATCTTCAATTTTAGGTATAATTTCTCCATGGAGTCATGAAGTAATACTTTTGACCAATTTCTTTCTGAATGCCTTTGTCAACATGCAATTCATAATTTTAATTCCCTTTAATCCTCTTGTGCTCAGCTTACATTGTTATTAAATCAATAAAATACATGAACTAATTCTATACCTGAACACTACTTCACCAAGCTATAAACCAAAATTGTGCGAGGCAAATTTTCAAAACTTGGCAGAAAAAGTTTTAATAAATATCATGGGTTGGGTTGGGTTGGGGGTGGGGGTGGGGGTGGGGGGTAACCTTGGTAGACCTGTGGTTACAGTACCTTACTTGTTTGTACATGTTTCTGTGTTATTTTGTTGTGCATTGTTCATAAAAAAAAAGAAAATGTATCAAAGTTTAAACAATTAATTACAAATGCCTTTACCTTTCCTGAAACAATTTTTTCATAAATTTGGATAGGCTGATCTGCAAAGAATGGGGGATACCCTGCTGCCATTTCATAGACTAACACACCTAATGCCCACCAATCCACTGCTTTGTTGTAGCCCTGAAAATGGAAGGAGGGATCATCATTTTTGTGTCATATTTATTTTATCACATCAATTTGATAAGCTCTGCTACAATGTATATCACATTAAAGTGCTTGCCTTGCTGAGAATGATTTCTGGAGCGAGGTATTCTGGGGTACCACACAGGGTCCATGTTCTTCCTTTCACTTTCTTTGCAAAACCAAAGTCTGTAACCTTATCAAAACAAAAAATTCAAATCATAAGCATCGCTTGCAAACACAATTTCTTGAATCATATTTCAACTCATCACAAAAGAATTTTTTAAATCTTTAAATCTTTTAACCAGAATGGCAAAATGCACAATTAACATTTACAACAGTACAACAACTTGTTATTCATTAATGGC